>CM053760.1:4076325-4148101 GCA_028658305.1 Pachyuromys duprasi
AAGGTCAGCCTGGTCTACACAATGAACTCCAGGACAGTCAGGGATATACAGAGAAACCCTGTGTAAAAAAACAAGAAGGAAAAACAAAACACAGATGCCTTTACAAAGTTTGTATAACTATCACCATTAATTCTAAAGCACTTTCATGACCCTTCCTGAGAAATCCAATGCCAGAAGCAGGAACGCTCCGTTCTCTCTTCCATCCAGCCTCTGGTAAGAATTAGACCATACTTCCTGTCTCTACAGATTTGCCTATTCTGAACATTTCTTACAAATGGAAGCAAACCATATATAACTTTGTCTTTCACATACCAGTTTTTTCAGTTAATTCAAGCTGTAGTACACATATGTAACACATTCCTTTATCTAGCTGCAGGATTCTGAGGTATAGATACATCACATTTTACTTAACCATTCATTATTTAATGGA
Organism: Pachyuromys duprasi; assembly: GCA_028658305.1. NCBI lineage: Eukaryota > Metazoa > Chordata > Mammalia > Rodentia > Muridae > Pachyuromys > Pachyuromys duprasi. The sequence continues at coordinate 4,076,756 of CM053760.1, forward strand.
CACTAGGATTTTTTTCTTTCCTATTTTTGACTCTCTGGTGAACACATTGCTGTATAACCTTTTCTAATTCTGGAGTATTTAAGTAGAAATAGAACTGCCAAACCTTTTGCCAAAGCTGCACCTTTTCCTATTCCTGCAGCATAAGGGTTCTAATTTTTCCACAACCTTGCCTGATTTGTACTTCTCCCTAATGATTAGTATACATATGTCATTATAAATATAAGAAAGCATAAAGTATTTCTTTTCCAGTTAAGTTCAATGGTCAATGTTTACTAATTCCTACCTGCATCTAGTCCAGTTCTATGAATTACTAAGAAACTTAAACATGAAAATTACAGCCTTTCTAATACAAAATAAAAGCTACTTCCAATATAAATTAACATATAAACCCTAACACACGTAAATATGAGCCAATACTACAGTATCACAAACTAACCTGTGTGTGACAATTCAGCAAAGAACAGCACTTTATCATTCGTTTTATCACCTACAAAAAGACAACAATTATTTTCAAAAACTAGCTACCATTGACTGTAATAAATGTACCACTCTGGTATAGGATTTCAACAGAACAAAAGCAGGAAGGATGAGGGAAGATAGCAGCTATGTGAGAACTCAGGGCTTCCCAATCAATTTGCTAATTTAAAAGTGCTACTAAAAAATCTTTAAATCTTACTTAAAAACTTAAGTGCTAAAAATTTTCATTTGTTACATTATACTAGTAGTAAGTCAGAGTTAATAGCAATGTACATTAAAAGAGCCAAGCATAATCTGGTATTAGAATAGAGGGAGAAAAAAATATGTCAATGGTCTGTAGCCAGCAAGAATGAGTACATCTAGAGACCCAATGGCCAGCATAAGGAAAAGCAATGTTGTCTTGGGGGGCTGGGGAAATAGCTCAGCAGTATAGTTCTTGAGTAGCACACAAAGCTGAGTGAGATCACAACATCCCACAGTACTGCAATGTGCACATAAAAACAAAACAAAACAAACTGTTAAGAGTGGATTTTAAGAACCAGGCATTGTGGTGCACACCACTAATCCCAGCACTCAAGATGCAAACAAACAGATCTCTGGGTTTAAGGACAGCCTGGTCTACATAGTGAATTTCAGTATGTATGTAGAGAAACTCTGTCTCAAAATCAAACAACAATGAAGAGTGGACTTTAGGGAGTATATACTGCCTCAGACTTGTAATGATATAGTAATCCTCCTGCCTCAGCCTTCCAAGTACTGGGATCATAAGCACATATCACAAGAACTGATTCCTGGCATCAGGTATTACTACAAAAAAGGGTAACTATGAAAGGCAATGCACTATACTATCGTATCACTTTTTAGGTTTATTAAAACATGTTTTATGCCTTAAATATACACAGAAGGGTGGTTAGGCAACAGGGTCTATATGATTTGAGAGCTAAGTGGATACTCTAACAGGATTAGTTAAATGAGGAAAAGAACCAACCACGGTGCTCAGGATTGGGGCTTAATGACTACATGTTTGGTATTTTGGAGGGCTCTGTGGAAGGACAGGTCAGTTTGTTAGGAGAGAGCATGGCAAAGTAAGACACTGAAATCAGCTCTCAACAGGCTGAGTCTGAGGGAGTCTGGGGGTGAGGGCAGGAGTACCAAAGTAGCAGCAAACATGATAGACACAAGCTGGGCATGGTGGCACATGCTTGTAAATCTAGCACTGGGGAAGCTGAAGCAGCTGGATCACTAAGAGTTCAAAGCTAACATGGGCTGCATACCAAGACTGTCCCCAAAAGGCCAAAAACAAACAAATGGAGAGCTACCTGGTCTAAAGCCATCAACTTGTTAACACCACATCAAAGATATCGCTCCCTTCTGCCCTAAGGGGGCTCATGAGGGAAAACATGAAGGCAGACAAGGGAAGGAAGCCCACAAAACAACTTACTTGGTCTGTATATACATCAGGGGGCACAGCCTTATTAAAGAAGTCAGAGCACACAGCTCCTGCCTGGAGATAATAGTGAAGAGCTGCCGAATGCTGATTTGTTGCTGAAGTAGAAAACAGGGGTAAAGAGTTACTTGCCATTAAAATACAAGAGCTGAAACAGATTCAAACAATAAGTTAAAGAGAAATTCTGCATGGTGCAGCAGGTAGAGGTGCTGCCGCCACGCCTGACCACCTGAGTTTGATCTTTAGGATCCACCATGGTAAAAGGAAAGAAATGACCCACATGCCATGTGCACGTGCACACTCACACAGACAAATGTAATTTTTAAAAAGGGTAAAACTCTGTATATGTATTTGGCTGAGCAGTGATAAAACTCTATTCAGGATAACTGTGAAAAAAGGATTTCATTAAAAAAAATAATTGAAATGATATAACAAATTCTTTACTTCCTAAAACTGACAAGCCAAAATCTAGCTCAGATTTCTTATTAAATTTATAGAATAAGATTTATTACATGCAGACCTTTATTTTCCATATAGCCAGACTAGAAATCTGTCCTAATTTTTAAAGGTACCTTAGAATCTGTATAGCTAGTGTGCAGTCAGACATTCAGATTTGGCAATTCTTTTGGAAGACAGAGTGAAAATAAGTGATGAAAACCAACAATCAGCAGGGCAGTGGTGGCGCACGTCTTTAATCCTAGCACTCAGGAGGCAGAGGCAGGCAGATCTTTGAGTCTGAGGCCAGCATGGCCTGCTAAGTTGCAGGACAGCCAAAACTTCACAGAGAAACCCGTCTCTAAACCGCACCTCTCCAAAACAACCATAGCAATTAGTTGGCTACGGTGGTGCACACCTCTAATTCTAGCACTTAGAAGTACAGGCATCATGATACAAGTTTAAGTTCATCCTCAGATAAGTCATAAATCCGAGGCCAGAATGTGCTTAACAAAAGAACCTATCTCAACACTTGCCCCCCCACACAATATTATTGCATATATGTCTTTTGAATCTGTAAATTTTATCTGTATAGTAATATGAATTTTGAAAACTCTATATAACTTGGAAAATCTTATGACATAGAATTACTTATGGGGGTGGTAGAAATTAATTTCCAAGAATACAGATTTTAGAATTATGTATCGTGTTTGTGTGAGAGCATGTGCACACCTGTGTACTCTCACGTAGTCTTGGCTGGCCTGGATATTACTAGGTATCTTGAACTTGTAGCAATCTCCCTAAGTCACTCTCTTAAGTGCTGAGATTATAAAAATAAGAAACCACACATAATTAGAATTTTTACATTTACTTACTTGCTCATTTACTTATTTATTTGCTTGCATATTTGTTTGTTTGTTTGATGTGTGCTGTATATGCATACCCTGGTACACAGATGAGAGTCAAAGAACAACTTTGGTTAAGAGTACATACTGCTCTTCCAGAGGACCTGACTTCAATTCCAACCTCCAAGTCAGGAGGCTGGCTCACAATTCCTTTTAACCTCAGCTCCACAGGATCCAAGGGATCGAATACCTCTACCCTCCAGAAGTATTCCCACACATGTGGTATACAGTCACATACACAGACACCCATGATTAAAAGTAATATATATATATAAAATCAACCTCAGGAAAAACAAAGTAAATCAGAAAACCCCAAATACCCACTACTTAAAGGTAGGGGGCGCTAGAGGGATGGCTCAGCAGTTAAGACTGCCTGCTGTTCTTCCAAAGAACCCCATGTCAGAAGGCTCACACTGTCCCTAACTCCAGCTCCAGCGAATCTGCTGCCCTCTTCTGACCTCCTAGGCATTATACGTGAATGCACACAGACACACACAAAAACAAAAAGTTAAAAAAAATTAAAGATATATTTTTTATCTTATTTTTTAATTATTTAATTTTGAAGCTTTAGCTTTCTGTTAGAGGAAGGTTGCAAGGGTGGAAAACAAATATGAAGGGAGCTGAGTGGAACTGGGGTGCATGATGTGAAATTCACAAAGAACCAATAAAAAGTTTTAAAAAGATGTAAAATTAAAAATATCTAAACCAGCTGGGCATGGTGGCACAAGCCTTTAATCCAGCTCTCAGGAGGCAGAGGCAGGGGGATCTCTTTGAGTTCGAGGCAGCCTGGTCTACAAAGCAGGTCCAGGACAGCCAGGGCCACACAGAGAAACTCTGTCTCGAGAAATTGATTAATTTTTAAAAATACAAAAATAGCATAAATGAAACAATTTTATTCTCTTAATTTATTAAGTGGTAAAATCTCAAAAATTTAATAAAGTAAAATGCAGCTATCATAATAAAATGTGAAATATAAATTACTTTCACTTCTTAGAGTGCTACAGAAATAAAGCATAAAGCAATGGATACCTCACTTACCAAAATAAATATCTGCTTGAATAATTAACCAAGCATGGTTGTTTGGATTTATACTAAGTGTATATCGAACCAGCTCTTTCACGGTGATTGCTACAGCTTCAAAATCCACCGACTGGAGGCTGAAGGAAAACGTTACACATTAATCTCTATTTTCAAAGTCTTTTTCAAATTCCATAAATGCACTTATTAAAAAACAAGTCACAACCAAAGTCTCAACAGTCACACTATGATACAACCTTTACCTCTGCTCTTACATAGAGAAACAACAAACTTCTGTTTTCTAGAAGCCACAAAAAACGAAAGGCTCAAAAACTAACAATACTCTTATGAGACCTTAAATCTATCAGGACTTTTCACATGAGGGTGGCCCAGATTCGATGTTTCATTGGCCTGATGAGGTCATAGGTTAGGGGTGACAAACATGCCACTTCATTGCTTACACAGATCACAAAAGCAGTAGGGGAAAGGGCCAAATGATCTCATTTGAAGTCAACATGGAAGCCCGAAGTTACCAAACCAGAAAAGTCAGGCCAGCACCCAAGGAAACAGAGCTGATGGCTCCTCTTCCCTAGAAAGCAAAAGCTTAGTGAAAGGAACCTAGGCCTCAAGTCAGAAGCATACACTCATGTTATGGACACTTACAATGGAATGCTGTCAGCTTAAGAGGTTAGATTTTATCATGACCCACAATAGTACCCAATACAATGAGGAAGAAACTGCAGTATTATTAGTAAACAACCAGTTCTATTTTTACAGCTAAAGCAGTTACACTGACATGTTATTCTACTGACTCTATAAAAAAAGGTTAGCAGGTCAAACAGTCCTGTCTACATAGCAACCAGTACTAAAGTAGTAACAGTTAATCCGGTGCTGTCCACACTGTTTTTGGAATGTCATCTTAGAAATCCATAAAAATTCTTGATCAGGAGAAATGTGTTTCTGGTCATTTTTTTTCTGAGTCAACTTACATTAAAGTATTGCCATCACAAAAGACAGCAATTAAACCTGCACTGACTTACTAAACTCTCCTGTGTCGAGGGTAAATACTATTTTTATACCCCATTTTAGAGATGAAAAATGTAGCAAGAAAGCAAGCTGCTAAGGTCACATGCCTAAGTGCACATAGTAAAGTGCACCCAATGAGCTATATTTGCTTCTTATGAACATAAACTGGAAATCAATTGTGACAGTCTAAACTTAACCCAAAGAGGTGAAAGAGGTAGCAAATTCAATTACAAAAGACAGCAGTTAAAAAGACAAAGTAGGGGCTGGGAATACAGCTCAGTCTCTCGGTGTTTGTCTGGCACTGACCCTGAGCTCTGTTCTCAGCATCAGTGAAAATAAGGAAGCAGGACACAAAACTGTCTCTACCTGATTCTTTGAGTGCTAAGGCATATAGCAAATTGTGTATGACATCAGAAACGCACACAGTAGAATCTGCAGTCTGGCTGCACGGTGCTCCTTTGGAAATCAGTGGATCTCCTTTGGAAATCAGTGGATCTCCTTTGGAAATCAGTGCACTGGTGCATGCTCACTCTCCAAACTTCTTGTGTGTGCCGCAGCTGCTCTCCTCCCTCTTACTTCTGTATTTGTGGGGAAGGAGGAATCTTACTTTGTAGCCGAAATTGGCCTGAAGCTCAATGATCCTCCTGCCTCAGCCTGCTGGGATTATAGGCATGCACTACTATCAGAATATGGCTCAACGGAAGTGACACTGTTCACTGATTATGCTTTTGTGCCCCTTCCAGGTTTAAGTGGACAGGAGTGAGCTGATTTCAGACCATTCATTACAACAGCAACTGTGATCTGTTTATATGCCTCTATGGAAAGACATGCTCTTGCCACTTGCCTACATGAAGCTTACCCTTGTAAGAGTTACTCAGGTAACTCTTCTTAACCAGCAAAGTATAAACTGTCTGATGTTCTAAAAAAAGCTGGCTACTGCAGGAGACTTCAGTCCTCCTCATTTATCAACTCCTTTCTCCCAGGTTCAATAGTTGTATTCATTGTACTAGCTTTTAACCTACCGTTTCTTCTTCAAAGATGTCACTAAGACTGATAAAATAAAAGTTGGGACCTGTCCTTCAAAGCACACAGTAAACTTAGGAAGAATGACAGAAATTGGAAAAACTGGCATGATACTATGCACCTGTAATCCTGGCACTGGGGAAACAGAGTTCAAGACCAGCCTAGACTATAAAAAGAGACTCCACTTAAAGAAAGGAAGGTGAATGGATGGGTTGGTCCTATGACAACTCAAACATTTTGGCATACTGATAAAAATCACAGCAGTACAAGAGTTCTATAGGGATTATAAAACACAATCACTTTTATCATTATTAGGAACATAAGAACAGTAGCTGAAAAACAAAGATGTCTGTAGAATCCTACACAGTTGTGGCCTTTAATTATCTCAAGGTATCTATATCAAACAGAATGATTTCTAAAAACATAATTTAATGTAAGAATATACTACTTACTTAGGAATGGAAGATGGCCAAATAGAAATGTGTTCAGCTGTGATATCATTCACAATGTCCTCCTTTTAGAAAGAAAATGTACTTTTTTAAGCAGTTGTGATTTAAAGAAAAATTTCACATAAATTGAAATGAAATTATAAAATACTGACCCGAACATTGTGAAGCTTCACAAAGAGTGATAAAATAATAGTCAAAACCAGTGGTTCCTATGAGAAGAAAACACAAGAATACTTTAAAAGTGTATGTGTGTCCTGTCAATCTCAGAGAACCACATATTTTCTTTTTTTTCCTCCTTCCTTCCTTCCTATTTATCTATCTATTTTTCCCTTTTGGTTTTTTGAAACAGGGTTTCTCTCTATAGCTCTGGTTTCTCTCTGTAGTTCTCAGGAAGAACTCAGAGATCCACCTGCCTTTACTTTCCCTTAAAGGTATGTGCCATCACTGTCAAATGCCAAGTATTTTCTTTAAAGAGACCTCTATCTTTGGAGAATTTGTCATCTATAGTAGAACACATTAAATTTCAGTTTCAGTTCCACAATAAAATCACATCACATACATTAAAATCATCACATTTATATTCCTAGCTCATAAATCACTATGACATCATTTTGTTATTGTTGTTATCTTGGCATGTTTTTGGGAGAGCAATGCTACGGAATCAAAACCCACACCACACCCCCATGCTGCCCCAAGCCAATGTGTAGCCATTGAGTACATCCCCACCATCACCTTCTATGTGATTTTTTTTTTTATATCTTTCCAACCAGTACTTCTAGCTACTTCTAAAGGGTTGGCTTTATTTTTATATATAGCTTTTTGAGACAAGGTCTCCTTAGCCCAGGCTGACCTCAAACTTGAAATCCTCCCATCTCAGCTTCCCAAGTACTTGAATTACACGTGCATAAAAGTGTCCACCACCACACTTTGCCTACTAAGACTTTCGTTGTTTACAAAGACCACAATATATTTATTAAAACCAGTAAGTACAAAATTATCCCTTGATTCAGATTATTTCATGCTCAATAAAGAACACTACAAATACATACATGCTTGTGATTAAACCAGCAATTGAAATCTTTGGTCATTTATAAATCTCAGTAATTACATAAAAAAAAAAAAAACTTACCCGTATTTTTTTTATAAAAGAAAGTAGTTCACTCCTACAAAAAAAAAAAAAAAGATTGTATATATACTTAATATCAGACATTAAAGTAAGATAAAGAATATAAATAATATGATGCCTTATCTCCTAATTCTACAGGTATTCCAGTATGTCTATCCCAGTGGTGGTGGCACATGCATTTATTCCCAGGACTTGGGAGGTAGAGGCAGACAGATCTCTGAGTTCAAGGCCAGCCTGCTCTACTATAGTGAAAGGTTTGGGCCGTGTTTTTGTTTTGGTCCCAAATGCAGGCTGTGGAACAAACGTGTGAGAAGGCATATGACCTTGTCAGCTGCAAATGCACACAAGAGGGCTCATGATGCTTTGATGGAAGATGTCTAGTGCAAGGAGCATGGTTTTTGCCAGCTGAAAAAACAGCTTTGTGGGGACTCGGAAAATACAAATAGAAGCCCAAGGAAAGAGAATGCTTCTGCATTGCTTCGCCGATATTCCACTTTTCTACACTTCACTTCTCAGAGAAAGAAGCTCCAGAGAACTTCTCATGGCTCTTTAGCTGAGTCTTGGCGCTCTCACTGACTCAGGGCGATTTTGCTGTTTCTGCTGAATTCATTCATGTTGCTCTTGGTGTTTGTTATTTGACTGGACTGTTGGCATCCAGATAATGAAGAGTAAAATTCCCCAGAGAACTACGTCTGAAAAGGTCCACGACCCCCTTTTCATAATAACCTTTCTCCCCTGCTTCTGGTCAGTGGGTTGAAACTGAGGTAAAAGCATTTAAGAACCCTAAAGTAGGTTTTTGAAAAAGCTAAGCCTAGAGTCTACAGTGAATTCCATGATAGCCAGGGCTACACAGAGAAACTCTGTTTTGAAAAAAAATCAACAACAGGTCTAGAGAAATGGCTCAGTAGTTAAGGGCACTGCCTGCTCTTCTGAAAGACCCCGGTTCAATTCTCAGCACCCACATGGCAGCTCACAACTGTCTGTAATGTCAAGTCCAATGGATCTGACACCTTCACACAAATGGCACATAAAATAAAATTTTTTTAATTATTAAAAAAGAAAACAAAAAAAATAAATAAAATATAAAAAAGTATACCCACTGTCATTCTAGCCTAATAACACTTCTTCTCTATTTGAATCACATGAATTCTTCAATACTATGCAGCTGTAGACATTACTGACTTTCGATGCACAGTGATTAAGGTAAATTGCTGAGCAGGTACGTTGGCTCTGTGGGGAAGTTAGATCCTTGGAACACACTTGAGAAAACAGGAGAAAGCCAAGTTGTCTGGTTGTCCTCTAATTTCCATGCACATGCAATAAGCCTCTTGCCCAACAAAGCAAATAAATAATAACTCATTAATTAACTTGCTGATAAACAGACTTCTTAAACAAAAGGTATTTCTAGGAGTGCCAGACAGAGAGGAACACCAGAGAAGAGCACTTTAGAATTCTTTTGATTTTGTTTGTTCATTCAACACACATCCACACCTGCTGCATGCTTCGGCCGTTGAGATCAGGAGACAACCTACAGGAATTAGTTCTTTTCTTTTAGCATGTCAGAGAGATTGAACTTGAGATGTCAGACTTGGTTGGTGGCAAATGTTTACCCTCTGAGCCACTTCACCAACCCAGAAATTTTTTTTCTTCCATTTTGGTTTTTGAGAAAGGTTCTCACTGTGTAGTCATGGCTCTCCTACAACTCACTATGTAGACCAGGCTGGCTTCAAACAGAGATCTGTCTGCCTCTGCTTCCCACGTCCTGAGACTAAAAGTGTATACTGTTGTGCTGCTGTCCAGCATCTTGAAATTTTTGTTTTGTCTTGTGGTATGCAGAAATGAACCCAGTCTTGCGAACATTAGGCACCACTCTCCCACTGAGCTCCACCTAAGATTACCTACCCTTGTAAATCTACAGGATAAAGATGTTCTTGAAATCCAACAGGCAATGTAAACTAATAAATGCAAAAATAACACCAAGAGAAACATACCGATACATTATACCTAGCGTGGACTCCCTCTGCTTTATTAAACTAACTCTGCCATCATTTCCTCGCTTGTGCTGGCTAGACACACTGCAGATCTGAACAACAACTTCCCAAAGGTCTTTAGCAGTCCGTCTACTCTCTTTAGGACCTGGAAGTTCTTTGCAGGTGGCTGCTAAAAGTTGTCCAAGCTGTAATGTGAAAAACAAACAAAAATATATAAAAGAGAATCTAATTTACATGACAGTCTTATGGTAAGGGCACACTGGAGGGAAGACAGGTACCTGCCCAGACATTCAACCATTTCTATTCAGTATTTAATACAATCTGTGAGAACTGTCCTCTACCATATGGATTCTAGGGATCGAATTCAGGTTGTCAGACTTGGTGGAAAGCGCTTTCATATGCTGAGCCACTTTACCAGCCTACAAACGGTAGATGATCTAATTAAAGTTAATGTGAGGTCCTAAGATACAGGACCAACTTCAAAATAAAGACTAGAACTGAAGTCAAAAGGGAGAGAAAAGATGGGCCTCATACAGGGAGAACACAAATTTAAGTCAAATTCAGAGCCAATGAGATAGTCCAGTGGGCAAAAGTACCATGCAAGTCTGACTATACCTGACAACCTCAGTAGGAACCCTAAAACCCATGTTTACAAAAATAAGAACAAAGAGCTTCGTGTGACACACCTGTAATTTCAGGATTCCTACTGCAGGATGGGAGGCAGCGGCAGAAGAACCCTCCCGGAAGCTCCTCAGCCAGCCAGCCAGCCAGGGAGTACAGCAAGGCAGAACAAGAGACCCTTCAAGCCCACCTAACTAGACCCAGAAAGTTTTTAAATGGAGTCTCTACTATTTTATGTTACTTCAGGAAAAAAAAAAAAGCAAAATTAAGACGAACAAAAACTGGTGTTTTGGGCTAGAGAGATGGCTCAGAGGTTAAGAGCACCGTCTTGCTCTTACAAAGGTCCTGAGTTCAATTCCCAGCAACCATATGGTGGCTCACAACCACCCATGAGATCTGGTACCCTTGTCTGGAGTGTAGATATACATGCAGGTAGAACATTGTATATATAATAAATAAATCTTTAAAAACAAAACAAACTAAAAAAGTGGTATCTTCCTGTACTTTTTTCTAACAAAAATCTGAATAGTTCAACAAATACCTGATACTCCATAAATGCACTGCAAAATTTGCTCTTGGTTATGGTTTTCTTAGAGCAACACAAAAGGAACTAATACACCATGTATCATATGCTTAATTGAAGGTCACTGAATTTACTAAACAAGGAAATTTAATTAAATGTAAGACCTTGGATTAGTGATTATGTCACTAATAGGACAGGCTAAGGTAGGAGGTGCTCAAGTCTGAGGCTAGCCTACACTATCTATCAAGTTTGAGGCCAGTCCAGGCCACACATTACAACTTATCTCAAGAGGGAAAACTTTTTCTCCCAAAAAATCTTAAGCATGGCAAGTCAACTGAACTTTCGAAACCATTGAGCACCTGTGCAGAATAACATAGAGCACAAGATTATAAAACTGTTTTCAAGAACTCACTATCTCATAAGGAAGACAGACTATCATAAAGCATAAACAAAAGTGTCAACATTATGCCAAAAGCAGCCTGACCACAAAGCTAGCAAGAGGAGAAAGTGATTCATCCACTTGGAAGGAAAGTGCAGAAGCATGAAGAGCATCATGGGAGCGCTGTGAAGAGCTGCAGTGGGACTAGCGCCTGCCGAGAAGCACTCACACCTTAGACTATCAAGTGTGAGGCCAGACAGCTTTAATTCCAGCCAGCACTCAGGAGACAGAGGCAGACAAATCTCTGTGAGTTTGAGGCCAGCCTAGTCTATGAAGCAAGTCAGAATAGCCAGAGCTACAACACAGAGAAACTCTGTGTCAAAAAAAAAAAAAAAAAAAAAAAAAATCTCATGGGAGGCTGGATAAACGGTTCAGCTTTAGGAGCACAGGCTGCTCTTCCAGAGGATCCAAGGTCAATTCCCAGCTCCCACTGTGGATCACAACCATCTGTAATTCAAGTTCCAGGGGATCCCATGACCTCTTCTGGACTTTAGGGACATTAGACATGTAAGAAGCGCACAGACATGTACATAAGCAAATACCCATACTCATAAAGTGTTTCTTAAAACTTAAAAAAAATGAGTTGTTATCTTACAAGCTCCACACTACTGGCACTAAGCACTCCCCCTCTTCACTAACTATATAATCAAAGTGTCAGTCAACCCTGAGCTGCTGCATTATATTACAATGTCCCCTTCTGATCCAAGGAAGGGACCAGATGGCTTTGTATCACTTCAAAGGAGACTATCTTAGCCATCTACTAAAAGTGTTCACTTTCCTTTGATTATATTTTATATGTATGCTATTAAAAGAAAGCATGGGCTTTACCCTCATCCCCTCATCCAGTCACACTCTCAGGAATGCTTCTCTTTCTTAATAGATGAATTTTATTTAAAACAGAATGGGGGGAGGGCTGCAGAAGATGCAGACTTGGTGGGAAACTGAGGAAGAATAATCATGAGTTCTAGGGCAGGCAGATTTACGTACTGAGCTACTGTCACAAAAAAAAGCATGTGTAAGAGAGAACATAAACAGAATTAAAGTCACTTAACTTCCTACTCCTCAGAGACAGAGAGTATCTCTTCGTCCTACATTTTTACATACACATATCCCACAACAAATTCGAAGTTAAGAAACTGTTCTGAACCATATTTTCAAAGTACATGTTTTTAAAACTATTTTATGGCATTGGTGTTTTGCCTGCATGTATATCCATGTGAGGGTGTCAGATTCCTTCACACTGGAGTTACAGAGAATTGTGAGCTGCCATGTGGGTACTGGGATTTGAACCCAGGTCCTCTGGGAGAGCTGCTAGTGCTTTTAATCGGTGAGCCATCTCTCCAGCCCCTCAAAGTACAGTTCTTACTCTATACCTCTGCTTCTTTCTTAATACTATCAAAAGAGGAAGGGACCATAATCCTAGACATCAGGTGTCTTGATTAGCAAGATCACCACATACTCTTCTTCCCCCTTTAAAGACTGTATCAAGGGACTGCAGAAGGCAATGAGAAAACTTGTCCCAAACTTATGATGCAATCTGTAACACAACTCCTGTCTTTACACATCAGATGCCAAAAACATTACACAAGCTATATGCCTTGCCTGTCTGTCTCTCATGCTACTCGACCCCAAAGACTTACTGCTAGAGGCCAAGAGAGGAACTAGCATACTGTCTAACAACTGTCTTAACAGAAGCAAAAATAATCTTCAACAAAAATAGTTCTGAGATTTTATTAAAGATCATGGGGAGATTGTTGGACATAATTAGGTAAGTACCCTGGATATCAGAACTCATATTCCAGAAAATTCACTGAACAGGGAACAAATACATGAAATCCCAAAGAAAAGGCAATTTAAGTATACCATTACAACCATGGACTGTAAAGGAGAAAGAAAACTAAAGATCAATAGGTTTCAAAGGGTTGAACTCAAATGAGCTCAAAGGCAAGCTTGACGAGCACCTGGGAAGCAAAGGCAGGACGACCAAAAGTTCAAGGTCATCCTGGCTATACAGCAAAATTGAGACTAGCTGGGTTAACTGCTCTATGAAAAAATGGGGAGAAGCCATGTTTTCCACCAGTTCAAAGCACTCAAAGCAAGACATGATAGCAAAAACCCCTGCTCCCTTACAGCACATTTGCTGAACCACATAATGTGTGTGTGTTCACAGATACATAGGAGATATGAGGAAACAGCACAGGACAAAGTCAAGTGGCGTGTACTCTCTAACACTCTAGGCTGATGGTACTACCTCAGTCTCATCCATGCCAGGAAAAAGCTCTAGAAACTAAGCTACAGCCCAAAACCATCTACTTCACTACAAACTGACAAGTGCTAGCCCTGACATGTAGCGATCAGACAAATTTCGGAGTAGAAACCAGTAGGCACAATCACAAAGTTCTAATATCATATAATAGCAGCATTCTGACCACCACTGTAGACTGAACGTTAATTACCTTTACATAGGGATTACTCTGAAGTAGAAATGAAGGAGCTTGCAGAGTCAGATACTCATTTTCTCTCCAATTTAGCATAAAAGCAACACATTCTTCAGCTACAACTTGACGAAGAGGAATATCTAAAAAGCAAGGAAAGAAACAGCTGGAAATGCCAAGTGTGGGACAAAGCTCTGTAAATCTCAACACTCAGAGAGGTAAAAGAATCCCAAGTTCAAGGTCATCCTAGGCTACATACGTGTAAATGCGATCTGGGCCTTTCCTATGAGTAAGTGAGAGACTGAATAAATAAATGTACTAGAAATAATTTAAAACAGAAAAGTAGTAAAGGAAAAAAAAGTCACCCAAGCTTGTTTTAATCACTGTTTCCTTTTAAATAAATACACCAAAGCATGTTGTGAATGTTTGTAGCTCAAAGCAGTAACCAGATTTTAACATATTTTAAGAGTAAGAATATAATGTCAAGACAGTGCCATGCAGAGAGCAGCGATTCTGGTGCCTGAGGCCAGACCATTCCCACTGTGTATCCTAGCACCACAGTCACAGATTACTGTGAGTCCTCGTGTGTGTGCTGGGAACTCAATCCAGATCCTCTATAGGAGTAGTCAGGGAGTTGGGTGCAGTGACACACGCCTGTAATCCCAGCACTTAGGGAGGCAGAGGCAGGGGGATCTTTATGAGTTCAAGGCCAGCCTGGTCTACAAAGCAAATCCAGGACAGCCAAGGCGACACAGAGAAACCCTTTCTTAAAAAACAGCAACAACAACCAAACCAAACTAAACCAAACCCACAAACAGGACCCCCCCAACAACAACAACAAAAAAACAAGAAAAAAAGGGCATCCAGTGCTCTTAACTGCTGAGCTATTTTTAGCCCCTCTCAACCTTATTTATTCATTCATTCTTTCTCTCATTTTAAGGCAGGGTCTCTCACTGAATCTGCAAGGGCACCGCTATACATGTGCATACACTAGACAAATGTTTTTTGTTTTGTTTATTTGTTAAGGAAAAACACTTTCCTCCTCACATCCTGAGCCAGAGTCAGCAAGCCTACCATCAACTCCAACTCTTACTGAGCACTGATTCGGTATGCTATATTCAATTATCTAAGTATGTAAGTATGGCTTGGACAAAGAAAGGAACTATGCCTATGGGAAGAAAATATCCATTTCCTTGTTGCTCTCTAAAACACTTGAAATAATGTAAAACTTTCCTCTTGTTCTGAACTGTAGTAATAGCACAAGCTACAGGACAAGTGGTCAGACAGTTAGTAAAGTAGCTCACAGCACTGTTTATGAGGGAAGAGAAAAAGTGGCCTGTGTGACTCCCATGCTAGAGCAGCAATGGAGAGCATGGCTGGAGCTGCTAGGTGCTCACTTGCCATGTGTGAGGCCACGGTGCCACCCCCAGCACCACCCACGGCAAACTCGCTAACAAACAGCACTGCTGCATTAAAGCTGAAAAATACCCACACACACTGTTATAACGTATTTTAAAAGACCACACATTCCGATCTCATATGAAGAGATTTATTGTACAGAGGTGGGCAGAGAGACACAGAGAGAAGAAACCAAGAATCCACTTTACCTAAAAACCATCCATGTTTAACATGTTGCTTTACATGATCCGATCACTTACACAGTCAGATAGTGAATATTTGAAGGCACTACCTTTGTCCTGAAGTGAGTTCCCTTCAATCAGTTTGAGTACATTTTATTGCCGTAGTGAAAAGATAAGCTTTTAATCAATGCAGGTAAGGACTGTTCCACATCGTTCAGAGGGCATGGCTCTGAGTCACTTTATTTCAGATTTTAAGTCACCTAGTTTGCATCGCTATTATGGAAATCCTAGGGAAGAAAGTTTCTCCCGGCACCAATGTTCTCAAGTCACCTCCAAACCCAAATTGTTTCAGGATAGCAATTTTCCTATGGAGGAAAAGTCAAGTAAACAACCCCCAGCCCCCCCACACATATGGATACGGATTGAACTTTTGTCTTTGGATTTGTGAAGCAGTCTTACCAGGAAGCCTCATTTCCAGATATCCTCGCACCCGACTGATAAGGTCAGAAGGAGGCCTCTCTCCTGACTGCCCCACTCCAGCTTCGTGGGTGTGAATATCCAAAAGTAGCATCTCATTCAGCATAACCTGACGGAGTTTCGGTGAGAACTCTGTTACCAACTCCAAGCAAGCTGTAAACAGCTGTTTTGCATGAGGAAAGTCCTATAAAAGAGGAGGAGGGTGAGTGGAGTCTGTCCTCAGAGCCGGAGTGTAGCTGAAATGGTCAGCCTTATCTTGGCTGAGGAGAAACTACCTTTTTCTTTCCTGTTGGTTTATTACAATAAATGCCTATAAATGCTACTAAACAAGTTTCACACAGATTATACAAAGACTCTTACATTACACAAAGACAAGAAACATTCTCCACCTAAGATACTCAGAATTCAACCAGACCCTGAAATAGGTTTCACATTCCATGGTCTGCATACGTTACATTAATAACTGGCTAATTAATCAAACAAATCAGCGTCCTTTCCTACCCAATCACAGCAAACTAGACTCCACCCACCCATCACCTCTCCCGTTCTCATTCTGTAGACCAGGCTGGCCTAGAACTCAAGAGATCAGCTGGCATTAAATACATGCTCTACCACTGCTTGGAGACTTCTTATTACCGTATGCTTGAGTGCTCTGCTTGTCCATATGTACACGAGGTGTGCTCATGCAGTGGGCACTGGACCCGTGGAGCTGAATTTAGGACGTTTGTAAGGTAACCTGGATCCTCGCATAAGAGCAGCAAGTGCTTTCAACTCATGAGACATTTTTCTGGACTTGCTTTCTTTCCCTGTTTTCTGTCCATACTTAGCACATCATTCTGGGACCTGATGGTGCTCTGCTCTAGGATCCCATCCAGTATATTAAAATCAGGAAACAAGGGATGGAGAGAGAGCTTTGAGCAGATAAAAACACATACAGTTCTCAGAGAGGACTTAAGCTCTGGTTAAAGCACTCACGTCTGCTAATTCCCAACCTCCTGTAACTCTCAGTTCAGGGGATCTGATGCCTCTGGCACTAGAGGGCAACTGTACACACGTGCATACACACAGATATATAATTAAAATAGAAATATTTTTCATAATCAGGAAACAATCATTTTAACTCCTTTCTCCTGAAATTATTAAAACAGGCCTTTCTGCTCTGACTAAAAAAGTGTGAGATGTGTGCACATCTATGTGTGTGGTGCACATGCCATGGTATGTGTGTGGATGTCAACTTCAGGTTGGTCTTCATCTACTTTGTGTGAGTCAACATCTCTCTGGCCATCTTGTGTATACTGAGCTGGCTGGCCCTACAATTCTGGAGCTGCTTTTGTCTCTGCCTTCCAACTCACCCTAGGAGCGTCAGGATTACAGGTTCCTGCCACCATGTCCGACTTCGTATGAGTTCTGGGCTTTGAACTCAGGTCCTCATGCCCACGCACCAAGCCCTTTACCCACTGAGCAATTTGCCCAGCCTGTGAAACAGCTGTGAACAAGTTATTCATACACATTTTTACTCACCTTAACAGTACTGCAGTGTAAACCTTTGGCCATGAGAATGTAAACCAAATCTCTTGTTAAATTGTCCTTAATTCCTAGGATAACACCACTATATACAGAAGGCACTTCCCACTAAAAAAATATAAATACATAAAATTCCTAAGTACACATACAAAGAAGGGCAAACCTAGGTGAGAATCTCGCAATGATCTTCAATTGCATTTTAAAAACAGTATTATAAAACAAATAATTTTTCAAACAGAAAGGAAAATGACAAGAGAATGTTAATCCAAGTAAACAGCTTCACTGTAAAGAGCACCAGTGAAAGGAGTAAAATTTCTGAAGGATGATGTACAGTCAAAACAAAGAGTACCAACAGTAGCAAAGCACATGCTAAGGATGCACAAGGCTACCTTGACAGTTTGACACAAGAGAACACGAAATGGCAAAAACTCCACAAAAAAAATGAAGAACTCTAACTCAGCCCACAGAAGTGACATATCAAAATAAATAGAGCCAATAAGTATAGAAGGAGGCAGGAAAGCCATCATGGTGGCACACGCCTTTAGTCCCAGCATTTGGAAGGCAAAGGTAGGCAGAGCTCTGTAAATTGGAGGCCAGTCTGATCTAGAGTGAGCTCCAGGACAGCCAAGGTTTTACTTTTTAAAACTGTCTTGAAATCTAAAGCTCACACTTTGGAATCAACTTACTGAAACTTCTTTATAAGACTTTTTTTTTTCCTTTTACCATTAAAATTTCAATGCATTAGGGGCTGAAGAGATAGCTTAGCAGTTAAAAGAGCACTGGCTGCTCTTCCAGAGGTCTTGAGGTCAATTCCCAGCAACCACATGGTAGCTCACAACCATCTATAATCTTTGTAATTTGATTTCCTCATCTGAGGTGTAAGAAAAGATACATAAAATAAGTAAATTTATAAAAAAACTTTCCTGATTGAAAATATTTTCTTCTTTCTTTTCTTTTTTTTGTTTTGGTTTTTGGATTTTGAGACAGGGTTTCTCTGTGTAGCCCTGGCTGTCCTGAAACTTACTCTGTAGACCAGGCTGGCCTCAAACTCAAGCGATTGGCATGCCTCTGCCTCCTGAGCACTGGGAGTAAAGGTGTGTGCCACCACACCTGACAGAAAGTAAAAACTACTAAACAAGAGATCAAATAAGTCAAAATCTCAGCATGCTGGGGACAGTCACAGAACCCCCAGCCCCAGGGAGTCAGCTTTTCTTAGGCCCATCCCCCAGTACTAACTGGTTCAAGAAGCCAGAAAAAGAAAAACTACAATAAGATGTGAGATTGGGAGGGAGTCGGAGGTGAAGTCTGGGGAGAGCAGGAGAGGAGCGGGAGTGTCTCAAAATACACTGCATACATGCATGAGAGTCTCAAAGAAGACACTCAAAGAAACAGAAACAGAAACACAAGGGTTTGAGGAGAAACTCAGTGGTCTAGTACTTGCCTGGCATGAGGAAAGCAATGGGTTCAATTTCAGAACCAGAAACAAAAGGAAAACAACAAAAAAAGCCTTGAATCCTATTAGATGAACATAGTATAAATAGTTTACCTATGTTTACAGCCGTGTTTAAAATGCATGGAGGTGCTCTGACAACAAATGAAATATAAACTCACTGCTCACATAACTGGGTATTTTTTGTATGTTTTCCTTTTTTTCTTTCCTCCATCAATGTTAAAAGTAAATTGTAGTCATGTGAAAGTCATAAACTATTAAAGGGGTCTTATTTTAAAAAAAGCCAAAGGTTAGTGTTTCTCATAGATTACACTGTAAAACAAAGAAAGGCACACCTACTCTTAACAGTTTCTTACCTTGTTGGACACTGTCCAAAACTGTCGCTCTGAAGTCATACCATGTAATTCAATTAAAATCTGTCTAATCCGCCAGGGATCCACTGACAGGATAAGCTGATGCTCCAACTGGCCAATGTTGACACTTGCTGAGGCTAGGGAAGAGAACTCTATTTCAGCTAATAATTAAACTCAAAGTTAAACATAAAATTTTAAGTATGATACAACTAAGACATGGCATATGTTTAGCGTATTAGGTTAAAAGTAGAAACCATTAGCCAGGTGTGGTAGTGCACATCTGAAAACCCAGTGCTTGGAGAGGCAGAGGCAGGTGGATCACTGTAAGTTCAAGGCCAGCCAAGGCTACACAGTGAAACCCTGCCTCAAAAAGAAAAAAGAAAACAAAACAAACAAAAGAAACCATTTAGAGAATGGAATTATTTTATGTAACTCAAATTATGTACTAACTGTATCCCCACATGGAAAACCTACCATGTATGTACTTAGTAAAGTGAATACATCTAAAAATATAAATAAATAAGTACTAAAAATGTAACAGTCAAATTAACTGGCTCAGACGGGTGTGGTGGCACACACTTTTAAGCATAGCACTCAGGAAGCAGAGTCAGGCAGATCTACAAAGCAAGTCCTGGTCTACCAAGCAAGTCCAGGACAGCCACGGCTGTTACACAGAGAAACCCTGTCTTGAAAAACAAACAAAACAAACCAAACCAAACCAAACAAAATCCTGGCTCGGAATTTATAGACCATAATTAAAAAAAAAAACTAATATAAATGATTCTCCCTCTGTGAACAAATATTAATAAAAGCGCATATGCAATAAATCTTTATTAACAAATACCAAAAAAGTATGTGTGAGAAATCTGGTTTTAGTTCATTTTTTTACATTGTGTTTCTGTGTGTTTGTGCACCTACATGTGGAGTCAGAAAGCCTGCAAGAGCTGACTCTCTCCTGTTCCCATGTAGGTTCCAAAAACTGAGCTAGGGTCATTAAGCTTGGCAGAGGTACCATCTTATAAGGGGAAAGAGAAAAGGAAAGAATTCCAACCCACCCCAAAACCAAAATGACCAATAAAAATCTGATTGCAGCTAGGTTATCAGCCTTTTATAACACATGCCTGGCTATTTTATGTGTTAATATTGCTCTTTATACTGAACATTCAAACAGTTTAAATCCAGTGAGGATCAAGACAGCTAAAATTTTTCTTTTGCTAACCAAGTAAATGACTCACAACCTGTGTGGTTTTAAGGCTAATGTTTCTTATTAATAATAAAACTATATTTTGCATATATATGTCAAAAATGGGAGAAAAATCAATAAAATGGCAATGTTCTCAAAGTTAACTACTTAGCTAGTGGTTAGTAACACAGCAGAATTAGCTGACCATCACAATTACTTTTGGTCTCCACCCTTTACCAGTCTCCTCTCCGTTCATACTTTCACCCTCAAGAACACGTCAGCACCATGTCATCTGGGTCTATTCCCCAGCTAAGCTTTTTTATGAATCATACCTAAATGTCCATCAGCCTCTGCCTCAGCTGAGAACCAAGAACTGTGCACACAGAGGTCTGACCAGAGAAGACAGATTACATTTCTATTAATTACCCAAAAAACTACCAGTTGGAATACAAAGAAACCCATACGTAGACAAAATGGGAGCTAGCAGAATAAGGCTAACCTGGGATATCATAAAATGAAGTCACAGGTTTAATGCACAGATTTACTCTGGGGGATCTTTTTCTCATTTGATCAATAAGCAGCTTTCGTTCTTCATCTTTCAATAATGTAATGAAAAGCTCATGTGAAGAAATCATGAAGACATACTGCAGATCTTCCAACCCCAGACACACATTCCTAGAGATAAACATTATGAAAAAGAGTGTAAATTTTTGTTTGGGAAAAATATTCATATCAATCAATCATTTTAGTCATAAGCTGCTTTTTAAAAAATCTTTTTATGTATTTTATGTATATGTGTGCTTTGTCTTAATACAAGCTGGAAGAGGGAATCAGATCCCATTAAAGATGGTTGTGAGCCATCATGTGATTGGTTGCTTGGAATTGAACTCAGGACCTCTGGAAGAGCAGCCAGTGCCCTTACCTGCTTAGCCATCTCTGCAGCCCCCACAAGCCACTTTTTTTTTGGGGGGGGGTAGGGGGGACAGGGCTTAAAACAAGGTTTCTCTGTGTAGCCTTAGCTATCCTGGACTTTGTAGACCAGGCTGGCCTGAAATCACAGAGTCGCACCTGCCTCTGCTTCCCAAATGCTGGGATTACAGGCATGTGCGACCTCCCCCAGCTATGCTTGCTGTTCCTGAGGACCTGAGTTCAGCTCCAGAGCCCAAGCCAGGCCGCTCACCTCACCTCCATCTCCAGGCGACCCAAAAGCCTCTTCCTGCCCATTCCTAGCTGTACATGCATGTGCAGACACACACATACACACTTCAGTAGATATCTTACAGCCATATATTACCAGACAAACTTCAACTTAACTGATCGCTCAGATATAACTTACTGACTAGCTATATATAGACAGTATAAAAATATAAACACAACTAGTAAAAGATAGGTTTCAAGCTTGGCGTGGTGGTACACACCTATAATCTCACCATTTGGAAAACAAAGGAAGGAGAATTGATAGTTTGGGACCAACTGGAGTTGTGTGGTGAGCTCCAGTTCCAGATAAATAAATGCTGTGAGTGTAAGCCATTCGCAGAGTACTTGCCCAGCACATGCAAGTCCTGGGCTTGACTGCAAGCATCACACCCATGTGCACACACACACATACATACACCTACACACATGGACACACACACTTCTCAGCAAGGCATGATGATGGTGACACACAGTCAACCCCAGTAGTCAAGACTCTCAAGTAACAGAATTATGAGTTTCAGGATAACTAGGTTTTCCTAGCAAAACCCTATCTCAAAAAATAAAAGCTGGAGTGGTAGGGCAAGAGAGGTGCAGGGAGGGCAATACAGCTCTAGAAGGGTAAAGCACTTGCTGCTAAGCTAAGGTTAATGTCCAGAGCCCACATGATAGAAGGAAAGAACAGGATCCTTTAGCTTGTTCACTGACCTCTACACACAGCCTGGCACCTGCTCATACACAGACAGACACAGACACACATGTACACGTAAAACTTAAATAAAATGTCTAAAAAAAGAAAAAAACAACACTTTTCTCATGAAACTAAGTTCCAAGTTTAAAGCAAAAAGAAAAGTACTTACTTAAGAAAAGCAGCCATGTTTCCTTTCAAAGAATCTGAAGCTTTTTCTATGTTTATTGATCTTGAACAAACCTAGAAATTTGAGTAATTTTCATTTGAATATAGATCTCAGCTTAAAAATTTTAGATTTACCAGTAACTCAAATTTTGTTATTTTCTGTTTTGTTTTTTAATGTATATTCGTATTTAGCCTGGATGCCTACTTGTGCACCCGGTACATGTCTGATATCTGCAGACGTCAGGACATGGTGCTGATGAATTCCCTGGAATAAGCTACAGTTGGTTCTGAGTCACCATTTGGTGCTGGGAATTGAAGGCAATCCTCTGGAAGCACAGACGGTGCTGTTAACCACTGAGCTGTCTTCTCCACTGCTCCAAATGACTAAACTTTCATGCTTTAATCACTTAGCAATCGATGGTTTGGTGAAGTAATTTAAGACAGAGGTCAAGATAAAAATCTATTAAAGAAAGGGAGTGGGACATATGCAGTTAAGAATAACAACTTGGTGCTTTAAGTCCCATTTAGGGGACAGGATCTGCCTTCGACTACATTAAGAATTCTTTTAACACATAAAAGGAAAATACTACCAAGCACCCTCACAAAAGGGAGGACTCTGAATACCCAAAACAACAGATTAGCTAGACTGAGAAATTTAAATAAAGTGACAATGCTTATTTAACTATCTTTAAAAAAAAAAGAAAGAAAGAAAGAAAGAAAGACAGGGTTTCTCTCTGTAGCCTTTGCTGTCCTGGACATGCTCTGTGGACCAGGTTGGCCTCAAGCTCAAAGAGACTCACCTGCCTCTGCCTTCAGAGTGTGAGATCAAACGAGTCCACCACCAAGACCAGCAGTTGTCACTTTCTTAATTGTAAAATGTGCACATTTTTCTTTTCATTCTTTTTTTTGGGGGGGAGGGTCCCATATATTCTAATTTGTCGTGGAGCTGACAATTATCTTGAGCTTCTCATTCTACATGTTGACGGGGATGAACCCAGGGCTTCTGTGCATGACAGGCACGCCTTCTACCAACTAAGCCACAGCTTCCGTCTAAAAAGGAAAACTCTTAAGAGCTGAGCAATGATACTGGATATAAAATGTAGAAAGTGCATTATGCTGGTAATCAATGCATCAAGTCCATACCAAAAAAAAAAAAAAAATGATAAGTACAGCCAGGCAGGGTGGCACATTCCTGTGATCCCAGCACTTGGAAGACTGAGGCGATAAGATTTCAAATTCCATGGCAGGCTCAGCTAAGCAGCCAGCCTGTAATTAAAACATGAAAGCTGGAGGACCCTAGGAAAGAAGCTGAAACCTCACTCAGAAGGGCAAACAGGATAGACACCAGAAGTAGAAGACAAGGAACAGGACAGGAGCCTTCACAAGGGACCTTTAAAAGACTCTACCAGGGTACTGAAGGAGATACCGAGACTCATACTCAAACTTTGGGCACAGTGCAGGGAACCTTAAAGAAGAAGACGGAGATAGAAAGACCTGGAAGGGACAGGAACTCTACAAGAACAACAGAGCCAGAAAACCTGGGCCCAGGGGCTCCTGCAAAGACCAATACTCCAACCAAGGACCATGCATAGAAAGGACCTAGAACCCCTGCTTAGAGGAAGCCAATAGGCTGCTCAGCTTCCAAGTGGGTTCCCTAGTACGGGGTACAGGGGCTGTCTCTGACATGAACTCGGGGCTGGCTCTTTGTTCACCTCCCCCTGGGGGAAGCAGCCTTGCCAGGCCACAGAGAAAGACAATGCAGCCAGTCCTGATGAGATCTGACAGGCTAGGGTCAGACAGAGAGGAGGAGGTCCTCCCCTATCAGGGGACTAGGGAAAGGGCATAGGGGGAGAAGAGGAGGGTGGGTGGGACTAGGAGGGAAGAGGGCTACAGTGTGGATACAAAATGACTAAAGTGCAATAAATAAATAAATAAATAAATAAATAAATAAATCAAAAAGAATTTTTTTAAAAATTTAAAAACAAAACAAACAAACATGAAAGCTCTGAAATTCCTTAGCAGTTACTCTGAGGATCCTAAGGAAATATTTCAGTTTCCAGCACTCACTTAACAAGTTCAGTGTCCCTGCAGTTTCTTGGAACTCAGCTCCAAGAAAGCAGAGATAGGAGATCCTGGGCACTGCTGGATTCCGACAAAATGGAAAAACTACAAGCTCCAGGATCAGCAAAGACACCCTGGCTCAAAAGATTAGCTTAACACCTTCCTCTGGACTCTGAGCTCATATGCTCACTCAGATACCTCAATAAAAAAAGTGACTCTTCAGGTCCAGCAAACGGCCCCCCAGGTAAGGGAGCTTACCAAAGCATGGTTACCTTTGAGTTCCGACTCCTGCAAGTTGTCCTCGGACCACTACATGTGTGCAACTTTATGTGCACACAATATATATACATATATATGAACAAATACATAAATAGAAAAGTTTTTAATAATTTTTTTTAAAATTAAGAGTTGGGGGCTGAAGCACAGTGGCACACACCTTTAATCCTAGCACCTAGGAGGCAGAGGCAGGCAGATCTCTGTGGGGTTTTGAGACTCTGTCTCAAAAAAAACAAAAAACAAAACAAAAAACCTGGGGACTGGAGACACAGTTCAGCAGTTAAGAGTACTTACTGCTCTTTCGGAAAACCTGGGTTCATTCCCAGCACCACAACAGATGACTCACAGCTCCCCAATTCCAGAGGATCTGACACCTTCTGGTCTCTGTGGGCTCCTGCACACACAGAAACTAAACACTCTTAGGCCAAGTGTGTGGTGTAGGCCTTTCGTCTCACCACTTGGCAAGCACAAGAAAGTGGATCTCTGTAAATCTGAGGCCAACCTGGTCTACATAGCAGAACTCCGTCTCAATGATAAACAGACTTTTGTCTTAAGAAAAAGAAGGAAAAAAGAAAAAGCAGAAAACATTAGTGTTCAGCCCTAACTGTTATAGAGGAGAAAAGTCAGTGAGAGACGTAGGAGAATGACAGCAGAGAGTAGAACAGAAACAAGGAGAGAATAGCTGCTTGAAGACAAAGCAGACAGAGTGTGATGGCACATGCCTACCTCTCCACCGGGAAGCTGGCCAGAAGAACAGAGAATTTGAGGCCTGGGCTACAGAGCAAGATCTTGTCTTTTTTAAAAAAGACAAGAAAAAGAGGAGGAAGAAGGAAAGGAGGAGGAAGAGAAGGATAATGAGAGAAGAGGAGGAGGGAGAAGAGAATGGGGAGGAGAAAAGAGAGGTAGGAGGCAGAGAGAAGGAGGAAGAGAGGGAAAGGAAGAATGATGGAAAGAGATAGTGGATAAGTTTGGAAGGGAGAGGAAAAGGAGGAGAAAGAGTAGACAGGGAGGAGGAGAGAGAGGAAGAAGAGGGAGAAAGAGAAGGGAGGAGAGGCAGCCCTCTGCGCGTGCTAAGACCGCCCACGGTCAGGCACAGAGAATGAAAGGCAGAACGGAGTCCCTGGGCAGCCAGCGGGAAACAGCAACGTTCTATTACCACAGGGAAATGCCTTACCTCAAGGAGAAAATCTATTTTTTCTTTGTTTGGTCTAAGAAACAGTTGGTTAAACTGGACACTAATTGTTCTGCCTTCCAGTATATCACGTACTGTGTTGCAGGCACAAACTTTAAAACAGATTTCATCTAGAGCTTCATTTCTACAGAACACAAAAGAAGAAACACGAGTATTTTTATTATAAAATGTGAATGGAACAGTATTACAAAACAAATTTAAAAAGATAAATCCATTTCTTTTTGAAAAGGAACATTTTAGGATGTTCAAGTACACTACTAAATACCATAAACTAACTCAAAATAATGTACAAAAAAAGATAGCTTAATTGTAAAGAATAAGTAGAAGAACAGGAAGCTAGTGAGATAGCTCAGTGGTTAAGAGCACTGTCTGCTCTTCCAAAGGACCCAGGTTCAATTCCCAGCAGATACAGATAGCAGCTCACAACTGTCTGTATCTGACACCTTCACACTAATGCCCATAAAAATAAAATTAAAAATAAATTATATTTTTAAAAGTGTAAGAAAAGAATTGTGTTCCAAATAACTTTCTCACTACAAACACTTAAAAGCAGCTTAGAGAAAAAACTTTAAGACGTCTCCACTGGGGCTCAGTGATGAAAAGCACTGGCTGATATCCATAGGACATGGGATTGGAATCACCTCACAGCTGTCTGTAACTCCAGCCACTTCCAGGAGATCCAACACCCTCTTCTGGCCTCTGCGGACAGCAGGCTGCACAGGGAAGCACCCATATACATAAAAATAAGTATTTTTTTTTAATGTCTCCACAGAAGCTGGAGATAGATGGCTCAGAAGGTAAAAGCTCTTGAGTGCTCTTCTAGAGGTCCTAAGTTCAATTCCAGGCAACCAACTATATGACAGGTTACAAACATCTGTAATGGGATCTGAATCCTTTTTCTGATGTGCATGAAGACAGCACTCATACACATAAAATACATGAAATAAATAATTTTTTTTTGAAAGTCTCCACAACACTTTTTCTCCCTTATATCAGAAAAACCAAAAAATAATGTTAATGATTTGCAGGAACCTTCAAGTGGATTTAATAACTCATAGAACACTTATTCTGCTATTCGAAGATGAAAGCTACTTTTTCAACTTACCCCTGTTGAGCTTTCTGAAAGAGCTCCCTCAGTACTGATTGCCGGAACTGGACAGGCAAAGTGAAGTTTAAGTTATCTTCAATGAAAATCTGCACTACCTCCTAGAACAAAGACATAAAGTTGCATCAATGTAAAAAAAAGAAAAAAAAAAAAAACAAGGCAGTTTTTTTCAGATACACTTTCTACAGGGTCTGGATGTAGCTCGGCTGGCAGACCGCCTGCTTGCCTAGCATGGACAAAGCCTTAGGCTCAGTGTCCACGGCGGTCCAAGCCTGACATCTGAGCACTAGGCAGGTGAGGGAGGAGACTCAGAAGTCCAAAGTCGTCCTAAGCTATATATTGAGTTAAAGAAAATTTTAGGAGGATATCTTACTGGAAAAGCATTCTCTTTCAAAAATTCTAAAATTAAACAAAGAACAGAAATAGTTACCCTTTTTCAAAGTTGAAGACTATAGACCACTAGTGAGAAGCAGGAGAGAAACCAACTAATGAAGCCTTAGCTTCCAACATGAAACAAAAGAAAAACCAAACTTCAGCAAGGAGTGCGATCATACGCCTCTACCTGCAGCCTAAGGGAGCTGGGGCAAGAAGACAGAAAGCGAAGACTAGCTTGGAAAGCACAGCAAAGTCCATCCCAGTAGGAAAAGAAAAGAAAACAACAAACCCGTTCAAATAAACTTTAAAGGTTTTATTCAAGAAACAAACCTCTAAAAACACTCTTAAAATAATTAAGTCACCTGGAAAAAACATGCAAGACACAATTCCAATAAATTTAAATGACCTAAAATATATTATTTAGTAAGTTACAGAAAATATCTACATATTACATACAAACTCTTTCTCAAGTCTTTCTTGAGCAATGGAAAAGGAGGGATGATAATGTGGGAAAAGGACTTCTGCAAATATCTATCACAGAGAAACAGAAACTATAGATGCCTCATCATTTCACCTCCATACAAAAACTTAACAACTCAGGACTCCTCGGAGGTAAATCAGCCACTGGCCAACCACGAGAGACGCCACTGTCTGTTCTAGCTGCTTCACTATCATTGCCAACATAAAACAACTACAGGGTTCACGTTAAGAATCATATTAAAATAAAACCTCAACACAATGTGTAAGAGAAAAAAAAATCTACATATCCAATTGTGATATACTGCAGAGCTGCAATATAATTGTTCTTCCCATTATATAATACCCATCATACCTATGTTCTTGATCCATTATATTGAGCTATTCACATTCACAGTAACACAAGCTAGAAGAAAATTTCGAAGGTCTTATTATAGGCCTTATCCCTTGAAGGAGCTTTTGAACAGG
This sequence comes from Pachyuromys duprasi, assembly GCA_028658305.1. Lineage (NCBI taxonomy): Eukaryota > Metazoa > Chordata > Mammalia > Rodentia > Muridae > Pachyuromys > Pachyuromys duprasi. Next base: position 4,105,241 of record CM053760.1, read on the forward strand.
CCTAGCTGGCCTGAAACTCACTACATAGACCAGGCTGGCCTTGAACTCACAGAAATCCACCTGTCTCTGCTTCCCAAGTACTAGGATTAAAGTTATATGACACCACACCTAGCTGACCTTATTATTTAAAAAAAAATTATGGGCCCTCTTATAATCCATATCTTACTCTAATGCAGGGGTTCTCAAGCTGCCTAATGCTGTGATCCTTTAATACAGTTCCCCATGTTGTGATGACTCCCAACCGCAAATACTCTTCAATGGCACTTTATAACTGTAATTTTGCTACCATTAGGAATAACATAAGTATCTGATATGCAGGATATCTGATATGTGACCCCTGTGAAAGGTTCATTTAACCCCCAAAGGGATCGAGACCCACAAGTTGAGAACCACTGCTCAAACAGCTTCCAACCCTCTATAAACCTGTATTGTTGAGATGTAACTGAAAAATATCTAAACTTTAATTAATTCACAGGTATCTACCAATCAACTTCAAGAAAATTTAATTTCCTACCCTAAACCAAGTAGTATTTTAGAGAGAGGAAAAAAAAGAAACATTAAGAGAAAAAGTATATAGTCTACTTTGTCATATATTTTTGGATATGTAAAGAAGTGAAATTTTAGATAAAGATAGTGAAATTATAAATCTGGGCTTAAAAACCCAATCAAGAAACACAAAGCTGAGGCTGGAGAGATGGCTCAGTGGTTAAGAGCACTCACTGCTTTCCAAAAGTCCTGAGTTCAATTCCAAGCACCTACATGGCAATTCGCAACTGTCTGATGCCATCTTCTAATGTGCAGATGTACATGCAAAGTGCTCATATACATAAAGTAAATAAATAAATCTTTAAATAATAATAATAATAAAAAGAAATACAAAGCTGAATATAAATCTCAGCATTTGGAAGGGTGAGACAGAATTGTCAGTTCTAGAGCAGTTTGGAATATAGGAAGACGTTACTTCAAAACACCAATTTAAAAAAATATAACAAATGAAAGATAAGCTTGCCTGTTTCATGTTTCCTGTTCACAGTTAAATAACATAAAGGCCCTGTTAGGAAGAAAACATTCTGAAAATGACTTCAGTACCACAAACTCTCACTGCTAGTTATTTTCATTAAAAAGCAAAGGCTAGACAGATGTGGTAGCATGTGCCTTTAATCCCAGCAGATATAGGCTCTGTGAGTTCAAGACCAGCCTGGTCTATATATCCTGAGTTCCAGGACAGCGAGAGCTACATAACAGAGAGACTCTACCAAACAAAAAGTGAAGAACAAGTGTCCAGACAGGACACTAATTATGAGACAATTGTGAGGCCAGGCTCACAGAGTTTGTACTAGAATACCTGCCTAGCCAAACCATACTTTGCTTATTCTTCCCTTCTTTGAAACAGTAAATATGCTATGCCAAGGCAAAAAAAAAAAAAAGAGAGAGAGAGAGAGAGACCTCAAGCTTCCGAACTATAATTTTAAAAGCCTAGCTTTTCTATTCTCGACAGCTCTTACAGTTGATTAAGATGGACAAGCTTGGGCTGGAGAGCTGGCTCAGCGGTTAAGAGCATTGGCTGCTCTTCCAGAGGCCCCCAGTTCAATTCCCAGCAACCACATGGTGGCTCATAGCCATCTATATTGAGATCTCACACACTTTTCTAGTGTACAGGCGTACATGCAGATAGAGCATGCATATACATAAATGAATGAATGAATGAATAAAAATGGACAAGCATTTTTTACAAAAAAGAGTATCAGTATCAGTGAACACATGTATGAGTGATCTTACCTGATAGCTGCCAGATCGTAAACAAATATGTACTTGACTATATGGAGTCAACTGCTGAGAGTTATTATCAGAAGGTACAAGAACATCACACGCTTGACAATAGCCAGCTAACCGCTTCTCATCTATGGTACAATGAAGAGATAATGAACCTATCTGTAAAGTAAGAATTATATATCATTATCCATTAATGAAATATAAACGAAAGACTAGTACTACTTAGTGCATTTTAACAGTACAAAATTTTTTTTTCAAAAATGGAGGAACCAGAAATAACAAAGCTGAATGTTTTGAGTACAGATCTGTAAAACATTGTTCATTGGCCAAGTGCAATTTGTGATCTGCTTTTGCGTATCCTTTGAGCTAAAAACATGTTTTAGGGTTGAAAACAACAAACACCCAAAGACAGACTAAATGTAATCCACAAAACCTAGCTATTTACTATCTGGCTCTTTTCTTTTCATTCATTCTCATTCTCATTCTCTCTCTCTCTCTCTCTCCTTCCTGTCATTCCAGTAGGTATGACAAATTCAACTGACAACTCTTATAAGCCTACACACTGGAAAATCCATACATTAGGAAGATTTACAAAAATAAAAAGATCAATCTTCTCTCAAAAATATTAGAAATGTTACTACCAAAGCCATTTGTAAAGACACATTTTAAAATAAATTTTAAATAATTATACCTAAAATTCAACAAAATTAGCAATTTCTAATAGCTCTAGGTAGAGTAAGCCTTGGACTAGCCATGCAGCTCTGTGACAAAGATCCTGCCTAGCAAGCCTGAAATTAAGGGATCAAGTCTTAGCACTACAAAAATCGATGAGCAGATAAGACTAAATTAAGGTTTGAGGGTAGTTGGTTATTTTTTGTAATGAGGAAAGGAAATTAAAACAGATCTTTCCAGGTTCCTGAAATTAAAAATTTATGCTTAAAATTTCAATCATCTGAGGCTAGAGACATGTCTCAGTACTCACGAGCACACAGTGAGGACCTGAGTTTGGTTCCCAGCACCATGCTGGGTGGTTCACAATCTCACCAGGTTACAACTGCAGGGAATGCAACCACACCTACTGGGCTCCGTGTGAACCAGCACTCATATGTACCTACCCACACAGAATGTAAAAAGTACATCGCTTTATTTTTAAATGGAGTCATCTGAGTCATAAAAAGCAGCTTGTAATACAAGCAGCCTCATACTCACAAAGACTGTCCACCTCTGCCTCCTGAGGTCCAGGAGCAAAGGTGTATACCACCATGCCCAAGCAGCATTCTACTCCACAACGGACACAATGTCAACAACTACTTCAAGCTCCTACTGCCTTGACTCCCCAGCATGCTGTACCTCAAACTACCATCCAAAATAAATTTTTCTCTTAAGTTGCTTTTGGATATTTTACCATAGCAACAGGAAAAGAAACTAAAATAACAGGTATAGTGGTTTGAACAGGTATGGCCCTCATACATTCTTGGTCCGCATACAGTGGCACTATTAAGAATTATAGCCTTGTTGGAGGAAGTGTGTCACACAGTCTCCTGCTCCCTGTGGACAAAGATGTGGAACTCTTGGCTCCGCCAGAGCCATGTCTGCCTGCACCCATGCTATGATAGTGGACTAACCCTCGGAAACTATAAGCCAGCCCTGATTAAATGTTTTCCTTTATGAGAGTTGTTTCGGCCACAGTTCTCTTCACAGAAATAGAAACTCTAAGACAAAAAGTAAATAAAGAAAAATAAAAACATTATTGCTTTTTAACTTTCTAAATTTTCTAGAAGGGGCACACTGGTTTTGTTTGTTGGTGCTAGGATTGAACCAAAGAACTTGAGCATGCTAAGAACACACTCTACCATGAAGTTTGGTGTCATACACCTATTAATCCCAGCACTTGGGCCAGCCTTGTCTGTGTTGTGAGTTCTAGGCCAAAAAGAGCCACATAGATAAACTGTCTTAAAAACCAAACAAGTTACACCCTAGTATCCAACACACTTTTTTTTTAGAAAACTTAAAGAAAAATAACTCTACAAGGGACCAAATATTACATATCGCTTATGACTGCTCTTACCTCTGCAATTAGTTCTTTAGTTCTAAAAAACTTCTCTCTGGCGTTTTCATAGACAGCTGGATTTGTGGAGCCTTGCTGGAAGTACGCTGCACCCAAATCATAGCACACCTGAAACAACAAGACGCCAGTTTGCTCAGTAATTCTTATGTGCTCAAGAGCTGATAGGCCAGGAAGTGCTGGTACATGCCTTTAATCCTAGCATTTGGGAGGAAGAGGCAAGAGGATCCTTGTAAGTTTAAGGCAAGTCTGCTCTACAAAACAAGTCTAAGACAACCAGGGCCACACAAAGCAACCATGTCTTGGGGAAGAAAAAAAAGGGGGGGAGGGGTGTTGAATACATAAAATGTCATTTGACAATAAAAACAAAATGTCAGTTTTTTTGTTTTTGTTTTGTTTTTTTTTTGAGACAGGATTTCTCTTGGCTGTCCTGGAATTTGGTATGTAGACTAGGCTGGACTCAATATCCTCTGCTTCTGCCTATGTAGTGCTAGGGCTAAAGGCATGTACCACCACGCCCGCCTAAAACTGAAAGTTGTCAAATGAACTAGGAGCCCAAAGTCAGAGAAAGAGCCAAGATCCTTAAAATGACCTAAAATGTAGGTCTGGAGGGCTACATTTTCAGCCTAGTACTATATTAGTTTTTGTTGTCTTTGGGGAATCTAATTACATTCCTAATATAAATGTACTGCAAATCAATTCAGAAACCACTTTGAAAATACAAACTCCATGAATTTTTTTTTTACATTTTTTTTAGAAAAATCTCATGCATTGCCATAATGTTCGTTTGGAATATATACAATTTACCTTTGTTCATTCAAATGCTGATTTCTCTCCCCCACTATCTGGTTTCAATCGGACATTGCAATTGTCTCAAGTTTGTATAAACATGCTACCATTTGTTCTCTAAATTGTCAATTAAAATAGCCAGCCACAATGCTGAGCAATGGAGAGGATAGGGTGGGGCATCCTGGTCCAGAGTGGGAGGAAGTGGAAGGAAGCAGAGAGGAGAGGAGGAGAATCTGCAGGAGAGGTCTTGGAACCATGTGGAGAAATGAACCAGACCTAATATATGACTAAAAGCAAGAATAATGGGTGAAATCTGAATGGTAGGAAACTATGCAGGTTTGGAGGTTTAGGATGGAGTAACTATTGCCCAGAATTGTGCTATAGGTTATTTAAATAAATCTTAGTCTCTGTGTGGTGATTTGGTTATACAGCTGTTTAAGAATAACTGCTGCTTAACTAAAAGATATATCAATAATAAATTCTATTTGCCACAACGCTCAAATAAAGGCCTATAATACTTCTAAGACATAACTGCCAATAAAAATCTACATGCCCATTAACCCCAGCACTTAGGGGCTAATGGAAGAGGATCACCCATTGAAGGCAAGTTCTAGTAACAAAGCAAGTTCTAGGCAAACCTTTGCTATATTAATGAAAGGGTTTCTTTTTGTTTTTTGTCTTATTAAAAAAGAAAGATACCTAAATCACAGAAACAAAGAGAACTACATCCAACTAACTCTATAAAGACCTCACACGAAATTCCCGGGCCGTGGCTGGGTGAATGGACACATACCTGGCACTGCATCTCCTCAGCTTTGACCCTCAGCCCAGCCGCGGCGCTCTCGGCCTCCCCATTCACCATGCCTGGCTCCATGGCCAGGAAGTCTAGAGTTCTCATCGTGTGCACATACAGATCCTTGTTCAAGTTCAGGGCTGCTTCCAAGACCAAAATAGAATCGGCAGCTTGTTCTTTTAGCTACGAAAATTCAGTACACACATGAAAATGCAACAATAGTCAATAATATTACAGTATTGACTATAATAACCAAAAAATTTCACCCAATACTCAGTAGCTTCATGTACTAAAATTGTAGGCATTTCGACAAGTTATTTGAAGTAAATAATCTTAAACATTAAAAACATAGTTCCTTTGTAAAGCAAGAAACAAAAGATAGGAAACTACACTGTGCAGTCATGTTACTAGACACTACGTAACAATAAAGTGACATAGGATTCTGCTTCTCTGTTCAAAATACTACAAACCCTACTGCCTGTTTGCTTCACATGAAGTCTTTCTTTTATTCTTACTTCTCCTTGATACTTACAGCTTAGGTATCTGCAGAACACTGCAGGTGTGAAATAGTTACAGTGTATGTAATTTACAGATCATCTCCAGTTTCTTGTATTGAGAAGATAAAGATTAAATATGGAGGACTAGAGAGCTGGCTTAGCAGTAAGAGCATGTAATTGCTCTTCTAGTGGACTTCAGTTTGAGTCCCAGAACCTACAGCAGGTGACATACAAGCACCTGTAACTCCAGATCCATGGGGGATCTGACACCTTTGGCCTCTGCAGACACCTGTACTTCTGTACATACAGTACCCCCACAAAGACACAGACAGACAAACACACACACACACACACAGACAAATGAAAATCAATACAAATCTAAGAATCACACATACTAGAGCTGGAGAGATGATTCAAAGGTTAAGAGCATGAACTGCTCTTCCGGAGGACCTGAGTTCAAATCCTAACGGGGATACAACACCCTCACACAGACATACATGCAGGCAAAACATCAATAAACAAAAAAAATCATTAAATGTCTTCTTTTAAAAGGAACTTTTAAAAAAAGAATCATACACACAAAAACAAACAAAATCCCCCTGGGGTAGCATACGCAGCACAGAGCTGCCTAGCTTGAGTAGCATTGAACCTGAGCCTAGCAAACACACATGCACACAGTCAAGACTTGCTATACCTTCTGACAGTATTTTGTTTTTAAACACATTTGCTGTGAATTTTAAGAAATACAAAAGAGTATAATGCCACCTAAAATTCAACCTTTTCTCTTAGTTTCTTTTCTTTTGAGGCAGGGTCCCTAGGCCAGGCTGGCCTTCCTATGTAGTTGAGTGTGAGCTTGACCTTTTGAGCTTCATGGTTTCACTTCCTGAGTGCCAGGACTATATATGTATGTGTATATATATATATATGCGTATATATATATATGCGCGTATATATATATATATACACATACATATATCTACATATACATACACACACACACACACACACCCCTACCCAGCTAATGAGGTAATAGAGGTCAAACGCATTGCTTTGTGCATGCCAGGCAAGTATTCTACAAACTCAGCTACATCCTCACATCTGTTTTGTTTTGCAGCCTAGGCTAGCCATAAACCTGAGGGTGGGCTTGGATTCCAGATCTCCCAGGCTCCCAGTACTAAGTAAAATACACACTCGGCTTAGTGTATATATTTGTATGTACATGTTTGAATGCATGCATATCAAGGGTAGAAGGTGATGCTGGGTGTCTCTCTCAATTACTTTTCAGATTAGTTTTTGCTAAGTCAACCCCTGAACCTGAAGCTCACCAAACCAGGTAGAACAGCTGGTCAGAAAGCCTGAAGAATCCTTCTGTCTCCATCTCTCCCGTGGCGGGATTTCAGGCAAGCACACTGAGACATTTGGCTTTTACATGGGTGCTGAGTAGCAAACTCAGGCTCTTATATTTCAACAGCAAGCACTTTACCAACTAAGTCATCTCCCAGCTCCTTAAAAATCATGTCTTTAACTCTAAGCAGAACATGTGTTTAATAATGTCTGTTAAAGTATCATGAGATATTCAACAAAAGAACTGACAGTAAAGTACTATACCAATAGTGTTGAAAACTATACAGTTCAGGCCAAGTATGGCAGCACATGTCTACAATCCTAACAGTCAGAAGCAGGAAGAGAAGAGATCAGAGACCATCCTAGCTACATAAGACTTTCTCATAAAAGCAAAAGACACACACACCTTACGTATATGCTAATCACAAAACTCTATCACTGTACTCAGCCCTCTAGAACGCTCACAAACCTAAGATGAGAAGATGCAGCTCCACAAGCAAACGTCTGTCCCTAAGACCTAACAATAATCTCTGTAATCTCTGCCAATACTCACCACTTTCAAAATGTTTTCTGTTAGTTCTTTTTCCTGTTGCATCTGATTCATGCTAAAAGAGAAATGATTGAAGACCACTGAAATACAACTATCAAGACACAACTGTAAAAGCCTACATTTAAGGCTATCAATTCTTCAGCATGAAGTTTTGTTTATTTAAATTTTTTTGAGGCAGGGTTTCTCTGTGTAGCCTTGGCTGTTCTGGACTCACTTTATAGATCAAGCTGGCCTTGAACTCACAGACATCCACTTGCCTCTGCCTCCCTAAATGCTGGAATTACAGGTACACAGCACAGCATCACACCTGGCTGAAGTTTTGTTTTTTTTTTTAAGTATGTTAACACTGTTTCTTTTTTTATTTGTTTAAACAAATAAAGCACATACTATTATGATGCTCAAGAACTTTCTCCATCGTTTTGCATAAAATGTTCAATTTAGGAGTAAAACTAGGTCAGCATAACACACACCCATAACTCAGCACTTGAGCAATGGAGACAGGAGGGTCAGGAGTTTTAAGACCAATCAAGCAACAAAAGTGAGTGTTGAGACCACCGTGAATTATATCAGATCCTGTCATTAAGGAAGGGAGGGAGGGAAGTACATCGGGAGAAAATAAGCAAACAAAAAAGAAACCAACAAAAAGAGTAATAAAGATTATTGACAAAAGAAGCTCATTTATTTAAGGAGCAGACACAGAGGGGGCAGGAGAGATACTCAGCTGTTAGAAGCACTTACTACTCTTCCAAAAGATTAGTGTTCAGTTCCCAGTACCCATGTGGTGACTCACAACCTATTGCAATGTAAGTTCCACAGATCTGGACCTTCTAGCCTAAGACATCAGGCACATACATGATGCAATTAGGTATGTGTAGGCAAAACACTCAGCAGCATAAAATAAAACTTTTTTTAAAGCGCTGGGCATAGTGAGTGGCAAAACTTCAGAAAACAGAGCATCTCTGTGAGTTTAAGGCCTGCCTAGTCTACACTGTTAAGTTCCAGGCCAGCCAGCCAGAGCTATACAGTGAGACCTGATTAAAAATAAAAATAAAACAGTGATAGAGGATGTGTCATATCACAAAAAACTGTGGTATCCTATGACCTAGTGTGATGTTGCCATTACTTGGAATACTGGCAGTTTCCTCAAGATGTACATTTGTTAAAGGCTTGCTCCCGAGATGGTTCTTCTGAGATGTACTGTGGACCTCTGGGAGGTAGGGTCAAGTGGGATGTGGGTAGAGCTGGAGTATGACCCCAGAGGTAATTTTTGGCCCCTGTTCCATCCTCTCTTCCTTGGCATCGTGGCTCATGACTCGAATCATCTGTCCTGACAGGGCTCCCTACACCTGCAGTCTGGCGCAAGCCCCAAGCCTGTGCCACCAATGAGCCTCTTCCCCTTTTAGTCTAAGTGAACCTCCCTTCTATCCAGGCAGAAACTACGGCGTACCCAGCTCCCAAGGGGAGGAGCTGCCACCTACAATTTATGAGCTGGGTTTAAAACTCCATATTCGATCAAGCTTTCGTAATGAACTCTGTACTGTTAACCCTTAAAATACTAAAATAATTTCCCCAGGTACAAGACTAATTAACACACATTAAAGATAATTTAATTCTATGAGGAAAAAAAATCTTCATTCTCCAGTCCCCCTAGCTCCTTCAAACCAGCCTCCACGCAGAGCCCCATCCTCCTACCTCCGCTCTACTTCCGCTGCAGCAGGAGTTAAAGGCTTACAAAACAATTTTTTAAGGTTTATTTATGTATTATTTATACAGTTCTCGGTCTGCATATGTGCCTGCCTGCCAGAAGACGGCACCAGATCTCACTATAGATGGTTGTGAGTCAGCATGTGGTTGCTGGGAATTGAAGTCAGGACCTTTGGAAGAGCAGCAAGTGCTCTTAACCTCTGAGCCATCTCTCCAGTCCCTCTACAAAACAATTTTAAGTTACAATGAAAAACGTCACAAGTTAAAATTGTCAGCCAACTTACACATTTAGTTGAGGGGGTCCAGGTTTAGCCTGTTTGACAGGAAAGCTACTTTGAACAATTGTCCTAATTGCCCTAAAGGAAAGATAGAGAAAAATTAATAAAAAGGTCACTTCAACCATAATCAATGTAAATAACAAATATGAGATTTCTTCTACAGTTTCAGTAGCACTTTTCATCTACACAGCCATAAACAGAATTTCTCTGCTTCCAGACTCAAAGGTCCAAAGATGCCCAGAGAGATCCCTGAAGCAAAGGAGATCTGTAAAAGCAGGACGATGAAAGCTACAGTGCAAGGAAAGGAAGTGGGCTTAGAGGCTCACCATCTGTTGTAGAGGAGGATAGCCATGGCAGTGGTTGGGGGAAGGGCTGCCAGGTCCATGTCCACATGCTTGGTCCCAGGAGGGACTTTGCTGATGCACAGCAGCTCATTCAGCAGCATATTCAACACCGGAACCGACAGGCTTGAGAGGAACAAAGGTCTGCACGTTAGCACACCGCCACACAGAACACAAACGCCTACTATCAATAAGAACAACTACATTGTTCAAGGATTACATCTACACGATTACCTACTAGATTCCAAGACCTTTTACTATGGACTTAAACAATACAAAAGTGGGCAAAATACGGAATGAGCATTCACCATAAACCTGTAACTATTCACTCATTACCAATTTTCTTTCATTTTTATCCTACCTACTTCCCAAATTATACAGACTTCAGATTACAACAAAAAAATTTAGCTTTCCTTTTCTCAAGTATGGCCTTGCTATGCAACACAGGCTAGTCTCAATTGGCAGCCTCCTCCGGACTCAGCCTCCAAGGTGTTAGCTTAGAGGTGTACACAACCACACCCTGCAAAAGAGTGAATTCTTAGCAAAACAGTATTGATTTCACATAGAAATAATTTACATTTCCCAGCACTCAGGAGGCTGTTTGAGGACAGCCTGATCTACATAGTGAGACCATCTCAACACCACCATCATTTGCCCCCCGCCAAAAAAAAGAGAAAGCAATAATTTACATTTGATTAGCATCAAATAACCAACTGGAGGTTTGAGGGGTATAGCCAATAGTAGCTTACTTGTCCAGCAGGCATGAGGTCATGGATTCAATTCCCTGCACCAGGAAAAATTAACAGGTGCTCAATTTTTCAACTATTTCATATACACCATGTGTCTTAATATCCCATGTATTACCATGGACACATATGTCTCTTGTAATCTGTTAATGGTCAGGTTTCCCCTCAGATTAAAAATTCTGAAAGCCAGGCATGTTGCCACACACTTAATTCCCAGCATTTGGAAGGCAGAGGCTAGGATTCAGGAGCCCAAGGCCATCCTCCACTACAGAGCTGGAGACCAACGTGGGCTACATGTTTCAAACAACCAAAAAAATAATACATTTACTTAAAAACAAAAACTGTATTGAGGGGCTGGAGAGATGGCTCAGAGGTTAAGAGCACTGGCTGTTCTTCCAAAGTTCCTGAGTTCAATTCCCAGCAACCACATGGTAGCTCACAACCATCTATAAATATAATCCTGTGCCCTCTTCTGGAGTGCAGGCAGAATAAAGTAAAAATAATAAATAAATAAATAAATCTTAAAAAAAAAACTATATTGAATGCTGAAGAACACATGATGGAAAAGACTTTTAAAATACTTAAGTATTTCTTAAAATACTTTAATATTTAAAGTATAAATCTCAGACGCTAGGTGTGCTAACATCCACTGTAAGGCAAAGACAGGAGAATTTGAAACCAGCATGAGCTACACAGTGAATGGCTGATTGGGCAAAAATACTTACGACCTTATAGTTTATAGCAACAAAAACTGGAAACAAGGGGCTAGAGAAATGGCTCGGTGGTTTTAAGGGTACTGGCTGTTCTTACAGGATGCAGGTTCAATTCCCAGCAACCACATGACAGCTCACAAATATCTGTAACTCCGGGGACCTGAAGCCCTCTTCCAGACACTTCCAAGGGCACCATGCACATATGTGGTGCATAGGCATACATGCTGGCCAAACATTCAATATGAATTAATTAATTAAAAAATAAATTAAAAAGCCAGGCAATGGTGGTGTGTACTTTTAATCCAGCACACTCGGGAGGCAGAGGCAATCATATCTCTGAGTTCAAGGGCAGCCTGGACTACAGAGCTAGTTCCAAGAACTTGACAGAAGCCCTGTCTCATAGATGGGTGGATGGGTGGGTGGGTGGGTGGGTGGGTGGATGGATGGATGGAAAAAAAACTGGAAACAAACCAAATTATTGTCAAGTGAAGAATAGTGAATGATACTGTGGTGGTTTCTGGGAAAGTGGGAAACTGAGACTGGTTTTTGCTGTAAGGCTCAGGCTGATGTTGAACACTGGATCTTCTTCCCTTAGCTTTCCAAGTGCTGGAATTATGAGTATACAGCAGCATATCCAACTAGTTAATATTATGTTAAGTGAAGAAACAAATCAAAACAGTACATAGGGTATGATAAAGTTATTTAAAAAATGTAAGAGGTTGGGTACCCAGAATTCGAGCAACTTAGGAGGTAAAGGTAAGATAGTCAAGGACGGTCCTCTTCAGATACACAGCCAGCTCATTCTATACTAGATCCTAAAAAGATTCCAAAAGTCGGACACGGCGGTACACAGCTGTAATCCCAGCACTCGGGAGACAGAGGCAGGTGGATCTCTATGAGTTCAAGGACAGCCTAGTCTACAAAATGAGTCTAGGGGAACCAAGGCCATACAGAGAAATCCTGTCTCAAAAGAGCAAATACATTTCCTAAACAAAACAAAGATAATAAACACTGAGGGAAGGGTGACACACAGCTTGGTAGCAATGTATCCCTAGCAGTACTGAGGCTTAGGTCCAGTCTCTGACACTGTAAACAATTAAAACAATGGGCAAATACAGACAAAAAACACACAAAAATGTTATTTCTGTCTTTCTAAATTCTTCAGGTAGTTCCTTTTTTTAAATTATGAAAGGATGAAAACAAGTAAATGATTTCTAAACACAGCTTTAAAAGTATTTGCTTTTAAGCAAATAAATGATGACTGGAATAGTAAGTTAACAGTTTTGGGAAGGAGTGACTGACTCCTGGCCAGGAAAATTGACCAAAGTATTCAATAGTACACCATTAATATTTATTCACTGCCATCAGATATTTAGGCTAACTGAAACATCTAAAGCACTCAAAATGTGGATTTCCTCCTGTTACCCTGCCTGAAATAATAATTAACTCAGCTGTAGCCTAGTAGCAGTAAAACCCCCGACTAGAATGCCAGAGGCCCTGATGGCAATTTCCAGTACAGAGAGATCAAAATGCTTCCTTATTACTAGGGAAAAAGTTTAAACCTTATAGGGTGCTTTCTCTGCTATTCAAATGATCACAGAGCTCTGCTCTGGGGTTGGATGGTCTGAGTAACCCTCTGTTGTCCAGTCTGGTCTCTTGGGAGCACTGCTCAATTGTCTGCCTCCGTCTCAAGAGGCTGGAACCACACACACTTCTAGGTTTAAATACTTTCTTATACCGTTTTTAAAACGCTTGAATATTTTGCCATGAACATGCAGAAGGGTAATCTATTTTGTCACTCTCAGAAAAACATGAGAATACAGACAGAAACAAATAGTGCTGCAAATGAAATGCTGTTTAAATTCTTATACCTCTTCTCCAATATGTCTAAATCCCACTTCAAATGCGCAGCGACTTTGAGAGCAAGCAGTTTTAGGATGCGATTTCTCTTGTTATCAGGTGGAGGCTGTACTTGGTTTTGTTCATTAACTGAAGGTTTGGAAGCCTGCTCCAAAAACTGAACTATAAGCTGAACTGGTGCAGGATCTAGGATTTAAAAGAAAATAAATTCTTATCGTTTTCATTATAAATATAATGATTCACTGCACTGTTTTTTGACCAAGGAATACAAACAGCTACTTGGGTATACTGACTAAAGGTACATAAGGAGGGGGCGGGGCAACATCTGGAAGTCTTGCAGTCAGAGTTGCAGCTCTGTGGTTGCCAGTTTTTGTGATATGCAAGAGGGCCTGGGTGCAATTCCCAGTACTGGGGGAGGGAGTCCAAGTAGAGGGAGGAGAAAGAGAGAAAAAAAACTTTAGTTCAGAACAATGCATTTCACAGGGAAGAACTAACCATTACAGGTTCCAGTTCACCTTATGACCACTGCTTTTAGAAGAAAGAAACGCAGACGGCAGAACTATTGCTTCGACAATTAAGGGTCTTTCATTAAGTCATGTCTCCTGTTTCACTGTTTCCCACAATGAAAAGGAGGGGCCACTGTCACTTACCTCACGCATTTATGAAGGCTTCATTAAGTAAGGTAACCAATGTGGAGAGCTAAGCTCGGTGGCTTGGCACCCTACAAACCCCTAACAATGTGTCAATAAGGAAGCTCTAAAAGCCTTAAGATACACTCGATAAAACCGCCCTCTAATGATGCCAACTTTTCACAAAGTAGTCTCCTAAAAGTAAGGTCAAATTTGGGTTAGAACTAAGCAAACTAACGGTAAAGCGCTTACAGCGCATCTTTACAGAAACGCCCGGAAAGAGGAAAACAGCACGTTCCTTGCCCAGCAACACTCACGCAAACCTCCGTATCCCTCTCCAACTGCCACCTGGCGATTGCACAGCAGGTCCTGCTTCCGGGGATTTTTGTTTTAACTCGGGGTTCAACAGTGAGGTACACACTCCCCGGCTGAGGACACCAGATCCTAAGGCTCCTAGCCGGGACGGCTAGCTTCTCTCGCTCTCCCTTGCAGGAGTCAGCGCCCAGGGCCGTGCGAGTCCGGGGCCCGGGGCCCGGGGCCCCGCGATGCCTGTGCCGGCACCCCACGCCGTGAGGACCGCGGCACACGGGAAAGCCTTTGTCTGGAGCTTTTCTCGGACGCTCCGCGCCTGCCAGGCCGCAGCCGTCCGAGACCGGGCGCAGCCGGGGCCGCGGACCACGCCCGCCCGCCGCCCGCTCACCGGGGCAGGCTTTGCGCAGATGCTTCTCCAACAGCGACTCCTCCAGCAGGAACTCGAACCAGCACGTCTGCGGCGGGGTGCAGGGCCGGCTGGAGGTGGCCGCCTCCCGGTCCGCCGCCTCCGCGCTCATCCTGCCCCCGCCGCCGCCGCTCCCGCCGCCTCCGGGCTCCAACCTGACCCTCGCCGGGGCCTGTGTCCGGCAGAACCGCCCGGAAAGTCCGGATCGCTCGCACCGCCCAAGATGGCGGAGCAGCCTGCCTCCGGCCTGTCCCCGGATCCGCAGCTCGTCGCGCTCTCGACCAATCGCTGTCCGCGTTCGGAGGAAAGGGGCGGGGCGACAGGCCGCTCCGCCTCCTGGCTGCGGTGGAGTCGCCTTGTTCCTCTGAAGCTAGATTCTGGAGGGGCTTTCCGTGTTCCCTGGGAGTTCCTCACAGAGAAAAGGGAGCGGCCTCGCTGTCTTCGTAATAAGACGAGCGAGACCAGGTCTAGTTGCCTTGTCTCTGGTGCTTTATTTTTCTGAGATTCCGTCCCACTTGCCTCCTTTTCCCGTTTCCCAAATGCACACAGTTAGACCCAACTTGTCTGCGAATTCTCCGGAGTAGCTCTTGGTATTTAGGACCTAGTTAATCCTCCCCAGATCTCCAGTCTTGGCACAGACTAAGACCTATTTTACATTTGCCGCTATTCTGTAACATCCTTAGGTATCGTTATCAACAAAACTAAAGAGCAAGGGAGGGGGCTACGCCTGGGATTCAAAGTACCTAACCTGTGATTGAGATAAAAACAAATAAATTAAAAATAAATAAATAAATAAAATTAATTATACGGTTAAAAAAAAAAAACTAAAGAGCAAAGTGTTGTGGGGCTTGCCTGTAAAACCCAGCACTTACGAAGCAGAAGCCAAAGGATCCCCTCAAGTTAAAGGCCAAATTGACCCTCAGAGCGAGTTCCTGGGATCCTGGGAGCTGACAGGCCAGCTGATCTAGCCAAAATAACTCCAGCAGAGAGATTGAAAAAAAAAACTCCCGACATCTAACGCTGTCCTACACACATCCTATAGAAAACTTCACAAATATGTATTACTAAAGATGATTGTTTTCAGAAAGGGACCAAGAGAGACACAGAAATAAATCCAGATTTAGATTCTTTTAGATGCCTCTCCTTCAGTTTTGTTTTGCCTCATTGGAAACAGGGTTTCACTCTGTAGCCCAGAATGGCCTGAAACTATGTGGCCCAGGCTAAACTTGAACCTGCATAATCTCATTAAATCTGCCGCCCAAGCCCAAGTACTGGGATTACAGGTCATCATGTTTCTTGTGGGGGGTTTTGGGGGGTTTTGTTGTTTTGGTTTTAGACTTCTTTTTAAGAGTATAATACGCCATGTGTAGAATGTGAAAGTGGTGTATAAGCAGTCTGGAGGTGGGTCTTACATCCTTTAGGAATAGCTGGCCTGACAGGCTTGGCCACTAGTCCCAGCTTTCTTGCAGCTTTTAAAAACCAGCAATACATTTAAAGCTTTGATAAAGTCATGTCGATGCTTTAAACTTCTGTCTTTGTATTGCTTGTAAACACTATCTAGCTGAGAACTCAATGAGACCTCAGTTACCTGAAGAAATAAAGCCAGTGTTCACTGACTGCCACATTAAGCCACAGCTGAGTTTCTGAGCCATTCTGTCTTTAAACAGTCACTCCCGCTCTCTTCCTTTAAACTCTAAAGTTTAAAGGTGCCTGCAGACAAGATAGGCAAACATAGTAAAGCCTTGACTACAGTCTTATCTCAGGTGGTCCTGCGAGCACATGCCTTTAATCGTAGCACTCAGAAGGCAAGGCAAGTGGATCTCTGAGTTCAAGGCCAGCCTGGTCTACAAAGCAAGTTACAGTTCCAGGACAGCCAGGGCTATATATAGAAACCCTGTCTCAAAACACTAAACCAAACAAAAACACTTATCTCAATAACAACAAACCCAAACTCTTATACCACTTACAAACAAAATCAAAGAATATAGATCTTGGTTTCCTTCCTTTTTTTTTTTTTTAATTTCTTTCCAGGAGATGAAAAGAAGGCTTGCAGTTAAGAGCTCTGGCTGCTCTTGCAGGGCACTCAGGCTCCATTCCCAACAACTGCGTGGGGCCTCACAAATGTCTGTAACTCCAGATCCAGGGGTCTGACACTCTCTTCTTGCTTCCTCAGGTACACATGTGTGGCATAGGCATACATGCAGGCAAAAACACCCATTTACACAAAACAAAACTATTTAAAAGATTTTTTCCATTCGTGTGTGTGTGCACCCTGGAGGTCAGAGAGTATGTCAGATT
This sequence comes from Pachyuromys duprasi, assembly GCA_028658305.1. Taxonomy (NCBI): domain Eukaryota; kingdom Metazoa; phylum Chordata; class Mammalia; order Rodentia; family Muridae; genus Pachyuromys; species Pachyuromys duprasi. Next base: position 4,122,339 of record CM053760.1, read on the forward strand.
CCCCTGAACTACAGTCTCATGCAAGCAGCAGCAAGCACTCTCTGAGACCATCTGACTATGGAGCTCCGGCTGGCTTGGAATGCTCTCTATAGACTAGGCCGACCTGGAACACACATATACACCCTCTTCTGCCTCCTAGGTGCCAGAATTGATCTTCCTGTGGCAGCACCTGGTCACAAAGTACTCTTTACCTCTGAACTTTCTCTCAAGCCCATAAGAGTAAAGCTCTTAAATACTGTCCACAAAGTGCTTTTGTCCCACTGTCCAGGTGATTTTATGTCACTTTGGCGATAGCTTGAGTCATTTGGGATCCTTAGTTGAGAAAAATGCCCCTATAAGGTCTCTGGTGAGTCTGAACTGCATTCTCTTGATTCGTTATTGATGTGGGTGGGCCCAGCTCACTGGAGGTTGTGCCACTGTGATCCTAGATGATACAAGAAAACAAGAAGGGCAAGCCATAGGGAGCAAGTCAGTAAACAGCACTTCTTCATGGCCTCTGCTCCTTCCTGCAGGCTCCTGCCCTGTTTGACTTCCTGCTCCGACTTCCCACAGAAATTGCTGTGCAATTGTCAACTGAAATAAACTCTTTCCTCCTCAACTGTTGCTCATGCTGTTCATCACAGCAATGGAACCCCAAGACGGTTCCTTAACAGTGTCTGTGGCCGCTTGAATGAAAATGGCCGCATAGGCTCTTCCATTTGAATGCTTAGTTCTCTGTTGGTGGAACTACCTAAAGATTTAGGTAGTGTAGGAGGTGAAGTAGGTAGCCTGTAGGAGGCATGTCGCTGGGGATAAGCTTTGAGGTTTCAAAAGCCCATGCCATTTCCTGTAGTGGAAGTTTCAGTTTCTTTAAAAACTCAGTTATGTTAGCTAAATAGGTTTTCGTGGGATATGGAGTTGCTTTTAGTTTGTCCACAGCCAATAATTGCCTAGTGCAGCTTGGAGAAGGGCATGGTCTTTGCCAGCTGGTAACAGCCTCTTGCAGGCTTGGGGAGGCGAGTGATCTTTGCCAGCTGTAGAGAGTTTAATTCCGAGGACTCAGAGAGGGTATACATACGAGAGCCCAGAGAGAGAAGGGGTGAGGGCTTCGAGAAGCCAGATGGAGGAGGAAGAAGGCTGCTTGTTTGTCCTGCTGCGTTTGCCATTTGCTGTTGCTGCACTGCTGGATATCCTGATGACTGAGACTGGTATTTTCCCAAAGAACCTGATGACCCTAACCAGCCAGAACTAAGTCTAAACTTTGCATTTCCCTTCTAACCTTCTTTCTCTCCTACCTAGGTTTAGGGGGTTGGAAGGGAGGTAGAGGCTTAAGGAATCCCAAATAAAGTAGAGTTTAAAAAACAGTGCCTTCAGGGGCTGGAGAGATGGCTCAGTGGTTAAGAGCACTGTCTGCTCTTCCAAAGGTCATGAGTTCAATTCCCAGCACCCACATGGTGGCTCACAACCATCTATAATGTGAACTGATTTCCTCTTCTGGCAGGTGTAAATGCAGATAGAACATTCATATACATAAAATAAAATCTTTAAAAAAAAAAACAGTGCCTTCAGAGCTGTACACGGTACTACATGCCTGTAATCCCAGCACTCAGGAGGCAAAGGCAGGCAGATCTCTGTGAGTTCGAGGCCAGACTGGTCTACAAAGTGAGTTCAGGACAGCCAGGGCTACACAGGGAAACCCTGTCTCAAAAAAAAAAAAAAACACAGAAAAAGAAAAATTGCACCTACAGTTCCAGTTAGTTGTCTCTCTCTGCCCCTCACTTGTGGACCAGAGAAAGTTTTCAGCCTCCGCTCCAGCACTGTGCCTGCCATGCTACCTGCCACGATAGTCATAAACTCTAACTTTCTGTAACTGTGAACCCCAAGTAAATGCTTTTTTTTTTGTAAGTTTGCCTTGGCGATGTTATTTCATAATGGCAAGAGAACAATAACTAAGACAGGCTTTATCAAGGTCAGTACTGGCAATGAGACTATCAGTTTAGAAAATTTTTTCAACAGCCTGACTTGCCCTGCTACTGAAGTGAATGCTCAATGGTCACATCTCGCTGAGCAGGTACACACGTTTGGGTGCTGGTGAACCTGAGTGATGAATTGAACATGCAGTATGAGCTGAAAACTGCTCATAAACAGACTACTTAATCTACAAGGGGTTTAGAAGACCAAACAAACAACAAACAAAACAAATGTGGTGTGGTGCTCTCTTTTGGCCAGCAGGAACACACGAAGGCAGAGCACTTTATGAATAATAAATCTTTAAAAAACAAAACTGGTTCTTGAACATAATTTAAGGGACTTTGTTCTAGAATTTATATGAAAAAAATATTCTTGGGCTGGAGAGACTGCTCAGGTTAAAAGCACTTGTCTGCTCTTCCAAAGGACCCAGGTTCGATTCCCAGCACCTGCATGGCAGCTCACAACTCTCTGTACCCCCAATTCCAAGGGATCTGACACCTTCACACTAATGCACATAAAGTAAATTAAATTATTTAAAATGAAAAATCTCTGCCATATTTAGTAACACTGAATTTTCCAGAAAACCAACAAAATCCACAGAAGCGCTCTGCAGGGGTCGGGGTGGGGGATAAGACTGTTGTTTTGACACATCAGAAACACACAATCCCTTCAGATGCTTCTTTGGAGCTGTATCAGCTTCTTCTGGAGGCAAAGCTGGACTGCAGAGAGTTAGGGTGAAGGATGCCTTGAGCTCGGCTTTTTCCACATTGCACACAGCAAAAAGAACCATCGCAGAGTGTGATGAGGCTGGAGAGTAGCATTGTCCCATTTGTCCAGCCATGACAACCCCTTTGTTGTTGTTTTTCAAGACAGGGTCTCACTAGTAGCTCTCGCTGTCCTAGAACTATGTAGATCGGACTGGCCTCAAACACACAGAGAGCTTCCTGGCAAGGGAGATCCTTACTGCCCAGAGCAGAGGTCTTCTGGGTTGTTGCTGAGTGACGGAGTGCCAGCCTAGAACTTGTGAGGCTCATGTGTGCGTTATAGTCTTAGTGCTAAAAATTAACTACTTAGAAGTTCTTTGGTTCAGACTCAACATGCACTGCCTGTATTATGAAAAACACACTATTTAGATGAGGAGTGAGCAGACTAGAAAAGTGGGTGCTGAAATGGCAGATCCAGCAAGAACTAACCTCCCTTTTGCATTTAAACATGGCATGGGAAGGACCCAGCGCTTAGCTCCAACTGGGAACATTTACTCTACTGGTGGTTATATCCAGGCTGTGAGTAGAAATAGGCCACAGCTAAGGCCCTGTCAAACTCTAGCCATTAGTTGCTGACTGCCAAGAACTTTTGGGCGTGGCAAGGAAATCACCTGACCCAAAAGTAGGTAGCTCATTGGCTGGGAAGCAGTCAGTGCTTGTTAACCACAAGTCTCCACCGGACTAATTAAAGGGCTCTGAGCCCAAGACTTGCTGTGATGAACAGGAGCCTTAGAAGGTGGAGTTGAGGCTGTAGCTCAGTAGGACATCACTTGCTTAGCATGTACAAGGCTCTGAGTTCAAATCCCTGTACTCTCTCTCAGCATCCCCCAAAAGAGAAGGAAAAAAAAGAAAGAGGTTTAACTCCCAGCACCCACACTGTGGCTCACAGACATCAGTTCTAGAGAATACTATGCCTCACTGCATATATGTGTGCAAACACTCCTTACACACATAGATATGCAAAGAGAAGTCTAGATAAGAAACCAGGCCGGGCGGTAGTGGTGCGGGACTTTGATTCCAGAGCTCGGGAAGCAGAAGCAGGTGGATCTCTTGAGGTCACTTGAACTACAGCTCTACAGAATGAGTTCCAGGACAGCCAAGGCTACACCGGGAAACCCTGTCTTGAAATAGGAAATAAGAAAAAAAAAGTAAAAAACAAAACAAAAAATGTTGGGGCTGGAGAGCTGGCTCACAGGTTAAGAGCACTGGCTGCTTTTCCATAGGACTCTGGTTCACTTCCCAGCCCCCACAGCTGCCTGTAACTCCTGTTCCAGAGGCTCCGACACTCTCACACAGACATGCAGATAGGCAAAACACCAGTGTATATGAAATATAAATAGGGATCACTAAAAGAAGCCAGGCAGCAGTGGCACACACCTCTAATCTCAGCACTCGGGAGGCAGAGGTAGGCAATCTCTGTGAGTTCCAGGCCAGCCTGGCCTATAACAGGAGTCCAGGTCAGCCATGGCTACACGGAGAAACCCTGCCGAAAACCTAAAGAAACAAATAGACAAACAAATCAACCAACCAACCAGGGTTAGTTCTTCCAAGAGAATGTAACAACCTGAAGATTTATTCCGTACCCACTGTAAGCCTGAAATTGTTAGGTTTCTCGACCTGTGAGTCGGGACCCTTTTGATGGTGGAACAACCTTAGGGTGGCCTAAGATAATCAGAAAGCACAGGTATTCACATTAAGACCCACAACTAGCAAAATTACAGTTAAGAAGTAGCAATAAGATTCCCTCCCACAGAATAGCAGGGATGGATATTGTGTATTGTGGTTTTTTGTTTGTTTTATTTTGTTCTGAAATTAAACGTATGCAAAATAAAGATGCAGGTGTTTTTTTTTTTTATGGTTGGGGTTCATCACAACAAGGAATTGTACTAAAGGGTCACAGCAGTAGGAAACTTGAGAACCACTGCTCTAGAGACAAGAGTCTGTGGGAAATATACAAAATATTTCACACTAAAAAGGAATGATAAATGCTACAACATGGGTGAACTTTGACAAGGGAAAGCAGCCATCAGATACCATCAACTGTATGCTTCCATTTATGCAACGCCCAGAATGTAAAAATATGTGTGCAGATTAGTGAGAGTTGCTTAAAGCTGAGGTCAAGCTGGCTACAGTTGACAGCGGAAAGGAATGGAGTTTGTGGGGGCGATGAGTATGTCTTGAGGCTGGTTGTGTGGTAACGCCACAACTGGGAAAACTGGGAAACCGCTGAACTCTACACTTCAATGAGCAAGTTGAACAATTAATTACATCTCAATAAAACTTAACAAGAAAGTTCAAGTACAAGTTAAAGACAGCTTAAAATTCTGAAAAGCTTTATTATGAAAACAAAATAAAAAAGGGTAAGTGAGCATGAAAGAACTTCATTACTGATAAAAGGATATGCATGTTACAAAATCTGGAATAAACCTGCTTATAGTTATAAACAACCTCTTTAAAGTAACTGTACTTACTCATATTTTATAACTTTAATTTTGCAGAGACGTACCTTAGCTACAGGAGGAACACATTTACTCTAAATACGCATCATCTTTGATATGACTCGAGACCAACCTACATAAAGGCAGCTGTATTCACTCTTGTTAAGTAGCTGTACAAGGCAACTGGCCTAAAACAGGAAAAGGTAATTTATGAGATACTGAATGTTTCTGTTATGCCATTATTACACAAAATATAGAGAAGTCACAAGTAATTTCTTATAAAATTTCACATAGTATTCCATATGTTAAGATCACAATTTTGCCACTCTAGGAGATATAAGCAGAGACAATCTAAAGAAACCTTTACACTTAATTCAACACATTTGTTTCCAAAATGTTCTTTTTATGAGAGAAGCAAGTATATTATTTAGAAACTTTACTAGAAAAAAATAAGCTATCATATATATTCCTTTCCAACACTGCATCTAATTTTATTTAAAGCATTAACCCTAGACATTGAAAAAAAAAAACCTCAGTAATTTAGGTAAGAACTTGATTTTCCTTGTAATTCCCAGAGCCAGAATTCTAATACACATTGAGTCTAAAGCTAGTATCCAATAGTACAATAGAGACTATGTATTTAACTTTGGATTTTTCTTTGAGATAGGGATTCATGCATCCCAGGCTGGCCTCAAACTCATGTATGTAGTTGAGGATGGCTCTGAACACTTGATCCTTCTGTCTCCACCTCTCAAGTGCTGGGATCACATGTGTGCACCACACCACACACAGCAAAACTAGGTGTGTTAAAAACTGGATGAAAGAAGAAAGGACACACTAAAATATAAGTTAGAAATTAGTTATTAGCTTAAAAAGGTTCTTAAATATACAGAATTAGTATCACATGTCCTATAAATATTTCATGCATTAAAAATAAATTTACTAAAAGATTAATTTACATAGAACTGTTAAAAACTCTGCCAACTGAAGAAAAAAACCCACTTTTATACAAAAAGAGTCATCAAAACGTGTTACCAATTCAAAAATAAGAGGCCCCAAGAAAGTTTTCTCAAAACTAAAGTAACTTAATAAAAAAGCTATACAAGAAATCAATAATCTATTTTAGGCATGTTTTCAGCCACAAATTTTTAACACACTTTGACTCCCATTTCTCCATTCTTTGTTGACTCAATCTGGACAGTATGGAAGAGTATCAGAACACTGAGGCAACTGGTAATTTGGGATACTGTCCTGAAAAGAAAAGCCTGTGTGCACATGTGCACGTGTGTAAAGATTGTGTTGGAGTATATAGTACTTAGATTGTAACTCTGCTGGTATAATGCAGAACTAAGATGCCAAAGAGATTTTTAAAATGTTACCAAACTCATAGAGTCCACATTCCATCCCTTATCAAGTACATTTCACTTGTTGGACTATTTGGCATTTAAGAAGCTAAATAAATTAACTTAGGAGACTGGAAGTTCTTGACACAGATGTGCTTATTACGGAGTTGAATAGTTACTTTGGCATGGGGACACCTTTTTGTTGTTGTTGTTGATGTGCTGGGGATCAAACCCAAAATCTCTTGGACACTAGGGAAGTGCACTAGGACACTTGTATGCAGGAAGGTAGGAAGTGGACCTACCCCCTCAGCCTTCCTGCATTTTATCAATGTGGCATAAGTTAACAATATTTCTTTATGAAAAAGAAAATGGGTAATATATGATATAAAATATAAAATGAATTTAGAAATAAAGAAGTTAAGGCACTTACTTCAATGGGTTTGTTGTGTTAAGAGCAAATATGTTTTGTGTCTTTGAGGACTTCCTTCCCACTCAAGTCCCATGAGCTCTGCTCCTTCAAGGCAGCTTTCACAGGTGAGGGTAACAGCTGCTAGGAGAGCCAGTAATCACCTACAGAAGTTTTCACTTCTTACTCTAAAATTACTAAGGAAAAAATGAAATGCTTTCAACACAAAGTTCCTAGTGTTGTCTTAGTGACAGTTAAGATGGAAGTGAATCAACTTATCTCCGATATTCTTTTCATTCCCTCCTTTGCCTCCCCTCAACCCCAGTGGTGCTAGCAACAGCCAGCGCCTTGAGTGTGCTAGCCCGGCACTGTGCCACTACAGATACATCCTCAGCCAATGTTGTCATTTCTATAACAAAGCTTACTTCTCATTTCAGCTGATGCTGAGCGAAAAGTTAATTATAAACTTTTTTTTTGAGACAGAGTCTCACTATGTAGCTGTCCTGAAATCCACTATGTAGACCAGACTGGCCTTGAACCCAGGGCTCTGCCTGTCTCTTCCTCCTGAGTCCTGGGATTAAAAGAGTGAGCCGCCATGCCTGGGGCTAAATATAAAATTCTAATTAAAAAAATCTCTATAACTATTTAAGAAATAAGTTGACAGAAGCAAAAGCAACTTATTAATACAATAAACAAAACTAACTTAGCATGTTATGTCAATAAAAATTCAGTTGAACATTTCATATTACAAGGGAAACACACTTTGTACTTCCCCCTTTACAATATGAAAGCTGTTTCTACATGCTTTGACCACAAGAATGGTCACATGTCTACTCAGAGTGTACTTGAATAGTTGCTAATTTTTCATAACACCTGATGTGAAACACTAGTGACTACACAATGCTCAGTCAGTATGAGACAGACTGCCGCAGCTGCTTGTCTATAGTAAAACAAGTGTGCAAAAGAGTCAACCAAAACTAGACGACATGACAGATGTCAGTGAAGCTCCGAAGATTATTCTAAGTGCACATACTTGAAAAAAAATGTACATATGATCACAAAAAAAGGAATACTTTCCTCCTAATTAGAGTTCTGAAAATGTGATTTTATAGCACAGTAACAAATAAAAAGCTAAAGAACCTGTTCACCGAACAACTGGTTAATGTAAAATTAAATATGCATATTAATTAAAGTCATTTCTTTACAGGCTTTATCCTGAATCTCTTTAAGAGGACAAATTAATTTATAATTTCTTCCCCCACACCAAAAACCAAAACAAAAACCCCCAAACAAACCAGGGTCTCATTATGTAGCTCTCTGGCTGTCCTGGAACGCACTATGTAGACTAAGCTGGTTTCAAACTCATAGATTCACTTGCCCCTGCTTCCCAAATGTTGATATTAGAGGCATAAGCCACTACACTGGCTTAGAATTTCTTTTAATGATACAAAAATGAAAATACACAAAGGAATATAGCATTTATCCTCTGAACTGTTGAAAAATTTATTTAACTCTCAATTTGCTGTTTAAAAGCATCTGCATATAGCTCCAGAAACTGATGCCCAGTGGTAGTATACATTACTGTGACGGTGTCACTTCCTTTTACTTAATACATCCAAAGATATGTGATTAGACTGTACACTCCACACTCCAAAAATATTCTTTTAAATGTCCACTAACATGTATGTATGTATGTATGTACAGAGTGATTGCCTTAGCATGATTGAATGGTATCAACTTAATAGGCATAAGTGAGAAAAGGCAATCACTTAAAAGTCATGAAACAATTAAATGTACTAATTTGTCCCATGTATCGCCAGGAATGTGCTCACTCACTGTAGCAGATGACAGAAACAGTGTCATAAAAACAATCACTTTCCTTTATGCTATATCTGTTTTAATTTAAATGTCACATATTTTTAACTAACATTTAAACTTTTTAATTGCAAGAGATTTACATCTGTTACAAACTTGGAGAATTTTCACTTGCACTCAGAATTATATCACATTAAGCACTTATTGAAAATCACCTTTTTGAAGTAAACACTGACACTGACAAATATTCAAATTAAAGATCAATATTACAGAACGAGATTTATGAGGAGATGATACACAGGGAAACTTGGAATCATGTACTAGGAGGAAAGCAGTGAGGAAGACCGCGGTGGTGGATCTGACCGTTTGCTAAGACATCAATGTCTGATCGTCTATTTCCAAGAGAACACTAAGCCCAGGGATCAGCAGGCGTGGGAGGGTAGCAGCATCTCAAATACCCACACTCAATCTGCAAGACACCGTGGAGGTCCAGGAAAACTGCATTTTACTTCAAGTAACATGTCTTTGAAATGAAGGCTCTGCTATTTTTCAAGATTGGAAGGATATCACAGTGTTGACTTTATATACAAAGTAGGATCTGTTCCAGTACACTCTAGTGAAGTAATTCACATATGGAGAGTAGTTAATTTTGACCTCATGACAAAATCGTCCATATTTTGAATAGGTTAACTTGTCACCTTCTTCACAAATCACCTATCAAAAAATAAGAAACACAATATAAAAAAAAAACTTACTAAATTTATTAGAAATCTTGCATGAAAATTATCACTGATAAATGTGAGTATAAAATATCTTATGCTATTTAGCAATTTTAAGCTTTTTCCTAAGTCCCCACAACCACTAACCTTCTGAACACTGATAGAGAAATAAACAAAATGTCTGCAGTTTGTAAAGGATTTAATCCTAAAATTTAGCTGGCATTGTTTCTGTATCTACCATCACCACTCTGAAGAATTCTAACACAGCCTCAAAGGATAAAAAGTGAACATGGTATCTTCTTATACAATCACATTCTTCTTGTGTAGGACCCATACTCACCTAGTAAGCAAGGATGCTTGTGTTACATTCCCATTTAATAATTCTTTTGCTACCAGAGCTCAGCTAATTTTAAGTTTGAAAGCTTTTATTACATTAGCGTGTGTGCGTATGTTTAGGTGAGAGGACAACTTTCAGAAGTCCCATGATTGCAACTCATGTCGTCAGGCCTGGAAACAAAAACTCATTAAGGAAGCTTCCTGACCCAGGACTGTTTTTATATTACCGTATCATCTATATCAGACATCAGCTAGCCAACATTAATAGTAAAGTAGCTTAAGTTTATGCCTGATATGACATGAAAGAAAGAGCAGAAAGGTAGGTTACCAAAAGAATAGAAAGGCAGCAGAGAACTGAAGGAAATTATCAGTAATTACTAAGTATCATTTCTTGATTACATCTCATCTGTCACCAATAAACCAAAATCATGTTATCAAGCACCAACCGAGTGCATTCAAAATACATGCAGCATAAACTAAGTTTATAGTGCAAGCTTTTATTTAGTAACAAAGGAAAATTATTGTTTTATGTGGATAGGTGTTTTTGCCTGCGTGTATATATGTATCCCTTGGGCATGCAGTAGCTTCAGGGGCCAGAAGAGGGCATTCAGAAGGCTGTGAGCTGCTATGTGAGTCCTGAGACTTGAACCTGGCTTCTCTTCAAAGGCAAGAAGGGCTCTTTTAATGATGTACAATCTCTCCAACCCTGAAAGATTGAAACTGTGAAAACAAATTCCTCATCTCCAAACTGGCCTTGGATTATTAAGACAAAACACAATTATTTCAGAAAGGAAAAAAAAATGCTGGCTGCAGCCAAACCAGAATTTGCCCTACAACTCAGGATGATCACGTCATCTTTTTCTCAAGTCCTCTAGCCTAAATTTTCTCAGAAGTATAAGCATCTGCTCCCACCAGTTCTATTTATCGGGCTTACAAACTCCCCTGTGAGTTGTCTTGGTTACTAGTTATGTAGTGTTTCCACGACAAGCTGAGAGGGAATGTGGCTTGCTAAAGCAGCTAAAACTCATGTAGGAAGATGATAAGGCTAACTAAAGTCAGAATGGTTTTTCAAATGGTTACTTACATGTCCATTTGCAATATCTAATAAATCTTTAACCCTGCAGCCTCTCATGGTTCCCATCTCATTGCAGATGGCATCTTCTACAATTAGGTAGTTAGCTTTATAGGATGTCAGTATTTTATAAATGTCTTCAGCAGATCGCTTTGAATAGATTTGGTAAATCTGAAAGGAAATAACATTTAAAAGACACAGAAAGCACCTGCTAATTAAAAATGACACAGCTTTAATAAAACGTGCTCAACAGGGATGGAGAGATGTCTCTGCAGTTAGGAGCATGTCCTGCTCTTGTAGGAGACCTGATTTGGTACCCAGCATCTGCATCAGGTAGCTCAAAACTGCTCTAACTCCATCTCCATATGATAGCCTCTTCTGGACCCCACACACACTTGTGCTCACCCCGCCATGCACACATATAATTATAAAAAATAATTTAACATTTTAAATAAAGTACAGTTCGCCAACTGTTTTTAGTATAGAGTTGTGCACCTACCAACACAACTTTAGATTATTTGCATGAGCCAAAAGAAGAAATGCTGTATTATCTTATTTGTCACCTCCCAATCTGCCTGCCACAGTCCGATATAACCAATAATCTACTTTGTCTCTACAAAAATATCTCTTCTAGACATGTGAAACACATGGCAACTCTAATACGTGGTTCTTTGTGCCTGGCTTCCTTTACTTGGCATAAAGCTTACCTAACTCATCCATACTCTACTGTAGTATTTTTAAGTATTTCATTATCAAAGTCAAATAATATTTGCTCTATTAACATAAGGACAAGACATTTTGCTTACCTGTATCAGTTAATAAACATTTTGGTTGCTTGAATTTGGGGGCCATCATGGATAATGTACACGAATGTTTATGTAATTTTGAGCAGGACATACATTTTCATTTCTAACAGAATTGCTGTGTCATAAGGTAACTGCAGTTAATTTTGTGAAGACTGTCTGACTAGTTTCCCATACACTGTGTACAAGGTTCTATTGGAGCTTTCTACATCCTAAGCAACACTTGTTTGTCCTTTTGGCCTGTTTTTGAGACTTGATGTCTACGTAGCCCTGGCAGTACTGGAACTTGATATAAGACCAGGCAGGCTGCCCTTGAATTCAGATTGTCCTGCCTCAGCCCATCACACTCCTCAGTGCTGGATTAAAGGTGTGGACCACCTAGCCCAGCTCACGTGTCCTTTGCCACTATTCTGCTTGGTGTGTAGAGCTATCTACTTGTGGATTTGATATTCACTTTCCTGACGGTTAAGGAAGTTATGTACCTTTCATAGGTAAATTGTCACTTATAGTTCTTCTTTGAGAAAATGCCTATACAAGTCCTTTCCCTATTTTCAAAATTTAATCATTTGTTTTATTATTAAGTTGTAATAGTGTCTTTAATTTTTTTTTATTGCCATGTGTCCAAATGCTCATTTTCCATATAAGAGTAAATAATGTTAAACATATTTTGGCCACTCAGAAATAATGAGAAAGGATGTTTGAAATTTGGGTTGTGACTAGATGGTCATCTCATTACAACTTGGATCTATGGTACCATATACTACTTGTTCTGAAAAACACCAAGATATAATACCTAGGTTGAATAAGGCCCTAGAGCTGGAGAGATCTTGCAGTGTCCAGTGACACGCATTATACTCCGGAGGGCCCAGGCCCATTCTTAGCCCCCACACGGTGGGCTCCAGCTATCTGTGACCACAGCCGTCTACACCTTCAGTTGAAGAGGGTCGATGCCAGCCGGGTACAGTGGTGCAGCCTGTGATCCAAGCACTTGGGGAAGCAGAGGCAGGCAGATCTCTGTGAGCTCAAGGCCAGCCTGGTCTACAAAGCAAGTCCAGGACAGCCAAGACTACACAGAGACTCCCTGTCTCAAAAAAAAAAAAAAAAAAAAAAAAAAAACCCAAAAAACCAAAACCAAATCCAAACATAAAACAGAGGATTAATGCCCTATTCTGGCCCCCAAGGGCACTGTGCACACATGGTATACAAATATACTTGGAAGCAAAATACACACAACATATACAATTTTTTTTTAAAGAATCTGGATCTATTTGAGGAACACTCATTAGTGGCCTACTACAGGTAAGACTGCTGACGGTCTAGCATCTGCAAACACCATGTAGAATGTTAACAGAAGTCCTTTGCCCACTGAAGGAAAGTTGTGACCTCATTTTGCTATACTGTTTAAAGGACATACTTCTAGTCTATCCAAGCCTAAACCTGTTAACATTGCTTACGCACTTTTATTTATTTTTAAGCTTTTGGAAAGTGTGACAAACTCTTGGGACTTTAAAAACAGTTTCGGGGGGCGGGGGTTGTAGAGATGGTTCAGCAGGTAAAAGCTCTTCCCATTCTGCTACAGGACTCCTGCAATTTCAGCTCCAACTGATGCCACCTTCTGATCTTCAAATGCACCACCCACACACACACATTTTAAAAGAACCTTTAAAATTCTGTGAAACAACATTATTAACTTGGGGCCAACACTTCATCTATTATAACACTTAATCTATTATAGTTTAGTCATTTAATTCTCCTGAGAAGGAAATAAGAACTACTGTTATTTCCAGGTTCAGGAACTTACTCAAGGTGATACACAGAACTAACATTTGAGTCCAGACACTTTATTCTAGAGTCAGTTTTGTTGGTTTATTTTTGTTTGTTTTGGTTTAGTTTTGTTTTTTACAAGACAGGTTTTCTCTGTGCAGCCATGGCTGTCCTGGAACTCACTGTGTAGACCAGGCTGGCCTCAAACTCAGAGATCGGCCTGCCTCTACCTCCTGAGTGCTTGGATTAAAGGCGTGCACCACCACTGATTGGCTTGGTTTTATTTTTTGACACAGGGTCCTGGCTGCCCCCAAATCTACCATGTAAATAGACCAGTCTGGCCTCAAACTCACAGAGATCCTCCACCTCTTTTTCCCTGAGTGTTGAGATTAAAGGCATGTGCCCACCATACTGGGCAGTATTTTTTTAATACTTTTTTTTTTTTGAGACATGGTTTCTCTGTGTAGCCTTGGCTGTCCTGGAATCATTCAATACATATTTTAAAATTATATTTTATGTGGATGGATGTTTAGCCTCTATGTATGTCTGTATACCATGTGCATGCCTGATGTCTGTTAAGGAGAAAAGAAGACACTGGATCCCCTAGAACTGGAGTTTCAGACAGCTGTGAACTGCCACATGGGTGATGGGAATCAAACCCAGGATCTTAACCCACTGAGGCATCTCTCCAGCCCCTTCTTTTTCTGTTTTGTTTGCAGTGCTGAAAGATGGGACCTCGCGTATGTTTTTGAGGCTGTCTCTATGCCGCTCAGTTTGAACGTAGTGCGTCTCCTACCCCGACCAGCAGTGCTGGCATCACAAGCATGTCACCATGCCCTGATCCAATGTCCGCATTCCTTCTTAACCTCTATGCTAATTTTTTTCAGCTTAGGCTATACCTAAAAATCGTAAGACATTTTCTCAAATAGAGAAAGAAAATATGACCGAGTGGTGGTAGCACATTTCTTTAATCCCAGCGCTTGACAAGCAGAGGCAGGCAGATCTCTGTGAGTTCAAGGCCAGCCTGGTCTACAGAGTGAGTTTCAAGATAGCCAAGGATAAAACAGAAAAACCATGTTTTGGGAGAAAAAGAAAAAAAAAAGAAAGAAAATTTATCACTTAAATCCACCTATAACCACCATAATAACACATCTCTAAGCCACATTAATTAGCTGTCATTCTAATGCTATACTGAATTATTTATAAAAGCCCATACCAATACAATAAAGCAAAAGAAACCCTATGGGTTGGTTAGTTGGCTAGCTGACAGAATTTTGTAGCCCAAAGGACTGAACCCAGGAACTTCTGAATGACAGGCAAACAGTACCACTGAGTTATACGCCCAGGTGTGTTTGTTTGTTTGTTTTTGCCAAAGCAACTGTTTATTCCCTAATTTCCCTAATTGAAATTGCTTTCCTCCTGCCTCATGCCCCAAAGAGCTGGGATTTTAAGAATGCTAACATGTCTGGCTAACTCAAAACCGTACATACATGTTCATGGGGGGGGGGGGAAGGTGAAGAGTTGACTTACTCCATCTCTCTGCTCCTTATGTGTGAGATGGTTTCTTATTCACCCTGGAACTCCATGATTAGACTAAAAAAATCAAGCTTCAAGGACCCTCCTGTCCCTAGCTCCCGGCACTGGGATTAGAGGTACATGTTGCCACACTTCAAACTTAGGCCTCAGACTTGCACTGCACGCACATTACTCACAAAGCCATTTCCTAGGCCCATGACTTTTAAATTACATTTGTATGTTATCAGCCACAGAGTAACTTTACAAAGATGTGCATTGAGACATGAATTGACAGTGTTCCTTCAACAATCTGAGAACCATGATGCTTTGAAAGGATGGTTCTCCTTTCTGAAATATTACCCATCAGTCCCTCGGACAGTATTATGGAAGCTACCTCTCACAGAAGTTAGCAACATTCTTCACAAAAGAAAGAATTTAATATTTTTATCTTGTATTTTTTCTTGGTTAAATTAATCACACAACTTTTACTTTGTTTTTTTTTTGTTGTTGTTGTTTTTCAGTTTTGAGATGGTTCTGGGTTGGTATAATGTTCTTTTGGAATGTACACAATTTACCCTTGTTCATTCAAATGCTGATTTCTCTCCCCCACTATCTGGTTTCAATCCGGACATTGCATTGTGATGTTCATTCTAAGCATCACCTGTCTCAAGTTTGTATAAATACGTTACCATTTGTTCTCTAAATTGTCAATTAAAACAACCAGCCACATTGTTGAGCAATGGAGAGGATAGGGTGGGTCATGCTGTCCCAGAGTGGGAGGAAGAAGAAGGAAGCCAGTGGGAAGAAGAGAAGAACAGAGAATCTGGAGGAAAGGTTTTGGAACCACGTGGAAAAATGAACCGGACCTAAGATATCACTAAAAGCAAGTATAATGGGAGAATCTGAATGGTAGGAAACTATGCGGGCTTGGAGGTTTAGGATGGAATAACTATTGCCCAGCATTGTGCTCTAGGTTATTTAAATAAATCCTCGTCTCTGTGTGGTTGATTTGGTTATACAGCTGTTTAGGAATAACTGCTGCTTAACTAAAAGATATATCAATAATAAATATTAATAACCACAACAGTTCTGCTAGGAAGCTCGGGCTAGTCTGAAACTCAACTATAGGGTACGGTCTAGCATTAAACTCACAGTGGCCCTCCTGTTTCAACCTCCCAACAGCTTTTAAAAAAAAACTGAAGTGAATTACATCTTTGAAAATTAGATTTTCCTAGCTATCAGGAAACATGTATCAGCACAGAACAAGTTTACAGTATTATTTTTAAAAGAGCCAAACGTAGTTCAAGAAATGCCTTACGTTTTCATTTCTCTTGAGAAGGTCATCATCACTGTAAAGCGGCAAGCTTGCCACCATCCACCCGGTACACAGCTTAATCACACCCATTAGCTGTGGGCTTCCTGCGAACACGGCTGCGACTGGGGCTTGCCTCCTGTCAGGAACCAACAGACACACGGTAGAACAATAGGCACTAAGGTCACTGATCTGTGCCAGCTCTCAAATACCCGCTCATTTACATTTCAAAGTCGTTAAATGTGGTTCATTTAACTTATGTACTCATTTAAAAGCAGGCTAGAATGAACATCTACTCTATGTCAGCAGCTGCTCTACGCCAGGAGGTGGCGCAGGCCCTCTTTGCTCCCCGTGCTTGGGAGGCGGCTGCCTCCGGCCACACCTTAATTTATGCGCTATCCGGCAGCCCACTACCATGTGCGGCAGAGAGAGCTCAGCTCTGGAAGAAGAGAACAGCACCTGACCACTGTCCTAACCAAAGACTCAGGAGTAAGAAAACTGACACAAGACAAAATATACTCCGATAAATATCCAATTATCCAACATTGAACCATTTTTCCGGCTTCAGCCATGCTTTTCTTTTTGATTTTGGAGACAAGGTTTCTCTGTGCAGCCTTGGCTGTCCTATAACTCACAGAGGCCTGCTTGCGTCTGCTTCCTGAGTGCTGGGATTACATATATGCAACACTGTGCTTGGCCGGCAGCTTCCCTTTGTTAGTGTTGTACCGTCATGCTCCCCACGGGCAACTACAACTCACAGTAAGTATTAGCAGCAATGGTTAAGGTGACCTAAAAACTTTAGATATATAAGGAATGTCTCTATAGAAATAAGATCTCATTAAAAGATGAATTCTCACTTTTATGTACTCATTCTATAAACAAACTTGTCATTTTTATAAATATTTTTGGCTCCACCTGCTTTATTCTCCAGGCCTTACAAACCACCACCACTGCCACCAGGGTCTCACTCTGTAGCTCAGTCTGATCCCCTTCCATCAGTCTCCACAGTGTTCAACATTACAGGCACACACCACCAGATCTGGCTCTTCCAGGACTTTTTTTTATAAACTGTGTTACCTCTTTTTTGTATTTTGTTTCTAGATCCTTAACAGTTTTCAACATATTATTTGGAAATTTCTATCCAGAGCTAGACCGATCACAAGAATGGCTGCACTACTTCTCTCTATTAGCCATGGGTATGGACGGAAAAGCTAATCTTGGCCATGTGATCTGCTAGGTCAATAGGACAATAGCTGTGTGTGCTAGCTAACACAAAACAGACACACACATGAGAAGAGGGACTCTTAACTGAGAACATGTCTCCATACCAGTGGCTTCTAGGCAAGTCTGTGGTGCATTTTCTTGATTCCTAATTGCTCTGGGTAGACTCCGTTTACTGAGAGCACTGCTGCTTTCCTGGGAATGTGGTCCTGGGTGCTATTAGAAAGCAGGTCAGGGCTGGAGAGGTGACACAGACGTCAAGAGCACCGGCTGCTCTTCCTGAGGTCCTGAGTTCAATTCCCAGCAACGACACGGTGGCTCACAACCATCTATAATGAGATCTGGTGCTCTCTTCTGGTGTAGAGGCACACAAGCAGGCAGAACATTGTATAAATAATACACAAGTCTTTAAAAGACAGAGAGAGAAAGCAAGCAGGCTGAGCAAGCCATGAAGAGTAATGCAGCATGCAGTACTCCTCCGCGGCCTCTGCATCAGCTCTTCCCTGTAGATTCCTGACCTGACCTTCATCAATGATGGGCTGTGATATAAAAGTGTCAGATGAAATAGGCCCTTTTCTCCCCAGGCTGCTTCTGGTCACGCTATTATCACAGCAACAGAAACCTCAAGATACAAGGAAAATATTACAGATACTGTGCTTGACACTGAATCCTGTCCATTCTGTTTGCTTCTGGGAATTCACCAGCTATATACCACAAGACCACAGGCCAAGTTAATCTGATCTTAGGTGACAACTAGCCAAACACAGACAGGCAAAAGAGGCCACGCCTGACTACCTAGTCCCACTAAGCTGGCTGAGGCCAGAAGAATCTTCTCCAGTGTGTTACCGCTTGCTGACCCTCAAAAACGTGCAAAATATTAACTACTGACAGCTTATAAAGTTTATGACAGTCTGTTACATGCCAAAATGAAAGAATGCAAATTATCAGAAATTGCTAAAGTCCAATTTCACTGTTTAACACAACAGTAATAGTTATTTGCTATGGTGAATTGTTTTCTCATTTGTTTGTTATTTTGGAGTTTCATGAAACTATTTGTGGAATTCTGTATAACCTGACTTAAGAAGAACCAAGTCAGGAGTATTTTTTATGAATACCTTGGGTTTCTTGAATCAGACAAGTACGATTTTAAACTCCAACCCCCTGTGAATTCAGACCCATTACTACAAACTCAGAGACGAATTACTTTCACTGTTGAGATTGTTTCTAATCAAGAGCTAACAGAAGGAGCATGGCTTTTTGAACATTTTGTTCCTAGATGTTCTCACTGGCAATACAGTCTTTTCTGGCCCCTGAGGTATTCACCATCTGCCCATGAGTCAGTACAGGATGTCTGCCTCTGGAGTACACATTTCTGCCATGTGGAAGGGAGAGCCTCCAAACCTCCAGTCTTATACTTACCAATGTTGTTTCAACATTAAGGTGAGTTTATTTAGAAAAGTAGAATTACAAAGCAATGATTCATGACTTTATTCCACATTTTCTAAATGTGGAGAACAATTTATTTATTAGTGAGTCAGCATGCAGTGACAATGACAATGAGTAATAATATTGGGCAGTTGGTCCTTACTTTATCCAGGCCATAAGTTCCACTGTATCTGGATCATAGAATTCTTGTAGTTCTGTTAATTCTGTAATTAATCGTGGAAAAAACTGAAACAAAAAACAAAATACCCAGAGGTATAAGTAACTGGAAAGCTTAAAACTGTTTTCAGAGTATTACAAAAGAGTAACTTGAAGCACAATTGACATAGCAAAACTGCCAGGTCTCTGCCCTGTTCACTGACCTACTCATGCTTTTCTACCAGGATAATTACATAGTTCACTCACTGCTAGACTCAGTAACTAATGCTATTACCAAACAATCATCAATTATCTCTTTTATGCACAGACATATCAAATAAAAATATTCAAGGACAAATATTTTTGCAGGTTTATTAGCAATTAGTTTCCTATTATGTTAAGCCAAAAACTTTACTTCATTCCACAGATATTAAAATTAGTTATCAAAATATATTTAGATATTCAGATCTACGTACTGGTCAATAATTTTGTGAATTATGATAGGAATTTACAATGGCTTTAGACTAACAAGAACGGCATTAGATGGTGCTCGGCATGTTGGGCTGAACGTAGCAGAGCACATATGTGATCCCAGCAGTGGAGCTGCTGAGTCAGGAGGATCGGCATAAAATCAAGGACAGCCTGGGCTACGTACTGAGACCTTGTCTCAAAAGACAGCAAGCAAATGAATGCTCCAATACAGAAAACAAACAAACAAACAAACAAATAAATGTTTTGGGAGGAGAAGCTGGTAGTACATGTCTTTAATCCTAGCACCTGGGAAGTAGAGGCAAGCAGATTCCTAAGAGTTAGAGGCCAATGTGGTCTACATATTGAATTCCAGGACAGCCAAGGCAAAAGAAAGAAAAGAAAAATTATTTTAGCTCTTTGAAGTAACAGCAGCAGCAACATTAAGGACATCAACTTTGTTAGTGGAGTATCTTGATAAAAGCTTCCTACACACATAAATAAATTTATTACCTCATAGATAAGTACATTTTCATAATATAAAATTTCAGTTTTCTTACCTCTTTCCACAAACTAAGACCTATAATAGTGGGCACAGCCATGCTCAGAATAAGAGCCTAAAACAGTAAAGCAAAAAGAGTATGAGTAAACATATTTTAGAATACATCCTAGAATTATTAGCATTGATACTATGACCAACTGAATATCCTTATAGATATAAAATTCAATTATTAAGACTGACATCAGAAAAAAAAAAGAAGACTGACATCAGCATGAAATCTAGATCAAAGTGACATAAATCAAGACCAATGTGTTTCAACACATTGAGGTACTGGTAAAAATATTTGCTATATAAGGCAGACCATCAAAAAGGGTGGGGGACATGTGGTAACACATGCCTTTAATACCACCACTTGAGAGGCAGAGGCACACAGAATCTGAGTCAGGCCACCTGGTCTACAGACTGAGTTCCAGGCCAACAGGGCTACCCAGTGAGACCCCATCTTAAACAAAACCAAACAAAATTATTGCTGGGTGTTAGAGAGATGGCTCAACAGTTAAAAAGTGCTTAGTTCTCTTGCAGAGAACCAGGGTCAGTTCCCAGCACAAACATGATGGCTCACAGCACACTGTAACACCCTCTTCTAATGTCCACAGGCTCATGTACACATGTGGGACATGCCTTTAACCTCAGTATTCAGAAGCCAGAGGCAGGGAATCTGTTGTGGATATAAACATGTTTTTGTTTTAATCCCAGGTGTCGAATGTGGGACTGATACAAATGGTCCACTGCAGCAAACTATTTGCCTCATGCAGGCTCTGAGAGGAGCTCTTTGCCAGCTGCAGATAGTTTATATCTGAGTAAATACTAGTGCCCAGAGAGTGTGGAGGAGCTCCGAGAAAGAACAAGGCTGCTGCTGCTTCCTCCTGCAGCTACTGCTGCTGTTGATACACTGAGACAAGAAGTTGGAGATCTTCTGAAAGGAGAATTGGACTGGCTCCAAGGAACCCAACGACCCTAACCAGCAGGAAGCAGCTAAGAGAACTGCCGCCCCTCTCCCACTCACCCTTTCTCTCTCCTACCTCGTGTTGGGGTGTTGGAAGGGACTTGGGTGGAGTAGGGAGATATATAAGAAATGTAAATAAAAGATTTTTTTTTAAAGTATACCAACAGGAATCTCTGCAAGTTCAGGGCCAATCTGGACTACACAGAGAGATTCTACCTCTAAATAAATAAAGTCAGTGCTTAGTTGATCTGAACTCATAATTGCCTGTAATCTAAAACTGAGACAGGCAAGAGGACTGAGGCTCTATAATAAACTCATATAATACGAGTTTATTATATAAAGTGATTCTGCTCATGGAACAAACTAGAAAACACTACTTCCACAGCAGTATTTCAAATAGCAAACAACATGTAAAACTTTTTAAAGATTTACTTTATTTTTAATTCTGATGAGTGTGAAACTCTATGTAAGCATGTGGATGTTAAGGGCTGACACCTGAGGCAGACTGTAAGACACATGATACGGGGGGCTGGGAGGCTAAGTTGAGTCCTCTATAAGAGTAGTTCATGATCATAACTGCTGAGCCATGTTTCCAGCCCCACTATGTGAAAATTCTGCCAGAGCTCTATGTTATGATCTCTGTGAGTTCGAGGCCAACCGGGTTTACAAAGCGAGTCTAGGACAGCCAACCTTACACAGAGAAACCTTGTCTCTTAAAAACAAAAAACAAAAAACAAAAAAACAAAAAAACAAAACAAAACAAACCCAACCAACCGAAACAAACAAACAAAAAGACAAAATGAAAAAAATACTTTTTTAATTTAAAAAATAAAGTGCTTGCAAGTAATTATTTCTGAATTGGCATGAAAACTTAATAGCAAAAGGCACTGAACCCGTACAGGAAAAATAGCTAGCATAGGTCATCATACTATGAGAAAATATAAATTATGGAAGACTGGAAAATGCAAGAAGACCACTGTTTTTGTTTGTTTGTTTGTTTTGTTGTTTTGGGTTTTCGGGACAGAGTTTCTCTGTGTAGCCCTGGCTGTCTTGGATTCACTTTGTAGAGCAGGCTGGCTTCAAAGTCAGATCTGCCTCCCTGAGTGCTGGGATTACAGACGGGTGCCAAACATAGCCTATTGTCTTCTTGCTCCTCCTATGCTATTTCTGGTGAGGGTTTTGTTTGTTTGTTTTGTTGTTTTACTTTGCTTGTTTTTGTTTCCTCTCCTTCAAAACCGTTAGGATGCATGAACACCATCCTCTCCCACTACCACACATATATCTGCCCAGATTCCCACATTTGAGGAAATGACAGGGGTTAGGACATCCAGATACAACATTCATCCCTGGCACAGAGACAAACGAACAAACCAGTAGAACAATGAGTAGGGGATGCAGCTGAGTGGACAGAGACCTAGCTGACCCTAGCTAGGCTCTGGGTCTAGGCCATATGCTACATATCCTGCACTGGGAAGGTGGGAACAGCAGGGCCAAAAAACCAAGATAATCCCTCACTATATAGTAAGATCCAGGCCAGCCTGGCACTCTGTCTGAAACAAGAACAACAACAACAAAAAACTTTTTAAAAACGTTTATTTATCATAGTCTAATTTTCTACCCATAACTTGTTTTTTTGTTGTTGTTGTTATTGTTGTTTGTTTGGGCTTTTTGCTTTTTTGAGACAAGGTTTCTCTGTATAGCCCTGGCTTCCCTGGGACTTGCTCTTTAGATCAGGCTGGCCTTGAACTCAGAGATGTGTTTGCCTCTGCTGCCAAAGTGCTGAGATTAAAGTATGAGCCACAACCATCTGGCTGCCTTGTTTTCATTTACTGGCAATTAAATTTTATTACATTTATATATTTAATTGTGTGTGTGTGCATGCAGACATGTGTGTGTGTGTGCACGTGCACCTGTGCATGTAAGACAGCTAATGGGAACCAGTTCTCTTCTTCCATCATGTGGGTTTGAACTCAAATCATCACATCTTGTGGTCAGGCGCCTTTACCCCACTGAGTGATCTTTATGGCCCTAACATTTTATTTTCTATAAATGGAGGATAAACAAGTAGTAAACATAAAGTAACAATGGCTCACCAACAATATTGGATGCACAGTTCTTAACCGAAGCCACTTTAAAAGTGTCATCCAAAGTTCGGGGGAGCAGACACCAAATGCTGCTAACATGCACACGTAAGGAGTCCAGATGAATTTCAAGCTGGAAAAAAACGTCACATATCACACATCCTATAGCACATCATTATAGGACTTCTCTTTTCTTTTGTTTTTTTCAAGATAGGGTTCTCTGACTTCTCTTTTCTAAATTCTGTTAACTGCCCATAAAATATTAATGAAGAATGAAAAATCTTTATTTCTAGTTTTCAGCAACAGATTGGTACCTAATTTATTGTTGTTTTTGAGACAAGGTTTCATTGTGTACACCAGGCTGACATCAAACTCACAGACCCACATGTCTGTGGAACTAAAGGTGTGCACCTTCATTTGAAGCCCTCTTTTCTTTTTTCTTTCTCTTTTTAGACAGGATGATCTTACTCAGTAGCCCAGGCTATGTTGGAGCTCACTATGCAGATGAGGCTGACATTTACTAGAGTGAGTCTCCTGCCTCAGCCTTTGAGGTTACACGCATGAGCCAGTGTGGTAAGAGTGCTGGATTACAGGCACGAGCCGCCCCCATGACTGGATTACAGGCACGAGCCACCCCCATGACTGGCTTTCCCTTCTCTCTGAGACAGGACCTCACTCTGTAAGCCAAGCTGGCTTCCAACTCAAGGCAGTCCTCCAGCCTCAGCCTTAATGAGCTACCATACCTGGCTTTTCTCTTATTTTTTTTTTAAATTTTGTTTTTTAGGTAAGGTTTCAAGTATCAAAGGTTGGCATGGAATTTGCAATGCAGCCAAGCCAATGATCTTGAACTTCTGACTCTCTGCCTCCACTTCTGGAATGCTATGTTTGAGTCACCTCGCCCAGTTCTTAATCTGTTTTCACTTAAACAACAACAACAAAAAGATGGTGGGGTACAGCTCCATGTAGATTATTCGTCTAGCATATATGAGGCCCTAATTCAATTCCCAACACCACAAAGAAAAAAATAAGGAAGGATGTAGGGAAAGAAGAAGACGGGCAAAATGGAAAAACAATACATTTTGCTTCGAATTATAATAATAAATCACCATGCAAAAAGCCTCAAAAATCAACGTTCATAATTTACTTTCATGCATCTTACTTATTGTGAATACATGTTTAATCTTGAACAACAAGAGAGATCTGACCTCTGCCCCCTACTCCTAAGAGGTAGCCACCTGCCTAACAAGACTATCTTTGTATAGATGGGACGGCTAGGCCATATCTTCAAGTTACGCTAAGAGCATGGTTTATTGTGGGGCCACACACTATCAGCTCAACCTCTGGAGAGGCTGATCAGTCACACAAGTGACCGGCATCACATGTGGCTGAGCACCAATAAAAACTGCACACAGTTGGGCTTCCCTGACAGCTGTGTTCCCTGTGTTCTACCAGGTGTGCCCTGCTCCTGAGAAGTAGGCATGCATCTCCACAGCACAATAGCGAGAGTGTCCAATGCCTACGTCTCTCCTTGACCCTCTACTGTGTGTCTCTCTCATCTGTTCATTTTAGAAACCTGTTTTGCTGAAATAAGTGGTAACCATGAATGCAGTGACTGTTCTGGTTATGTCAACCCTAGTAACAGAACCCAAGAAATGTTTTGGGGAACTTCCAAACTTGTGCTCAGTTTCAAAAGTAGGGATGGCTTTAAGGACTCCTGCATTTAGTAACGTACACTGAAGAGACATCCCATTTTATTTGCTAAAACTGACTTACATATAAAGACTTAAAACCTGTGCCTGGTATAGACCTATAGGCTAGGAAGGTCATGCTGAAATCTACACACCTAGGGAAGATAAACAAGAAGGAGGACCCAGGTTGGTATGATCAAGACTCGTTTAGATGAACAAGTGGGATGGACATTGAATGGAGGATAAAACAAGCAATAGGACAGGAGCATACCAAAGAGGGCCTCTGAAAGAATCAATATAGCAATATATCAAAGCAGATATTAAGACTCACAACCAAGCCTTCGGCAGAGGTCGGGAATTAATAATAAAAATAGGGGAAGTTAGTAAGACTTGGGGAGAACAAGAGCTCCACAAAGACCAAACTGAGCAGGGCACAGGGGTCTTATACGAGACAGTTTCTCCAACCAACGACCATGAATGGATATGGCCTAGAACCCCCGCTCAGATGTGGCCCATGGTAGCTCGGTGTCCAACTGAAGACCCTAGTAAGGGAAACAGGGACTGTTTCAGTCATGAACTCGATGGCTGGCTTTTCGACCCTCCCCCATACATGCCAGGGAGTAACAGCCTGGCTAGATCCCAGGAGAGGAAGGACATTGCAGCCAGCCCTGAGGAGACAAGATGAACTGGGGTCAGATGGAAGGGGAGTAGATCCTCCACCGTCGGTGGACTTGGAGGGGACAGGGAGGAGATGAAGGAGGGATGGGGAGAGTGGGAGGGAATGAGGGAGGGGGCTACGCCTGGGATGCAAAGTACCTAACCTGTGATTGATATAAAAATAAATAAATAACATTTAAAAAAAAAAAAAAGGAAAGGCTAATTTCGCCAAGTGCTGATCTGGATTAAAAACAAAAAACAAAAAACAAAAAAACTAAAAACCTTTGCTTGGGCTAGGAGTATATTGTTTGCCTAGTATGTG
>CM053760.1:4157122-4182053 GCA_028658305.1 Pachyuromys duprasi
TTCCCTAATTCTAGTTCCAAGGGATCCAGTGCCCTCTTCTGGCCTCCAAGGGCACTGCATGCATGTGGTACACAGACATGCAGGTAAAACATTCACACAACAAAAAATGTTTATTAAAAAAATGTAAAACAAAGAAAGACTACAGAAGCTGGAGAAATGCCTAAGTGATTAAGAGTAGTTACTGCTCTTACAGAGAACTAAGTTCAATCCCCAGAACCTATATCGGCAGCTGGTAACATCTTGTAACTCCAGCTCCGGGAGATACAACAGCTTCTTCTAGACTGCACATGTACTGACTCCTCACATGTGCACAGATGTAAAGGCACATATGCATAATTAAAAAAAAAACTCTTAAAAGAGAGATTTCACTGTAACAAGTCATGATACCCTTGGAAAATGCTAACATGCCTGGGAGAGAGTACAGAGTCTTGTGATGCTGATAATGTTCAGTTCTTGAGTTGGCTAACTCCATGTAAGCGTGTACAGTTAAAGAGTAACTCTCAGCTTCACAGCCCACTTCTCGCTTCTGTCTACACCTCTCTTTTCCAGACAAAGCTCTGACAATAGGAAAGGCTTCAGGGAAAGTACAAAGCTGGATGAAGGAGATGCTCACTCTTTTCTTGCTCCTTGTTGGCTTGCACTTCAGACCTTAACTAAAAGACTGTACGTTTTTGACCCTAACAGAGCAGTTCCTTCCTACTGAAGCTCAGAAGACAGGAACAACTTTTTCAATACTTGACAATGCAGCTCCGTCCCTCCTGCTTCCAGCAGTTGCTATTTCTGTAACACTTTCAGGCCCCTCGTATCATCATCCTTTTAGCTAATCAATTATTAAGATGTCAACTTTATTCTTTTTTTTCTTCCATTTTCTCTAGCTGAAATTTTAAGAGTAAGGCATCTTGTTATTTGTTGAATCCAATTTTTATCAGCACAGCTGCCAACAATGTGACTGCCTTTAATCAAGATGGCCATCAACTTTATTCTTGATTAATGATTCTTTGGAGAGGAATAAGTTTTGAGGTTTCTGGTATAAGAAAGCAATCAGGGGCCTTTGCATGTCAAGCAAAGTGTTCTACCACTGAAATATATACACGGCCTTGGTTATTAAATCTTTATGTTAGGTTCTCCCTGTTCAAATAATCTTGATGTTCATCAGAGTTCTGAACAGCTGAGAATAAGGGATAGAGAAACAGAAAAGAGGTTTTGCGAGACAATATTGTGAAAACCTTGGTCTTTGCGTTTGCGCCCCTCATTCAAAGTGTGGTACTACCTTATCACCTTGCGCCACTGAGAAGACGTCCAGCAGCAGCAGAGAGATCGCTTGAAGAAGCAAGACGTGGTGGCTGTGTTCCCACATCATTATGAAGGTGTACGTGGAGGCACTCAGCAGCAAGTAGCAAAACCTCTAGAGAGAGAAAGAGCAGCGAAGGTCAGCAATTTCACCACTGCACAGACCCGATGGGCTGCAACACTTGAAGCTACTTTTAAAATCACAAGACCAGCAAGGTATGGTGAAGCATGTCTTAATCCCAGGACTTGGGAAGTAGACACAGGTGGCTAGTGGAGTTAAAGGTTAGCCTGGTCTACAAAGCAAGTTCCAGGACAGCCAGGGCTATGTAGAGAGTCTCTGTTAAAAAAAACAGAAACAAACAAACAAACAAAAAACCCAACCTCACAAACCCAGCAGGATCTTAACAAAATACAGAGAGAAACTAGCACTTTTCTTTCTGTAGTATAGTGCTAAGGCGCAGGACAAAACAAATTCAAGGATGTCGAGAGGAAGCAAAAACTAAAAGAAATTGGTGTTTATTAGAGTAGCTGGTAAACTTTTGCTAATATGGACATTTCTTTTGTACTAATATAGTATTTTCATTTTTCATCCATGCTAACTTTATTTTCCTAAAAACTATCAAGAGTCTGGATTACCTAGCCAAGGCTTTGCTCTTAATGATGTTTGGCCTATTTTCCTCCAATGTTATACATATTAGCTATGCAAAACTGGATGCTACTTCTCTTAATACTGAAAGAGCCGCGTCTGGGGGTGCACTTCCCTAATCTCAGTTCTCAGAACTAGAGCCAGAGGCTCCAAGGCCAGCCTGAGCTATCTTTCAACATCCTGTTCCTTCTCCATTTAGGGATGAGCACCCTGAGCACAGCAAACCTACTTGCTGAATTTTCATATCTTGAATGTTTCGTTTTCATGCAAAACAACATGAACATATTTCAGATCTGTAATGGCTATTTCCCATAGTTCGGTGTTTTCTTCTGGTGCTCAAACACAAGGCCTCAGACTTGCTGGGAAAGAATTCTACCATGTAGCTGCATCTGCTAAAACAGGTCTTTAGTTTTAAATATGAGTCTTAGTGAAGAAAAGTGAACTGCCAAAGCTGCTTTTTAGGTATTTATTTTAAATCAAAACAAAGTGTTGCCTAAAAAAGCTTAATAACTTTTAAAATAAAATATATTTAAATTTTTTTATTATTGTGTAAAATTTGGGAGGAGGGGGCACACATGGGGAGGTCAAAGGACAACTCTGTGGTGTCTGTCCTCTCTCACTGTCTAGGGCATCACACTCAGGTTGTTGGGCTTTCAGAGCCTCTGAGCAGAGTCATGCTCTATAGACAGGCTGGCTTACAACTTGGGAGCCTAGGCTGGTCTTGAACTTGTGGCAATCTTTCTGCTTCAGTTGTCTGTGTGCTGATACTACAAGCATGCACCTTAATGTCCATCTATTCTTATTTTTTAAGAGGATTTTGGTTTCGTTGTTTTATTCTTTTTGACAGGGCTGGCTTTGAACTCATCATGTAGCTGAGCTCCTGCTTTCTGCCTCCCAAGTGCTGTGATTAGAGGTATGGGCTACCATACCTAGCTACATTCTTGCATATTTTAAAACATTTTTAGAAACTTTATCCCATTTATACCACATTATTTTCTTAATGTTTTTCATTGCAATGTTTCATGTTAGATTGCTAGATTTATTATTTCAAAGGTTTTTTTGTTTGTTTGTTGTTGTTGTTTTGAGACAGGATTACTCTATTATGTAGCTCTGGCTGCCCTGGAACTTACAATGTAGACCAGCCTGGCCTCAAAAATCACAGAGCTCCTCCAGCATCTACCTCCTGAGCACTGGGATTAAAGACATGCATCACCATACCTGGCTTATTATCTTTCTTTCAGTTTCCTATTGCATCAAGTAAAACACACATGGGCATTAAAACAGAGAAAGGAATCCAATTAACTCTTCCCATTGGTGTTTGTTTGGTTATGGTGCTAGGGTAGAAGCTCTAGCCCATGCACATGCCAGCTACCACAGAACCACACCCCCAGCCCTAATTCCTGCCCTGTATTCCAGACAGCCAAGTTCCTTAGAAGATATTGTTTGGTCTCTCTGGTCTCTTCCTAGCCAGG
Source organism: Pachyuromys duprasi (assembly GCA_028658305.1). NCBI lineage: Eukaryota > Metazoa > Chordata > Mammalia > Rodentia > Muridae > Pachyuromys > Pachyuromys duprasi. The sequence goes on from CM053760.1 coordinate 4,160,531, forward strand.
AATTTTTTTATCTAGGACAGGGAGGCCTCCAAAGGACTGTTGCATTTCAGTCAACTTTAACATAATGAGCTGCTTCTGCAGACACACATTTTATTAGAGTTAGTCTGTGACCCAGTCCATAGCCTTCGCTCAACTGCCAAGAGGACTGTGGCAGTGACAGTAACAATAATTAAGAACCTAAGTAATCCGGGACGGACATTTCCTTCAACTCTAACTGACCTACTACATCTCAGTCAGGGAAGACATGTGGTTGAGCAAAACAATGTGCCACACTGCTGTCAAAGTTTATACCACTGTCATCCTCGGCCACCGCTGTGTCTTCAGTGACATTTCTTTAAGTTCTGATGACTAAAGGACATAAATGTTCCTGAAGTAAGAGAAATGGCAAAAACAACACTCGGATATATTAACTTCCAAAATGAGATATTCTTCATGTAATTGTCAAGTAACCATACTAAAAGCAATGTAATACCAGGTTTTCCTAAAAATATTTTACTGTCATCAGATTACAGAAAACATGATGTAACAACTACCTAACAACATGTTACATAGTAACATGCTCCACTGAATAGAACATAATTCCTAATATGACTTACTTTAAAACTATGCACCACGGCCCAGCATGATGGTACACAAGTGTAATCCTACATGGAGGCAGTTGGATTAAGTGCTCAGGGCCTAGCCTCAGCTACAGAATGAGTATGAAGCCAGCCTGAACTACAAGAGATTTTTGTCTCAAAACATGTAGCACATTTCATTTGCAAAACATCAGAGTTTGCTGTGATGTATAAAATAGACTTGTGCCTTACCTCTGCATAGGTATTTAAGTTTCTTTTTAAATATCCTGTAAGTGCAGCAACTTGGCACGCAAAGTACGGCAGAGCCCAGTTTTCTCTTAAAGGAATGGAATGTTCGATCCTTGTTGTATCTACCCTAAAATAGACACAGGAACACCGACAGTGAGCCATATGCTTGTGTAACAGTACACTTCTCTTCTGATTTTATTTTTAAACTACTATTATTTTATTCTATGTATATGATGGCTTTGCCTGCAGGTATGTCTGTGTACCATGTGTGCCCGGTGCTCTCAGATGCCAGTAGAGGGCGTAAGATTCCTGGAACTGGAGCTATAGACAGTTGTGAGCTGCTATGTGGATGCTGGGAATTGAACCCAGGCCCTGTGGAACAACAGCCAGTGCTTTTAACTGCTGAGCCATGCTGGCAGTTCACAGTAGTAATCCTAGCACGTGGAATGCAAAGGCAGGAGGATCATTGTACAAGCCTGGAGCTAAGCTGGTCTACATATCAAGCCAAAGAAACAGCAAGACCCTGTCTCAAAAATATTGAAAATAGGAAAATGAATACTGACAGAAATCAGAAAAATTAGTTCCATACTTATGAAATTGTAATCAGCCTCTAGCTGTCTATTATATAAGAGTATAAAATAGCCAGACATGGTGGCACACCTTAATCCTAGCGATCAGGGAGGCAGGGGGATCTCTGTGGGTTTGTGGCCAGCCTGGTCTACAAAACAAGTCTAGGACAGCCAAAGCTACACAGAGAAACCCTGTCTCCAAAAACCAAATTAAAAAAAAGTATAAAATAGTCACAATTCAGGAACAATGACTGAAGAGTGAGAGACTCAATGGACAAAGGCGCTTCCAACAATCCCCAAGACCCACATGGTAGAAGGGAAAACCAGCTTTTCCGCTCTCAGCTTCCAACAATCCCCAGGACCCACGTGGTGGAAGGGGAAAACCAGCTTTTCCGCTCTCAGCTTCCAACAATCCCCAAGACCCACATGGTAGAGGGGAAAACCAGCTTTTCCACTCTCAGCTGCGATGCAGCTTTCTTCAGCTGTGTCAAATCCGGGTTCATCCCATCCAAGCGCTTCCACCATACCGCCCAAGTTTGACCTCAAGGAGTTCAAAGGATGTGAGGCCAGTGCCATATCTGCATTGGCCCCCAAGATCAGTCCTCTGGGTCTGTCTCCAAAAAAAGTTGGTGATGACATTGCCGGTGACTGGAAAGGTCTGAGGATTATATCCAGTATAGACAGGCCAAGATTGAGTGGTGCCCTCTGCCTCTGCCCTGATCATCAAAGCCCCAAAGGCTTTGGGAATCGAAAGGCAGGGAGGATCATTAAACATTGCGGAAACACATTTGACGAGGTTGTCAACACTGCCAGCCAGATGCGACACCATTCTTTAGCCAGAGAGCTTTCTATTAAGGAGATCCTGGGTACTGCACAGTCTGTGAGCTGCAATGTGGATGGCCGACACCTCATGATATCATAGATGACATCAATGGTGATACAGTGGAACACCCAGCTAGTTAGGAAGCAATGAGAAACAAAAAAGGGGGAAACCAGATCTGGAAAGTTCACCTCTAACCTACATAAACATACACTTAATCAATACAACGTAAACAAAAAGTAGTAAAAGTTCATTGAACTTAAAATCTCTATATTTTGGTTTTATTTTTTTCAAAACGGTAAGAAAAATAATATATTTTAATGAGTTTGTGTTCTTATAGCAGAATACCATAGAATTTGCAATTTATAAACAACAAAATGTATTGCTCGCAGTTCTAGAAGCTGAGAATCTAAGATCAAGGAAGGCGCCAGGAATCCAGTGTCTAGCAAGGACCCATTCCTCACAGACAGTACCTTCCAGCCTTTCCTCACTAGTGGAGGGGAACAAGATAGCTTGATTCAACCAAAAATATATTTTTCTGCAGTGCTGGGGATTGAAGCTAGGGCCTTGTACATACCTGACAAGCCCTCTACCACTCAGCTACAGCCCAGTGCCCGTCAACATTTTCATAAGGGCAGTAATTCCAGTCATAAAGATTACTCCTCACGCATGACCCAGCTCTCAACAGTAACACATTGGCAATTAAGTTTCAATATATGAACTTCTGGGAAGCACATTAAAAACGTAACAGTACGGGCCTGGGAGATGGCTCAGAGGTTAAGAGCAGTGGCTGCCCTTCCAGAGGTCCTGAGTTCAATTCCCAGCAACCACATGGTGGCTCATAACCATCTATAATGAGATCTGGTGCCTTCTTCTGGTATGCAGATGTACATACAGACAGAACATTGAATACATAATAAATAAATACATCTTTAAAAAAAAGTAGCAGTACAAACGGCAATTCTAACAATTCTGGTTTGTCAAAGATTTCTTAATTGTGACATAAAAGTATGAAAGGAAAAAGAAAAACAGTTAAGTAAAACTCTTTTGGGAAAACCTACTGCTAAGGTTGCAGTTCACCATGACTGGAAAGCTCTGAGCTCAGCATAAAATGGAGAATGCCCTTTGCTGTGGGCTTCCTCTTCTCTGCCTGGGGATCTTGGATCCCCATACCCTCTACCTGAGAAATGTCTGGTTATCCATAGGGAAATTATAGGTCCACCTCCCTTTCTCCCATAAAAACCCATTCAGCAAGCACCTTAGAGTCCCTGAATGCGTCTCCATGCAAATGAGGCATCTCAGTAACTTAGCCCTTCCCCCAATAATCTTTGACAACTCTTAAGATATCCCTATCCCTTCCCCGAAGTTCTATATAACCCTTGTTCACCCTGAATAAAACTGATGTGTGTCCCTGAAGCTGATCCCCGGTCATTTCTGTTCATGCTCCCTTGCTCCTGAGGACCTGAAGCCAAGGACCCCCGGAACCAGGGAGAGCTGTAAAGCCCAACCCACTAGACTTGATCAAAGTTTAAAGCTCTCCATTTCATTATTTCTAAAAGCACATGGCCAGGCGTGGTGGCTCAGACATTTAATGCCAGCACTCATGAAGTGGATCTGGCAGTTGAATTCTATGAGTTAGAGGACAGCCTGGTCCACATAGAAAGTTCTAGACACCCAGGGCTACACAGTAAGAGCCTGTCTCAAAAAACAAAACAGAGAGTGGGTGGAGAGGGAGAGATGCAGGAAGAAGAGGAAGAAAAGGTGGAGGAGGAAGAGGAGGAGAAAAATAGAAAGCACACTGAAAAACAAAAACAAACCTGAAATAGATAACCCTGAGGATGACAAAATATGAGAGAAAAACATTCCATCACTCCACACTGGTCCGAGGAAGAACTCCTATTTACCATAGATGTCACCACTTACCATCTAAGGACAGGAAAGCCTTCTCAGAAGTGCGTGGTTAGTTGTTTCACTGTGCCAACATCACAGCTTATACTACAGAGCTACCACCGTGTACTTTCTCCATCACCGGTTACAGTGTTATGTCAGCTCAACCATCAGAAGGTGGACAGTGTTGTAGAAAATAGGAACTGGGTATGGTGGCACAGAGCGCAAGAGGCCAAGAGAGGAACACCATAGTCCGTGGCCTACCTAGGTTTCAAACCGCCCCTCACCAAAACCCAAAAAAACCCCAAAAAGTAGGACTGTAGCGTAGACTTATTGTACTTCCAGAGCATACCCTGGGTCCAACCGTTGGTACTATAAAATAGAAGGTATGCACAGATATGTGACAGAAATATTTCAATTAAAAAAAATGAAGCTAGGCACAGAGGCACACGCCTATAATCCCAGCACTCGGGAGGCAGAGGCAGGAGGATCTCTGTGAGTCTGAGGCCAGCCTGGTCTATAAAGCGAGTCCAGGACAGCCAGGGCTACACCGAGAAATCCGGTCTCAAACAAACAAACAAACAAACAAAAAAGAAAGAAAGAAAAGAAAAATTGGGAAGAATGTGAAGAGACTTTGCCAACTAAGAGCATGCACATCACTGGTCATTCAGTACATGCAAACTAAAACCATGTTCTCTGCTTTCTGGTTGCCATGACAGAGCCACATACCTACAACTGTTAAACTTCTTCCTTGCCTCAGACCCAAAACAATAGATGCAGCAAATTGGCCTAAAATCTCCAAAACCACACTAAAATAAGGATTCCAAGGAAAAAGCAGCTGCTTGCAAACCAGCAAAAGAAGCCTTATGATAAATCAGTCTGTGGTCACTCTCCAATGCAGGCACCTTGTGATCCAAGAGCCATTCACACAGAGACACCCTGAGAAGACAGCCTAGAAACAGAATGCTTTCCTACCTGACGGGACCTGAACTGCTTCCCGAACTCTGCTAAGCAGAAGCAAACACCTTACAATGGACCCACACGCTCCCCTCAAGCAAAATGTCAACGAAAACTTCTTAAGGGAGCCACTTCCCAGAACCAAAACAGAAAAGCAATGGCCACACGTACCAGATTCTGATCAGGACTGTATACCTCTCACCAATTTTCCTTCAGTGAAACCCCTGGAAACATGGGTGTGAGATGCCTGGTGCTTGGTCTCACTTGTCTTTCTACAACCATGCTGAAAACTAAATTCCCTTCCTGCCTTTCCTGGGTAAAAAGAAGTAATAAACTACAATAAGATATTACAGATCTACTGCATAATAGATATTGTATCTACTATGCAATAAGGCTCTTAGTACCCATATACACACTGACTTCAATCGGGGACCAACTGTATGGCTTAGTGGTATAGTACTTGCCCAGCAGGCACAAGGCCCTGGTTCAATACTTGGCATTACCCAAACAAAAACTAAAAGGAAACAAAGCTAGGGAAAGCGTCTTTGCTTAAAATAGCTTACGGTATGACTTCCAGGTAAGATCAGAAGCTGTGGACTGTCAGGTGTGAGTTGGTTAAAAAGAAAGCCAGAGAAAATCTATGAAGTGGAAGAACACCTGAGGGGAGAGAAAAGGCAGGCAACACAGAGAACTAAACTGCCTCGAGCTTTAGCAGTGCAGCTCCCGGGCGAGGGGAGCCAGCAGCTGCTTCCAGAAGCAATTTGCTCTCTTTGCTGAGTTGGTACTCAGGATTGAGCCTCCAAGGAGGCTGGGAAGTGGCTCAGAGGTAAAAGCACTGGCTACTCTTGCAGATGACACAGGTTCAATTCCCAACGCCCACATCTAAGCTCACAATTGTCTGTAACTCCAGTCCCAAGGGACCTGATGCCCTCTTCTGGCCTCTGTGGGTATCAGGAATACATGCGGTGCACAGGTATCCATGCAGGCAACATCCACATGCGTAAAATAATAAGAAATAAATTTTTATTTCAAAAACCCTGATCGATAAAATAAGACACCTCTCTCCCTAAATAATCCAGAAGAGATATCCAAACCAATAGATACCACAGTGCAACACCCAGACGTAAGAACATGAAGAAAAAGAAGCAAGGGCTATAGCTAAGTTGGTAGAGTGCTTTACCCAGCATGCAAAAAGACCCAGTTCCATCTCCAGCATCACATGGGTGTATGTCTGTAATTCCAGCATTGGGGAGGACAGTGCACTTGAGACCACAGTGGGCTACATAGTAAGTCTGAGACCAGCCTGGTCAACATATCAAGATTCTGTCTCAGAAGCAAAAACAACCAGGGAACAAGCTCAGTGGTAGAGTCCCTGCCTAGCTGTAAAAAGCTGTATGTTATTCCTCAGCAGAATAAAAGAACACTGGCTGTCCTAGAACCTGTTATGTGGACTGGGCTGGCTTCAAACTCACAGAGACCCACCTGCAAGTGTCTGCCTCCTGACTGCTGGGATTAAAGGTGTGTGCCACTATAACGGGGTGGGTTGAAGTTTTTTGAGTCAAGTGTTTGTTGTTGCTTTTTGGGTTTTTTGTTTGTTTGTTTTTGGGACAGGGTTTCTTTGTGTAGCCCTGGCTGTCCTAGACTCACCTTGTAGACCAGGCTGGCCTCGAACTCACAGAAATCTGTCTGTCTCTGCGTCCTTGAGTGCTGGGATCACAGGTGTGCCCCACCACACCTGGCTTGAGTCAGGGTTTTAGACGAGGAGTACCTAAAGCTCAGGCAGGCGCCTGCCCCAGCGCAGCAGCGGAGGTCATAGACGGCTTGTAGGACTCTTCTCTCCTGGCCCACCACCATATGGGTCCTGGTGAGCTGAGTCAGGTTAGCAGGCTTAGCAGGCTTCTCACTAGCTTACTATATGTTCAAAGAGTTCATTTTCTCTACCTCAACCCAGTGTGGCCCAGTGAATCCTACTCATCTCTTAATCTTCTGACGTCGCCACTTATGCCAGCTAGAGAGAGCTTCTGCTTTGTTTCACCCTTGTGTGTCTGTGTGGTGTGTGTGCCAGTGTTGTCATGTGTAGGGGACACATGTGTAAGTGAAGGCTGACTCCACTACTCTTCCTCGATTGTGCTTCATCTCACTCACTGGGGTAGAGTCTTTTAATCAACCAAAAAGTTAGCAATGTAGTAAGTCTGGCTAGCCAACTGGCCCCCGGGAGCTGCCCAAGAGCTTGAATTCCAGGCAGCCCCACCCACCCAGCACTGCACGGGTCCCGGGGGTCTTAACTCTAGTCCTTGTGCTTGTATAGCTGGCGCTTCAACCACTGAGCCTGCTCTTCAGGCGACGGTGGCCAGCTTAGGCCCTGAGGGGAATCCTGCCTAAACCACACCACGCAGCATAACAATCGACAGGTTTGCAGCTTAGAGCTGAGCACATTAAGAATGGAAATGTTTTTGAAACTCTCTGACTACCACAGCTACAAAAAAAATTGTAAATATCAATTTGAACATCTTTCATACCTGTTAATCAGGAACCATGCAACAGTAAGCATTCCTGCTAGCCATGTGCCACTCATAAGCCAACTTGTAACAAATAAAGCTGTAACATATATTCCTTGTAATCCAAAAACAATGCCAATGTAGAAATACACTGGTTCAATAATTTCCTAAAGGCAAAAAGAGAGGGAATGATAAAGAGGATGATGTTAAACAACCTGAGGATACAAAACTATGTAAGAAAATGGACATTAAAGTAAAAAGAGGGGGCTGGAGAGCTGGCTCAGGGGTTAAGAGCACTGGATGCTCTTCCAAAGGTCCTGAGTTCAATTCCCAGCAACCGCATGTGGTTCACCACCACCTGTAGTGAGATCTGGTGCCCTCTTCTGGCATGTAGGCATATATGCAGGCAGAATACTGTGTAATAAATAAATAAATCTAAAATAAATAAATAAATAAAGTGAAAAGAGAGGGTTGGAGAGATGGCTCAGTAGCTAAGAGCATATTTTCTTCTTACAGAGGACCTCAATTCAGTTCTCAGAGTCCACATGGCGGCTCTGTAACTTCTAGAGCAGAGGTGCTCAACCTTCCTACTGCTGTGACATTTAAACACAGTTCCTCATGTTGTGGTGAACCTCAACCATGAAATCATTTCATTGCTACTTCAGAACTGTAGTTTTGCTACAGTTTTGAATAGCAATGTAAATATCTGATATGCAGGATATCTGATATGAAACCCACACAGGGATCAAGACCCACTGGTTGAGCACCACTGTTCTAAAGAATCTGATGCCCTCTGACCTCTGAGGGCACAAGTCCCACATGTGGTGCACAAACAGATATGCAAGCAAAACACTCACACACATGAAGTAAATCTGAAAGAAGAACTACATACATTGCTGCCAGTCGCTTGATAGAGAGCACTGGCAATAAGCTCGGGATACAGAGACATCTGCTGCACGGCGTTGATAGTCTTCAGGGAGACGGTCTTGTTATTGTGGGTCAGCTCGTACACACCTAAATACACAAATATTTATCTCCAGATTACTGCTCTGCTTTGACAGTGAGTGAACATGTCACTCTTTAGTTACCACAATTAATATGAAAAGAAAGACATTCAAATGCAACACCAGATGCCTCATTTTCCCAACTTTTTTATTATGTACAGAAAGAGAAATCACTACATTCTGAGACAAATTCCCACATTCTAAAGCTCTTAATCTTTAGGAACAGTTTCATTTTAGAACAATATTATTACAATTACATACCTCTTTCAAATGAAGGCGCCTTTAACATGTCTTTATAATAGGAATAATAAATAGCACTGTCACCCTGAAACGTGATTTCTCGTTCAAGTTCCTACAATGAAATAAGTATCTGAATGTCAGTGTTAACTGTCAGCTGCACTTTCTTTTCGCTCATCTTCTAATGTTTTGGTTCTGTTTGTTTCCTTCTTATTTTAGACTGACATGACATGGATTTACCATTTTAGTCAAAGAGATATTTACATTTTCCTTAACTACCATATTTACAAGCACACACACAAGATAAATACATATATGCACACACACAAGTAAAAGTTCTATCTCTCATGTCTATAATCCTAGGACTTAAAGGGTCAACCAGGAGGACTGAGAGTTCAAGGCCTACCTGGGCTGCATAACAAGACTCTCCCTTTCAAAAAGTGTAAAACATACAAATAGTTCTGTAGTTATGTTTTGAAAGGGCTATATTAAACAGTTCTATGAGTTTCTTTGTTGTAAACATTTCGGTTTCCATATATGTCTCCCACTGTTAGTCTCCAAGAGGAAATGTTTTTCAGGTCTACTTTACCAATGAACCACTCTTCCATTTAAAAAGCGCTATGGTCTAGATGCCAGCATCCCTAGATAGAGATCAATCTTGTATGTGGAACTTAATTGCTAGTGTGATGGCATTTCAAAGAGGGCATCTGGAATATGGGTGTGTCATGAGGACACAACCTTCTGAACAGCGTTAGTGCCCTTATGAAATAGGCCCCAGAGTTTCCCCATGTCTTCTGCCACAGTAAGATGGTCACCTACGGATCAAGAAAGAAGTCCTGGTCTAGACCTAGTGGCACATGCCTTTAACCTCAGCACTCTGGAGGCAAAGGTAGACAGATCTGTGAACTCCAAGCCACGCACTGTCTCAGAAAGTAAGAGAGGAGGGCCAAGCAAAGAAAGAGAGAAAAGAGAGATGGAGAGAAAGAAAGAAGGAGAGAGACCTCACTAAATACTAACTCTGCTAATCTGCTAGTGGTCTTTGAGCCTAATTTATATGTTGTTTCAGCAGCCCAGATATACTAAGACAGACCTAAATGAATTTCTCTTAAAAGTATTTTTTGGGATGGAAGATTTTCCCATCTAGGTGTGGTAGTTCATGTTTCTAACTCTAGCACCGAAAAGGATGAGGCAGGATCACTGAGTCCGAGACCAGACTGGACCATATATAGTGTGTTTCAGGCTAGCCTAACTAACAGAGGGAGACTTTGTCTCAAAAACAAAACAACGGATTTGTTTCTTTGCAAGATTTCAAAGATGTCTCTAACCATCATCCTTAAAATTAACTGTGCATATGACACACACAGACCTTACGAACCCTCTGGGTGTGGGATGCATGCCCTTAATGCCAGCACTCAGAAGGCAAAGGCACACGGGTCTCTCAGTACAGAGCAAGTTCCAGGACAGCCAGTGATATACAGAAACTCTGTCCCCAAAAACCCAAAAAATAAACATATCAATCAATAAATAAGAGCTTACTAAAATATAGACAAGTTCTAAAGTGGTTTAGAAAAGTCTGCAGTTTTGAGAAAGCTCTCTGTCAATGCCCCTCATCTGTTCACGCTAAGTTCTTCATGAATACCTACATTTTCAAGCCTCTGGGGGTCTCGGTTTGCCTATACAATACAGTCACCTGATCCTAAACACTGCAGACTGGCAGCCTAAAGAACACGACAGGGAGGTCGCTTTCTGACAGCTCCTCAGGTGACCTTCCTACCTGGCAGGAAAAACTATGATGACCGAGGTGTTTTTTTCCTGTTTGCTTACTTGTTTGTTTGTTTGAGACAGGGTCTTGCCCTTTCTTCTTCTATAACTTAATGTGCCCTGATTCTTCTAAAACTTAACTTGGCTGCCCTCAAAATTGCAGAGATCAACCTGCCTCAATCTCCTGAGTGCTCAGATTAAAGGTGTGCCCACCATGCCCAGCTTAAGACATAGACTTTTAAAGGAAAAGCAGACCACAGTGATAACTACACCAACATACAGATGCAGTCAGTGTTTTATCAGTTAAAAGTGTTCATATTCACTGTTTTACACAAATCAGCCTCTAAAAAGATTCAGTCAGCTCATCTACTTGCTCAGAAAAAGCAGTTATAAAACTAAACTAACAAAGCTCATCAGTGAGCTCAGAACTTGTGAAACTCCTTCGAGCTAAGTAAACTTTGAGAGCAGATTTAGTCAAAGGCCAAAGGATGAAATTTCAAATATAACTACAGTGATTAAGGATTCAGTGAAATAAATATACATAATTTAAAGCCAAAGATTAAACATGAGGCAACATTTTAGTACTATTATTAGAGCCAGTTAGATGACTTAGTGGCTCAAGATACCTGTTACACCACACACACACAACAAATTAATAAATGTAATTTGAAATTATAATAAAATTTAAAATTTAAATCCTGTTGTATCTGTTAATCATTTTAACCTTCTCCCAAAACTGTAATTATAAAATCTAATTCTAAAATTAAATTATACAACTGTAATTATATAGTTTAAAAATATTTTAATGCTGTTTCTGAAGTATGAGCTACCAAAACTATGAAGAGGCTGACCAATACCACAGCACTTTACTAAAAGTCACTAGAGAGATTCGGTTTGACCTGACCATAGCCATCTTCCAACGGAAGAGTCTTGGCTGCTCCTGAGCACCTCTGGTCTCTTTTTCCCGTTTCTCAGCATACTATAAATAGACAAAATTTCGAGAGTGGTACACGGAACTTTTCAGACCTACATTGTATCTCACGAACACCATGGGCGTGCCTGATGTCCTTGACATATTAGTTTAAGATGAACCAGGTGCACTTAGTTTGGAAGACGTTAGCACTGTTCTGACCATTTTATCACCATTTCCTTTTGATCCCAATCTCAAGAACTCACTTGTTTTGCAACTGCCCACAACTCACTTATACAAATGAGTCCCACCTGCAACTTCTCTGGATGCCAGTGCTAGGGTTAGTGGCATATGCCACCCTGCCCAGCTTACTACATATTTGAAGGTTGATACTGTAACTGTGTCTCAAAAGAGCTTCTACAGCAGTTTGCTAATACCAATAAATAAAATACTTGCTATAGTTATCATATATACATATGATCTCCTAAGAAACACAATGCTCAAGTTAATAAGTATGAAAACACTTCTCATAATCTCAAAATTCTTCTTACCTGCCTGTTGGAAAACCAGAATTTCCGTTCATGGTAAGCTGATAAGTAGAAAACATGCATCATACCACTAATAACTGCTGCAAGACAGCCAATGAAAATCTTTGCAAAACGTTGAAATGATACATCTGAAAAAGAACACTAAAGATAATCAAAAAGTAATACATTGTCTTGAAATGAAGTGACAAAAATGGCGCCCTAGCTCAATGGTTTCTCTCCAAAAACATAACCCCAGTCTAATCACGACAAAATGCTAACCTCCAATAGAGCCCATCCTACAGGACCCTTGCCAGATGCTTCCCGGCTGAGAACTCACATGATGGAATGCTTGCCTGGCATATGTGAGGCCCTGGGTTAATCCCCACCACAAGCAAAGGAAAGAAGATGTGGAAAGAAAGACAGATGGATGTCAGGGTCATCAGAAACAAAACCTAGGAAACTGTCAGAGCATAGAGTCCAAAAACAACATGGCAACAAAAATAAAAAGACATTAGGTTAAAAACTAAAAACATATGAATAAAGTATAGGCCTTATTTAAGGCAACACATCAATGTTCACTACTTGTAACAAACGTAGCAATACAAATGTAAAATGCTAACAAGGGAAAGATGTTCTAAAGTTTAGGGACAGTAAGATTAGTGGATTCGTGGAAATACATCCTAGCACCAATCATGATGACCTGAGTTCAATGCTCAGAACATGGTGGAAGAAGAGAACTAATTCCAAAAGTTGCTCTCTGACCTCCGTGTGCGCGCGCGCGCACACACACACACACACAATAAGTAAAAAAATTAATTAAGGTCTATATTTTACATGATAAATACATTGTAGAGATTTGTTTTACAACAAGTTAAATATGCATAACATTAAAGAAACTTGGTCAAGAAATGAAAAAAAGCCAGGTGTAGTGGCACAGGCCTTTCATCCCAGCACCTGGGAAGCAGAGAACTCTCTGTGAATTCAAGGCCATCCTGGTCTACAAAGTGAGTTCCAGGACAGCCAGGACTACACAGAGAAACCCTGTCTCAAAAAAACAAAAAAGGAAATAAAAGAAAGAAAGAAAAAAAACCACATTAAAAAAAAGGCAACTACAGAACTACAGAAACAAATCCTGTCTCACTCAAGACAAAGAGATGAGAAAAATGCCCACTGATTTTAAAAGTAATCAAAAGGAATGCACTATACTCATTCTGAGTTACTCATATATATTATATATGTATGTATACACACACATATACACACTCTTTCAAGAAACTATTTCAAGAATAAGCAACATATATACTATGAACTCCAGTCCTTGATATATCACATAATGAGCTTTGATGATCATGTCTTAAGAACACCTTAGCTGTTTCTTCACACGTGACCATCCATGCATGGGGGCACTTGCTGGTGGAGCAGCACAGAGCACAGCTGACTCTGCACACAGAAGGATGCAGCTCCACCGCAGCTGGGAAGCACAGAACCCAATGCTCTGCTACTGAAAGCAGACGACTTTGGGGAAATCAAGGTTTCCATTTATTAGATCAGTTAAACAAAAACCTCAGGGCTGTGGATCAGCAGTGTTAGCAAGGACATTGCCCAGGTTCAATCCCTATCACCAAATGAAAAACAAAACTCAGTGTTTGCAAATGTTATTATCATATAAAATACATATTCTCTACATCAAAAATAATTATATTCTATTCAATAAACTATTAGTGCCAGTATGACATAACTGTTTTATCATTTTGGATTTTTAGTAGTAGTGCTGGTGTTATCGAGTCCCAGTCTCATTACATAGCTTTGACTGGCCTGGTACTCATAGAGATCCACCTGCCTCTGCTTCCCAAGTGCTGAAATTAAAGGTGTGAGCCACCACACCGAGCTGTAATAAAACTGTCTTAAACTTTGACTTTGGTTTGGTTTGGTCACATGTAGCCTATGCTGAACAAAAGGTCACTACACAGCAGAGGCTGTACTTGAATTCCTGAGTCTCTTGCCTCCGCCTTCCAAGCGCTGACATCACATATGCACCTCGATGCCTGGTTTTTTCAAGTTACTGCTTCTAATATCATAATTATTGTATCACGTATATAAGCACACACATAGACAAATACATACACACATATAGATATATAATACAGACACATGTATTTCCATATATACCTCCTGCTCCCAAAGCATTGAGTGATCAGTAATGCTAAGAGTGCAGAAAATACCGGTTATTACTAATGTGCTAAGCAAGTATACTTCCATGAATATATAAAGTAAATGAAGCAATGACAGCTTAGTACCTAACCCTTAAAAACAAACAGTAATCTGGGCACGGCGGTGCACACCTTTGAACCTGGCACTCAGAAGGCAGAGGCAGGAGATCTCTGACTTTGAGGCCAGCCTGGTCTACATAGTGAGCTCCCAAAGGCTTAATTAGCTAGAGGTGCAGCTGCAAAGCTGAAGTCCAGTAACTTGGGAGGCTGGGGTGAAGGAGGAGCTTAGGAGTTGGAAGCCATGAGTTTGCCCGTGAGATACATGTCTACAAACACAACATTCACAGCAGGAATACTTGTAACTAAATACTGAAAACAACTCACACATCTAACCAAAGAAACAATTACATATAGTCAAACAACGAAATACTACTAAGCAGGGGATGGGAAAGACGGCTCAGTGCTTAAGAATGCTGCTTTTCCTCAGTCCCCAACACCCATTTCTGGTGGCTCACAACTGTCTGTAATTCAAGCTCCAGGGGATTTGACACAACTGGCCTCTGCAGACACCTGCAGTCACATGCACATTCCTACATGCAGACACACATACCTGCAAGTACTTAATAAAAACAGGAGCTGACTCAGTGATTAAGAGCACTGGCTGCTTTTCCAGAGGACCCAGATTTGAGTCCCAGCACCCACATGGCAGCTGACAATCATCTGTAACTCCATTTCCAGAGGACCGGAGACACATTTCTGGCCTTAGCAGCCACAAGGCATATATGTGGTTCACATACATACATGCAGACAAAACACTCATACACATAAAATCATATATATGTAAACAAAAAATAACTGCAACTACTCACAGCAACAGTATTATCAAATGTTTGCCACTACATAATATGTTGTTTGTTTTTAACAAGGTTCACTCTGTATTGCTTGTCAGCCTTGAGCTCTCAATCCTCCTTCCCTAGCCTTCTGAGTGCTGGAATTACAGTGTGCACCACCAGGCCAGCATCGTATGTATGCATGTATGTATGTATGTATGTACACATATACATATGTATATGTGTGTATATACTTGTATATGTATATAATATGTGTATGTATGCATATATGTTTATATACTATACATATATATGTATGTGTATATCAGTGTGTGTGTATGTCCTTAACTTTCTATAGGAAGGAAACAATCTAGAGAAAGCTGTTTGGCCCCTATGTGTGACACAGCTCTAATGCTCTCTTCAGGTAAGGAAGATACTAGGAAAGGAAGAGTCTCTGAGAGACAAAGTTAGGGTCCACAAAGAAAAATGAACTTGGAGAAACTCCCAAAGAACACAATAGGACACTCAAAAGATTTCCTACCCCAGGGTAAGGAGATAGTATGTGCTTAGCAGGATTCTGAATTGGTATGGAACTACAATGTTTATCTCCAGCTCTTTCTTTCAAACACAAGCATTTCCTGAATCACACTACCTAATAATGTCATTAAGAGGCGGCATATTAAAACACTTCCAAGGCAGGCCTGAGTCAGCTCCATAGGACAGGACTGCCTACATGATAGGCTCTGAGCTGGCATCTGGGATTTGGATTTCAAGGGAGTTTCTACCATTCTTTGATAAGTGTGGCTCACTGTGCCTACCTTATTTGTACAATGTGGTTTATGCTTTTTTCCAGGGAGTCTAAACTTTGGTCATGTGATAAGCAAGAGTACCTACAAGGACTAAAAACAAGGTACCTAAAAAGCCCAAGCGCTGTTTCTAATGAGCTCCACTCATTGACAAAACTATAAAAGAGACAAAGCCCTGTATGACTCCACTGGGAGAGAAATTTTGGAAGTGTGCATCCCATAAACACTTTTCTCAAAAGACCTCTGCCCTGTACTGATGTTGTGTTATAGCAAATCATGGCTTTAAGGACAACTATATTCTAAGATCCCGAGTCCTTGAAGCAAACCCCTGTTTGTAGGGACTGTGACATAGTGCAGATAACTTGTATTTTCAGTTCATAGGTCTTAAGATCAGAAAGAGTCCTGGCTGGCCCTGATGTAGAAAAGATAACTTGAGTTTTAAACTGATGCTATGACAGAATAAGATCAGATGTCTTCCTTAGTGCAAGGGAGGGTATATTTTGTCTGAGAAAGAGGGGCAAATATTTATGAGGAAAAAAGATAGCTCACTGATAGTGTGAGCCACATATTCAAAGTCCTGGGCTTGATCCCCAATGTGACAAAATAAATAAATAAATAGAAACCGAAGATCATGTATTTCTACACACGACCATGAGACGTCTAAGAGTTTCCTGTAGTCACTGTGTGCTTCTGTAAACTACTGTCTGGACTGACTGGCACTGGTCTAGACCAGGAATAGAAGTACAAGTGACAGTGGGGCGGCCTAGTAGAGGCTCCAGGAGAAACTGTACGACTCTACATGTCTTCCTGCTCTTTTCCTCTGTCCCAAGAAAAACATGTCCCAAACAGGGGCTGTTCCTTCCTGACACATGAAGCCAAACCAGCTAACCTGGGACTGAAACATGTAACATATTAAAAGTAAGCATTTGTCATATCATGGCCACAACATGAGCCATAAATAAGATGTAAATATTTATTGAAAGATGATACAGTTTAGGGGCTGTTCTATAGCAAAAATCAATTGTTAACCATAAATTTAATCTCAAAATACCTTTATGTAAGATGGGGTATGTTCTACAGCAGAGAGCTTATCTAGCAAGTATTCCCAAGCCCTAGGTTTAGTTCTCAACACCTCAAAACATACACACACACACACACACACACACACACACATCACTTCTGAAAGTTCACATGTTGAAATGATGAAAACATACTTTCCCAGCAGGGCTACCTGAATGGTAGCACACCGCATCAGGTGACTTACATTTTGAAGCTCTTTGAGGGGCTGCGGTTCTACGGACCTTCTCTGCTTTGGCTTCCTGACTTCCTGATGTCCTCGACTTTTTCCTTTGGCGGGGTTCTACAGCTGACCCTAAAAATATTGGCAACATTATTGCAATGTGTTAAGTGGCAAGCAAAGGTCCCCTACATGGCCAGTCCCTAAGCCCCGTCTCTAATAAGCTCCCTGGTTGATAAAGCCACAAATGGCACAACTTTGATTCTGAAGGACTCAGGTGTGTCCTTCTATGACACAGTGACAAACTACAGCAAGTCACATTGAGAGCCACTGTGCCATCTTCCTCAAAACTGTCTTCAGCATACGAACAGTAGCAAGGGATGTACAGCCCCTAACAGCGCCTCTGCCACTCATGTTTTCACAGTCCAGTTGATAAAAGCATGCAAATGCTTCTCCTGAAATGATGCTGTTTTAAAATGTGCCACAGTAAATTAGTTTTTTTCCGAGAGAATTTGAGGGATTATTTACCTTATTATGTTGGCTGAGATTATCAAATCCATCATTTGTAGGTTAATAATTTTTGATCAAAATACAATGTATGACTCATAAAATTATGCTTTTTTTCTTTTTAAAGGTAGGTTCTTGAGTAACATCAAACTTCTCATGCCCCTGACTCAGCCTTCTAAATGCTGAGATTATAGGCACACACCATCATTTTTCTTTTCTTTTTCTTTTTTTAAAAAAGATTTCTTTATTTATTATATATACAGTGTTGTCTGTATGCACATCTGCACACCAGAAGAGGGCACCAGATCTATAACAGATGGTTGTGAGCCACCATGTGGTTGCTGGGAATTGAACTCAGGACCTGTGGAAGAGCAGCCAGTGCTCCTAACCTCTGAGCCATCTCTCTTGCCCCACACCACCATTTTTCTTTCCAGAGTTTGGAACTAAACAAAGGGTCCTGAACATAGTCCGCAAATGCTACTATGTATAGTATAGTATAGCTCAGCAGAGCAGGCTGAGCTAGTGCCCAGCCCCTCCTCCACAATACAATCCTGGAAGCTCCATACAGCGGTGGCATCGATGTATACTCTGACAAATGCAGGTTTTCTATCCTATCACATAGATGGGAAGCACTTGGAAAAATGCCCTAATACCAAAATGCTTACCTTTTCTATTTCTAGTACTTAAAAAAAAATAGGTAATGCAAATGTTATATCCGAACCAAGTTAAATTCTAAATGAAAAACTAACAAGATTTTGAGAGAGATAACATAACTAAAATTACCTTGTGAGATGAATAACTGCTATGAAAAACAGAGTGGCCCTGTCAAGCCAATCGTATGATTCAGACTTTTATTTCTCTTTTTTCATAGGTATGTCTTTAAGCTATAAAATGTGAGATCAAAGAAAGAAACTGGTAGGAAAGAGAATAGGTTCCTCTGACCAGACAGACAGTTCTTTAGCTTTACTATGAAACTTGAATAAAACAAATATATTCTGAAACTGTTTCCAAGCAAATTCATACTTACTAAGGTATCTTTAAATAACAGTGTAGAAAGAAAAAGGTGAACTATACATTTAGTACTCAGGCTCACTCTCTCTCACCTACTTTTATAGTACCATAATTCCTAATCACACTCTAAATACACACAGTGTACTCCTCAACTATCAAAAAACCACAACCAATGAAAATGCAGAACTGTGGAGCCAGGCCCAATGGACACATCTACAGAACAATTCACATATCTAAGGCTCAGAGAACATTGTGGAGGATTGGCAGAAAGATTCTAAGAGCCAGAGAATAGAGGACTTTGCTGTGAGATTGTGTCTGCTAGGAATATCGTAAGTTACACCCATAAAGTCTCACCAAACTGCCTGCCTACACATGAACTGAGCAAGAGCAATAACGGACATGCCAAGCAGAAAGGGAAGCCTATGGTGGTGGCCCGCTCCTTTAATCCCAGCACTCTGGAGGGAAGCAGAGGAAGATGGATCTCTGTAGTGGAAGTTTTGGTTTTTTAAAAACTCAGTTATGTTATGTAAAAATGTTTTTGTTTTAATCCCAAGTGGAGGATTTTAGTTTGGGCTTTAGTTTGTCCACAGCTGATGACTGTCTTGTGCAGGCTGTGATCTTTGCCAGCTGTTAGCAGCCTGCCTCATGTGGCACAGAGAGGGGTGTGGTGTAGGGCTCTGAGGATGTAAATGTGAGAGCCCAGAAGAAAAAGTGTGATCTGCAGTAGTGGCAGGTGGCAGTTTGGAGATCAGAGACATTTTGTGACACAGCAGCTTGGGGGAGAGAGAGAGATGGAGGTGACTACTTGTTGCTTTTGTGTTGATGAGGAATTTGTATAGCCCTAAAAGAACCCATTAACCCTAAACATCCAGGAGAAGTAAAGGGGTCTGTGGCCCCTCTCTCTCCTACCTAGGGTTGGGGGGGTTGGAAGGGAGAAGCTTTAAGAAACCCCAAATAAAGTAGAAATTTAAAATGAGCACAACATATCTCTGCGTTTGAGGCCAGCCTGGTCTACAGAATGAGTTCCAGGACAGCCAAAAAAAAAATTTTTTTTTTATAGAAGAAAAAGCCAAACTAATTGCTGAATACAAAGCTTTAAGAATGATCTGCAACTTCACTCTCCTGCCATAGCCACACGAAGTTACTAACAGGCTTCTCGATACCCCTCTAGACTAGACAAAAGGATGCAAGAGAAATGCTAACGCTGTGGTACTCAAAGCCCATCATCCTTTCTTTGCTTTATGTCTATTTCAGGAAGTATAAATGTAAGCAACACCTGTACTGCATCAGGAGAAATGTCTGGAAGAACATTTACTTCCAGAGACAGCTGGACAACAAAGAGGCTCCAAGTACCTGTGAAGAATAAGCCAAAAGCTGCAAATTGCACCTGGATTCAAATACAAATACAGAGAGTGGCCTAATTTTAACACAATAAATACAAGATTTGTAAACAGAAAGTGCTCAGGGAATACCTGACTTAGACATATTTGCTGTAAATATTATCATCACAAGCATCATTACAATAAATATTTATTCATTCACTGTTGACTATTATATCCCAGTATCCAAAAGAGTAGAGGCTAGCCATGAATTAAACATTTGTTGAAAAAAAGCGTATTTTAATAAAACTGCCACCGACTAATTGTACTAAATAAAACAATTTGTTTTTGGATTATCTATAATTCTTGTAATCAAAAATCTTTTACCAGTTTATAGCCAAATGCTTTTACAAAACGATAGTCTTTTAGCAAGTTCCACATCATACTATTAAGCATAATAATTATACCCTAAATGGCACTGTTGCACATTTACAATATTAAGTTTTAATAATGTTGCATTTACTTTTTTTCATGTTTTAAGTATAAATATGTGCACAGGGACAAACTGGTTTATCAATCTACCCATACAGATTTGTTGCTAATCATAAAAATAAAAATTTACAAAAAAATTTTTTCAAATGATAACACATTGCAAACACTGTTAATTCTGAGGAAACAAGTGGAATGACATTCTTCCTTACCAACTACCTGTTCTGGGGCCTGTTTCTAGGTAGTTTCTTAAATGTGGATGAATCTTAACACGAAGAACTGCAGGAAGAGGAGGAATGATGAAATCGTGACCTCAGGGACAGGACATCAAGTCCCAGTCAGCAGGAACTTCTAATAATCTTTTGAAAAATGGCTTTCCACTGAATTCTTCAAACTCCCTTCGTGTACCCTTTGTTCAACGGCTTGAGTCTAAATCCGATGAACTACCAATCATATTCACAACTCCTTTGTAAGCTTAAAACTGTTTTCCAGCAAAATGCAGCATGTAACTGCTCAGCCAAGAGTGAAGTCCAAGAGCTCAATCATATCCATACCATGAAGTTACTGTGCCACAAATACTTCTTTTACACTAAGTATCATTGGTTACTAAGTTGCTTATTGCTTCCTATTTTTCTCTCACTGGCATCCTCTCTGAATAAATTGCTGGTTAAATAATTTCCTTGACACTGACCCTGAGGGGCATGAAGCGTTCTCTTCATCAGTTTTGGTTTGGTTTGGTTTTTGGAGACAGGGTTTCTCTGTGTAGCCTTGGCTGTCCTGGTCTAACGACTCACTTTGTAGACCAGACTGGCCTCCAACTCACAGAGATTCGACAGCCTCTGCCCCCCAGCGCGCTGGGATTACAGGCTTGTGCCACCAAGGCCATCTCAGTCCATCAGTTTTAACCCTAGAAGTCCTTTTGGCCTCCTGGTCCCCTAAAACCATTTACACTCCCCTACCCTTTGCCATTCGTTATCCCTTATGGCACAAGGGAACTCCGTCAGGATCTGCACGTCCATCCCAGATCCCTGCCTCAGTTCCCCGCGCGGGATGCGGTCCCTCGCAGTTCCACCAGAACCCCCCCAAGCCCATCCCGCTTTCCAGTTACGGAGCAACTCCGGACCCTCGGCCCCGTCAC
>CM053760.1:4182553-4229144 GCA_028658305.1 Pachyuromys duprasi
CCCCGCTCTCTGTGTCGCTCTGTCTCTCTCTAGATCTACACCGTGCTGACTGGTCTCAACTGCAGTCCTCTGGCCGCCGTGGCAAGAGTGATCCACTGTTTGGTTTACTAGACGCTTGACTGCTACAAAAAAAAAGAAAAGAAAAAGAAAAAAGAAGATTGTACCCCAGCTACATAAGCAAGTTAAATTATTATCACATAAAAAACAAACAAACGTACACAAGAAAGCAATGTGTCAGTCATCAAAACTGGCTTAAAATGTTTGCGCATCTCCAATGTTCTGGAAGAAACCACAATAGTACTTGGCTCCGTTAGGAAGGAATACGTGTAGCTTATTCCCTAACAGTAGAATTCAGTTTGTTGTACTGGGCACATCTCATATTTCGTTCGTACAATGCTGAATAACACTTCTGAGATTTAAGAACCAGTGCTGACCCAATTAAATTTCCACAGGCCTGTAATCCCAGCACGCAGGGAGGCAGAGGCAGGCTGGTCTACGGAGTACATCCAGAATAGCCAAAGATACACACACACAAACCCTGTCTCAAAAACAAAACAAAACAAAAAAACAAAAGACAGAAAGAGCTTATTTCAAGTGAGATAAAACTTGTTACTTTTTTTTCTTCATATTATTGATCCTTATAAGACCTGTACATAATTTTTGGAAACTTGTGCGGAATATTCCTGAAATAAGCTCCCTGAAAGATATACAATAAAGAAGAGGAGGAACATTTTGCTATCTAGTCTTAAAACCTCCAAACATAGTAAAAACACAGTACCTTTTTTAAAAAGACATTTGGAGCGTGTTTGTTTCTGAGTGCTTGTGTTTGCGCGCGCGCAGAGATGAAGCTGTAGGAACTGGTCCTTTTGACAAAAATAAAGATGATTCCTGAGATGTCTGTGTGGAAATCATGTCTTTCCTGTATGCCAAACACAATATGTTGCCAAGATACTAGAAAAATATCAAACTCCCCAAGACCATATCTTCTTAAAAATCCAAGAGTTTCGTACAGAATTTAAGGGCCAGAAAGAGGGACCAGCAAGTAAGAGCATTTGCTACTAAGTCTAATGACCTGAGTTTAATCCCTAGTACATATAAGGTAAAATAAGAAAACTGACTCCTTCTCTCCTGATTCCCAGACATGTGCTGGTGGATATACTCACCCCACACAAACACATGCACACACAGGAAAAAACAGACGTATAATACTGAATAAATCTATTTGGGGGCTGGAGAGATGGCTGAGCAGTTAAGACCATTGGCTGTTCTTCCAGAGGACCTGGGATCAATAGCCCCCAGCATCCACATGGTTGCTTACAACCAACTATAACTTCATTTCCAGAAGATCCAACACACTCCTCTGGGCTCCATGGGCACCAGGAATACATATGGTACACAGACATACATGAAAGCAAAAACACCCATACACATAGAATAAAATCATAATTAAAAAACCTACTTCAAACATATTCTTTTAGCCACGGATTCACTTGATTAACAGTAACACAATTAGTATGAAATTTTTGAATCTGTTCAGCTTTTCTGTTAAAGATATGAAATATCAAGCCAGGTAATAGAGGCGCATGCCTGTGATCCCAGCACCCGGACAGGCAAAGGCAGGTGGATCCCTGTGAGTTCAAGGAGGCCAGCCTAGTCCACAAAGTAAGTCCAGGAGAGCCAAGACTATGCAGAGAAACCCTGTCTTACAAAACAAAAAAAGATGGAATATTTTATGTTATATAATAAAACCTTAAGTGTCCACTGAATAGAAGCATCTGTGTATCATTCTTTTAAAAGAATCATTTTATGTATATGAGGTTTTGCAAAAAATAGATATTATGTATGTATATTGCACTAATACTTATGGTTATAAGCCACCATGTGGGTCCTGGGAATCAAACGTGGGTTCTCTGCAAAAGCATCAAATAGTCAGCTGTTAGCTGAGCCATCTCTACACCACATGTATATTATTCTTAAACAGTTTCTTGTGAAGCCTCAAATCTATCAAATGTGTTGGTTGGAACCTTTTTTTTTTTTTTTTTCAGTGTTGTAGATTGATCCCAGGACCTGGCACATGGCAAGCAAGTCATGCACAACTAGCTGTCCTCAGTTTAAACTCTAAAAATATGTTTGAGACAGAAGTTTGAAAACTGACTTAAAGGCTATTGATAATCAGGCTGTGAGAACACAGCACAGCAGTAAGGCACAGACTACCTGTTTTATGCCCACCTTGCAACCTTGTCTTTGTTTTTTAGGAGGTCATTAGAACTAACTTGTTATGATGTTCTGCTCTTGTAACCCTATTTTGCCCACCTATTTCCCCATTTGAAAACCCCCTGCCCCTGAGATAGAAAAGCCTTGTCTTCACATCCAATGCTGACCCCTCAAACCCTGCCTTAGTGGGAGGCAGCCCATGTACAGGAATAAAAAGGCTTGTTTTGATTAATTGCTCGCTTTAATTTGGCCACAATGGTTTAGGTCAAGTGGTCTTTCTCCACCCATCTTTGGGATTAACATTTGGAGGCCCCTCAAGATCAAGACCCCAGTCCAAATTCAGAAACTCAGAATCTGGACCTTTCTCTCTGGCCCTCCAGGACTGAAGACCTGCTTCAGAGTGTAGGTGCATTTGGAGCTAGTCCAAGTCCCAAAAGCATGCCTTCAGTTCATCTGACTTTCATGAGTGAACAGCCGAAACACAGAGGAAGAGAGAAAGCATCTGTTCTGTTCTTTTTTATGGAGCCCTCCTTTGGTAAATCATCAAAGCTTTTTAATTTCTTCTCTGAAATCTGGTTTCTGATTCACTTCTGGTTCTCTGGGAGCCTGATCTGAGGATGGGCAGGGGGTCCTGACAATCCTTCATCTAGGGCAAAGGGAGACAGCCCACAGGTTATTTCTGGATAATTGGAAGTTCAGCCACAGCCACCAGTTCTTTTTCTGCCCTACCTTGATCCCTGAGGATGTCCTAGTGAAATGGGGTGGAGGGTAGGGGAGTGGGTGGAGCATGCTGAGAAAATCAGAGAGGCCTAGCACCTGACCACCCACTGGCAGGGTTTCAACACCTAGGCTGCAGGGGAGAGAACACTGGGGCCTAAGCCCTGGGTTTGACAAGCCTAGCACAGGACTTCTGGCATACAGGGAGCCAAGATGGAACTCAGAAAGGACTAGCCTAACGAAACCAGACATTTAGGAAGCCTCGGGTGGATTTCCCAGTGTCTGGATTGTGCTTTTCCAGTTGCCTCAGGGAGGCCAAAAAAAAAAAAAAAAAGCCTATTTGTTAACTTCTTTGGTCAAACTCATGAACCTCTGAATGACCCCAATTGTTATCTCTGTTGCTATTTCACTCTATATTTTGTCTTCTGTTTTTGCTTGCTTTTATGCATTCTGCCTGGGGCGAGTTCCATGTATTGGTTTCATTTTGCTTTCTCCATCTCGTGTGTTTCTGTGCCAGTTACAGGTGAACTTGGGAGCTGGGCCAAGCTCTAGCTGCTACCTCTCCCACGCTGCCAGGCCGGGGCAATGCAGGCACCCTCCCCCGCAGCATGCTGCTCTGTGCACCTTTTATGTACTCCCCCATCACAGGCCCAAGCCAAGGCTGCCATTCCTCACCCTGTACTCCTGCACTTTCTGGTCACTGGATTCAGTTAGCAGTGAATCAAATGTCATTTGGGTAATGTTTTAAATATTTTTTTTAATTTATTTTATTTCATGTGCATCAGTATGAAGGTGTCAGGTCCTTCCTTGGAACTGGAGTTACACATAGTTGTGAACTGCCATGGGGGTGCTGGGAATTGAACCCAGGTCCTTTAGGAAGAGCAGATAGTACTCTTTTTTTGTTGTTGTTCCTAAATTTTATTTATGAATTAATACAAAACATTCCAGACCAATGTGTCTTAATCCTCGTCCTCCTCCTCCTCTTCATCCTGGTTAATCTGGAAGTAACGCAATTCATAACTCAATTTGCTGTTGGCAACAACATGCAACCAGTCTCGAAGATTGTTCTTCAAATATTTTTTGGTGAGATATTTCAAATACCTTTTGGAGAAAGGCACCTCAGAGGTGACAGTGATCTTGCTCTTGCTCTGGTCGATGGTCACAACCCCTCCGCCAAGATTCTCAGCTTTCCCGTTCACCTTGATTCTCTCCTGGAGGAACTGCTCAAAATTGGCAGTATCCATGATTCCATCTTCTACAGGATGGGTGCGGTCAAGGGTGAACTTCAAAACCTGCTTCTTTTTTTTTGGCCCCCTTCGCCACAAGCTTTTTCACTGGCGCTGTGGCGGCAGAGGAGGCAGAAAGACCAGACAGTGCTCTTAACCACTGAGCCATCTCTCCAGCCCCTTATTCTTTTATGCTATTCTGCTTTCTTACACTGGCTCTGGAGCTGAAAAGTTTCTGTCCTGTGTCAAGCAAGCCACCAGATTTTGTGGCAGAAGAGAGAAAAAAAAAGGCAGATCAATTAAGAAAATTAGACTGTATAAGACTACTAAATGGGGGCTGGAGAGATGGCTCAGAGGTTAAGAGCACTGGTTTTTCTTCCAAAGGTCCTGAGTTTAATTCCCAGCATGGTGGCTCATAACCATCTATAATGAGATTTGGTGCTCTCTTCCAGCATGCAGGCCCACACACAGGCAGAATTCTGTATAAATAATAAATAAATAAATCTTTAAAAAAAAAAGACTAATAAATGGGCTTTCTGTACCTCAGGATTTATAAGTTTTTGAATAGGCTTTAAAAAACTACAGGACTGGAGTGATGGCTCAGTGGTTAAGAACACTGGCTAGTCTGCTAAGGGACCAGGGTTCAATTCCCAGCACACATGGTTGAGTATAACCATCTGTAACTACAGTCCCTGAGGATCCAATGCCCTCTGGCTGGCGCAGACACTGCATGCATTTGCTGCACATGCATATATGTGTGCAAAACACAAACATTAAAAAAAATTTAGAGGCTGGGGAGATGACTCAGAGGTTAAGAGCACTGGCTGCTCTTCCAAAGGTCCTGAGTTCAATCCCCAGCAACCACATGGTGGCTCATAACCATCTATAATGAAATCTCGTGCTCTCTTCTGGCCTGCAGGCACACATTATTTATAATTTATATTACTTATAAACAATAAATAAATCTTTGATCTCAGCTTTCAGGGAGGCAGAGGCAGGTGGATCTCTGTGAGTTTGAAGCCAGCCTGGTCTACAAAAGCGAGCCCAGGACAGCCAGGGATACACAGAGAAATCTTGTCTTGAAAAATAAACAAACAAACAAAAAAATCCAAAACAACAAAAAATCTATACAATCTGTAACAAGGCTGACTTAAAACTTACAACACAAGCTTAATAATTAGAAGGCTACATATGGAATCTTAAAGACTTAACCTATCACCCTGATGTGCTGGCCCACACCTATAATCCCAGTACTCAGAGAGGCAGAGACAGGCAGATTTCTGTGATTTGGAGGCCAGCCTGGTCTATAAAGTGAGTCCAGTACATCCAAGGCTACACAGAGAAACCCCGTCTCAAAACAAAAACACCCAACATCTATATTTCTGGGAAAATAGTCAAATGTGTTATCCTTGCTTTTAACTCCTGTAGTTCTGCTTCAGACTGTTTTTGTTAACTGAAATATGTCAACCCAAAATGTGTTTTTTATGCTTAAACACCCAGAGAAAGGCTCAAAGCTACACTGGAATCCCAAACATCCAACATAGTCGCTGGCCAACTAAAGGTAGGGCCACAACTGCTCAACAGAAACTGAGGTATTCCTCTCTCATGATTCAACTGCTCAACACCAGAAACTGAGGTATTCCTCTCTCATGATTCATCAAGACTTTGACTGAAACAGTCCCACAAAGAGTCTATAAAATGTGTCTCCTCACCTAAGGTCTATTCAGGATAGCAGAGATTGATTTAAGAACGTTATGTCTAGCCTTCTTGTCTTTGCTAACTTTGTTAAGCTCTAACTATCTTGATAAAGTGAGTCATACAAGAAACTATAATATTCTGCAATGGGCACAATGAAAGGACTGGGAAAACAAAGCTGCCAGTCTCCCTGTGGACTGTACTCATGATTAAAAGTTTTATTTTAATTCTAAGGAAGTTTTCATTCAATTATTGTAATTTTTTAGGCTAAATATAACATCGATAAAATTGTAGAGGTATGACCTTATAAAAGCTACTAACTTTCTATAAACTAAGAAAATCAAAGCTGAAGGTTGGGGGCTACAGCTGGATACAAAGTGAATAAATTATAATAAATAAAAAATTAAAAAAAAAAGGAAATCGAAGCTGATGTAAACCAATCCAATCGATGTGATTGCTCCCTGTCTCTTTAGTTGGATCAACAAACCAGATGTTTCTGATGAATGCCCCATTGCCCCAATCTCCTCCCAGGCTAATATTCCATACTTCCTGGGCCCTGACAATGGCATCCAAATTTCAGTAGGAAGTAGTTACAGAGGAGAATATGTCACCCTTTGTCCTCAATAAAGGGGTGAAATATTAATCCTAGGGAAACTGTCTAGCAAAGGAGACAATAGCTACCTAGAGTAACTATTAGCATACGAAGATTATATAGACTTAAGATATTTGCTCTATCTATGCTAACCAAACAGGTATAATTTATGAATGGTCAATGCATCTATTATGCATTACAAGTTTTGTTTCCCTCCAGAGAAAAATGCTAAGACCAGCAGGGTACAATGGAGCATGCCTGTAATCCCATCACTCAGGGAGGCAGAAGCAGAGTTCTGCAAATTCGAGGCCAGCCTGGTTTACAAAGCAAGCCCAGGCCTGCCAAGGCTACACAGAGAAACCTGTCTCAAAAAACAGAAACAAAAACGAAAAAAGAAAGAAGAGACTGGCAGGACAAGTTGTGCTGTACATGAAGATTGTACCTTGATTTGAAAGCTCTTTTGTCTCACTTTGTCATAGCTTTATGTGTGTGTGTGTGTTTCAAGAAAGGGTTTCTTCTGTGTAGCCTTGGCTGCCCTGGACTTGCTTTGTAAACCAGGCTGGCCTCAAATTCAGATACCTGCCTGCCTCTGCCTCCCTGGGTGCAAGGATTACAGGCATGCCTCACTACACCTGACAATTTTCCTTATTTTTGAGAGAGACTCAGATGCCCTAAACTGACCTTGAACTCATGTCACTCCCTTTGTCTCCAATTCCCAAGTGCTGGTAATAGAAGCACGCACCATTACACCCATCTTTTTGTGCTTTTCTTTTAGAATATTAACGAGTTGGGCTGAAGAAATGGCTTAGATGATTCTGGCTTCCACAGACAACAGGCATGAAGGTAAAACACCCAAATTCATTAAAAATATAAAAAATAAATAAAACGTTTTATTAAAATACTTTTAGATTTATTTTATTATATAAATTTTTTGCATGCATGTGTATGTACCATGTGTCCCTGGTAGCTGCGGCAGTCAAATGAGGGTATCGGATCCTCTGGATCCAGTTATGGACAACTGTGAATCACTGCTGGGTCCTCTGTACCAGTAGAAAGTGCTCTAAACAACTGCACCATCTCTCTAGCTCCATATTAAAGTATTTTTGAGTTGTTTATATTAAACATCTTAAAATATTAAAATACAGATTTTCCAGGTCAAAACTCTTCTAGAAAGAAATTTTTACACTGGTTATATGGAACAATGTTCCTAAGTATTGATACCAAAAGATTATTGATTCCAAGTGGTCTAGCATCAAAAGCCTGTCTTAGGCAAGATAGGCATAGTGGTATAGGCCTGTACTTATAGGATGTAGGAGACAAAACTTGCTAAGCCTGACAACCTAATGAGATGGCTAAGGTATCATCATCTTGTACTAGCCTTGTGCCATGTCTGCCTAGACCTTCCTCAGCCTTTCGCCCCCCAACAGCCACATCTGCCTTGACAACATTTTTGGGACTGTTCATGACCCTTACCATGATGCAGACACATTAACCAAAATAACAGATGTCTGTGCAAGCTAAAATAAACATCTAAAACAACTAAGAGGAAGTGTAAATCAAAGATAATTGTCACACAGTGTCTGGAAAATACTGCTAAGATCTGCAAGAAGACATATTACTAGGCCGTCCCAAAACCCTCAATGAAGTACTTACTCTCTCAAGCACATATAGTTATGGTTTTGTTTTTAAAAACACTGTATCCCAGGTTGGGCAGTGGTGACACATGTATTTAATCCTAGCATTTAGGAGGCAGATGAATTTCTGAGTTTGAGGACAGCCTGGTCTACAGAGTGAGTTCCAGGACAGCCAAGGCTATGCAGAGAAACCCTGTCTCAAAAAACCAAAAACACTAAACAAACAAACAAATAGATAAATAAAAACGCTGTACCCTTGAGCTTGGGCACCAAGAGACTCTGGCATGAGCCCACTCTTGGTTGCTGGCTAATAAAAGGACTCATATACTTTTAATTGGCTTAATTTGCATAGTTGTCAATAACAATCCCACATGGATCATTGTACTCACACACATATACAAAGTAAAGAACTTTTAAATTAAAAAAAAAAAAAGCAAACAAGCCAGGTAAGTAGATCACACCTAGAACTCAGGGAGACAGAGGCAGAGTTGAGGCCAGCCTGCTCTGCAAAGCGAGTCCAGGACAGACAAGGCTACACAGAGAAACCCAGTCTCAAAACAAACAAAATACGAAAAAGCAAACAAAAAGTCCCACGTGAAACATCTAAATACATGTGAAATTGAATCTTATTAGCATCGTCATATAATAAACACACAATGTGATATTTGGAATCCATACTAAAAGTCAGCTGTTCATTTCCTAAAATTTCCATTAACTTTTGTGTGTGTGTGATAGCAGATGTATGTGTGTGCACATATGAGGACCATAATGTTAGGGTTTCTTGGTGGAAGAATATCGAGGCCAAGGAATGTAGCAAAGACCACAGCATACAACAGACCTAATGCAAGATTATTTCTTGGGGTGCACCTGTGAGTAGGGATGAGAGAGAGAGATATCTCCCTTCTAGCTGATTCCCATTCCCTTGTGTCAGCTGCCAATACCTAGAAAGACTTTTTATTTGGGATGCCCACTGAAGATCCCTGGACTCAGCCAGTAATTGGGAACAACCTAGATGTCCATCAACAGATGAATGAGTAATAAAAATATGGTACATTTACACGATGGGATATTCACCTGTTAAAAAAAAAATGAAACCATAAAATTTACAAGTAAGTGGATGGAAGTACAAAAAAAATATCTTGAGTGAGGCAACCTAGACCCCAAAAGACCAATATGGTATGTATTCTCTTATATGTTAGCCCTTAAGCTTTCTATAGTCATACTACAATCTGTATAACCACAGAAGTTAGGGATAGAATGAGGGACTAGTTATGGAGGGGAAGGTCTCTCAAGGAAGGAGAAATAAAATGAAAATATATACGCATCTGTATCTATATATGGATATCTATATATGCATCTATAGGCATATATGCATATATATTTTTATATATATAGGCATAGATATATATAGATACAGATACATATGTCTTTCCATAATTATCATTTTACTTCCCCTTCCTTGAGATAGATAGAGATATCTATGTAGATGTATATAGATATGACCTGACTCATATATATGTGTGAGCTGGGTGGTGGTGGCACACGCCTTTAATCCCAGTACTCAGGAGGCAGAGGCAGGTAGATTGCCAAGTTCAAGGCCAGCCTGGTCTAAAGAGTGAGTTCCAAGACAGCCAGGACTATACAGAGAAACCCTGTATTGAAAAACAAATTAAAAATATATTTTGTACACATGTACATATACATACATATATTATATATACATGAATGAAATGAATCTAAATGGAGTCACCAAGTAACGAGAGAAACAAAGCTCCAACTAAACATCTTTTCCCACCAAGAGAAACTCCAGTGCCAGTAATGAGTTACATTTAATTGGGCTGTTAGCCAAAGAGGCTCAATAGAAACCACCAAGCAACCCAGGCTATGGCCAAGACTATTAGTTGCTTGCCATACACTGATGGTAAGGCCCTACTGTTGAAGACAACACTTACATATCTCATTGAACATAAAGAAGTTGAACTGGTGTTTAGCTAGATCCTTCACTCCTACTGACTAGTAGTGTTCATGGTACTACAAAGTACTCTGCATGCTACCAGAAAATGCTAGGAATCAACCCAGCTACAGTCACAGCCTGCATGATATAATGGTACAGCAGTGGCACAAATGTTGTAGGAGTACATAACCAACCACTAACTGGTTGGACTTAAGGCCTTCTCCACGAGATAGAACCCAAACCTGACTGCCTGGATGGCCAAGAACCAGAGACTAGATAGGCCATGGACTTAGAGGAAAACCCAATACTATTGCTCTGCCAAGCAACACAGCAACAGAGCAAGAAAATGACTTCTAACCACATTCTGCTGTACCCATAGATCAGGGTCTAGCTCAGCCACCATCAGAGCTTTCTCCTGCAATTGATGGGAACTAATACAGAACTACACTGGACAATGTAGAGAGTGAGACATCTTGGAACATCTGGTCCTAAGTGGGATGTGTTTATCAAACCTCTTCCCTCATGGTTTACGGAACTATATAGAAGCAGAGGCAGAAAGACTATAAAAGCCAGAAGGGACAGATAACACAAGGAAATAATGTCAATACCTAGAAACACTTTCTACTTGGAGTGCATTGAATCTGGACTCAAGACAGAGACTGCAAACAGCCTAGATGTCCAAGAACAGATGAACAAATAATAAAAATAGGTGTCTTCCAAACCCAACAGGATTGACATACAAACTCGCAGACTGGAAGCATGCAAAAGGTGCTGTCCTATATAATTTTATGTCAACTTGACACAGCTAGAGTTATGTAAAGAGGGAACCTCAACTGAGAAAATGTCTCCATAGAATCCAGCTGTCGGGTATATTTAAAGTTAGTAATTGATGAAGGAGGGTCCAGCTCATTGTGTGTGGTGCCATCCCTGGGCTGGTGGTCCTGAGTTCTATAAGAAAGCAGGCTATGGGCTTGAGAGATGGCTCAGAGGTAGGCGCACTGGCTGCTCTTCCAAAGGTCCTGAGTTCAATTCCCACCAACTGCATGGTGACTCACACTCATCTATCATGAGATCTGGTGCTCTCTTCTGCCTCACAGGCATACATGCAGACAGAACAATGTACACATAACCAATAAATAAATCTTTAAGAAGAAAGCAAGCAAGCTGAGCAAGCCATGGGGAGCAAGTCAGTAAGCAGCATTCCTCCATCGTCTCTGCATCAGCTCCTGCCTCCAGGTTTCTGCGCTGACTTCCTTAGGTTGTAAAAGGAATGTTAATTAAAAACATGGCAATTCTGGCAAGAGATCACATCCAAAGACCTTCTAGGTCTATATGATCTTGTGGGAATACAAACATGCCTTTAATCCAGAAGACAGAGGCAAGCAGATTAGAGTTCAGGGCCAGCCTGGTATAGAGCAAGTTTCAGGTAAAGGAAAGCTTAAATCCAGGCATGGTATATGTTTTAATCTGAAACAATGAAGGTAAAGTGAGTTTGTAGGACAAAACACCCATATTTGAAAGTGATGGCAGAAAAAGTGACGAATCAGAGAAAGATCTGACAGACTAAGGATACACCCAACTCTCACAACAACAGAGAGGAAAGGGAAGCTACTTAAGGAGGCAACACAGAGAATGAGAGGAGGCAGTTTACCGGGAGAGTTTTACAGAGACAGGTTGCAGAGAGAGAGAACACAGGTGAAGACAGAACAGCCCAGAGAATGAGAAGGAGCCATAAGATTAGATCAGATTGCCCAGTTAGTTTTAAGTCAAGCAGAGCAATTCAGAGGCTGAGAAAAGCCAGATTGAATAAGTCAGCTGGGAGAGTTTGAACCAGAACAGATGAGTTGACCCAGCAGGCCCAAAGCTCAGAAAGAACAAGGGTGAGCTTATTCAGCAGTAAATCTCAAGAGGCAGAAAACACTCTAAGCCTATGTTAAATTGTTAAATTGTACAGAGGCTAGAAGCTTCCAGGACTAGGGCTAGGTTAGCAGGAGATAGTAAGCTTTTGAGAAGACAACTGAATCAGACAAATAAAAGTTCCTTTTACAAACAGTGACATGGAAATGTAAGTGAAATGAACCTTTTCTTCCCCAACGTACTTTTAAGATGGTGGTGTTATCACAGCATGGGTACCATGAGGTGGTCCTGCACAGGCTCAAGCCAGACGGGGTCCAGCACAGAGGGGAGGACGCGAACTGCCATCCTCAGCCCAGAGCCATTCTTCCACTTGACAGCCACAAGCATTTTCTCCAAGGCAGTCTCCCTAGGTACACAAACTACACTGAATGGCAAGCCTCTGACCAGCAGTAGACAGCTGATATAAAACAAACTCAATGATGTTTCTGGAGTTTTTGTTTTTAAATCTCACAATCACAGTTTGGGTTGTCTTTTTTTATATTATAGTTCTCAATTTTATATTCTTATGGGTTTTGTTCTTGTATGTTTATGTCTATGTGTTCCTCAAGCCTTTTCTTTTTTTGCCTGTTTTCTAAAGAGAAAGGTCTGTGGAGTTGGAGGTGAGAAGATCTGGAAGATGAGGGGAAACCATGGTAAGCATCTACTGTATAAAAATTCCTTAACTGAAAAAGGAAGGATTGCAAGCCAGGCTCAGTGGCGCACACCTGTAATCTCAGCACCATGGGAGTCAGATCTATTTGAGTTTGAGGCCAGCCTGGGCTGCAAAGCCTAGGACAACCAAGGCTACACAGAAAATCCTTGTCTTGAAAAACCAAAAAAGAGTATTTAATAACAAAAAGTTTTAGTCAGGCACGTCTGTAATCCCAGCTACTCAGGAAGCTCAAGTCTGAGGGACTGTTAACTTGGGACAATTTAGTGAAGCCATTTTCAAAATAAAAAAGGCTAAAAAATGGTAGCACACTTCCTTGCCCTGGGTTCACTCCTCCACCCCCTTTTGTTTTTCAAGACGGGGTTTCTCTGTGTAGCTCTGGTTGTCCTGGAACTATATACCAGGCTGAATTTGAACTCAGAGACCCTCTATCTCTGCCTCCCTGCTGAGATTAAAGGCATGCACCACCACCAGCTTTAGTCAGATGTTCTTAAATCCTGTTATATTCCTGGATACGTATTTACTGGCTGAGAACTGGTGCCTGAAAGGCCTGTAGCACTGTGTGTCTAGTAAATGTCAGAAGCAACCCAAGTATTTAGGGAAAGCAAACACAGATGTGTAGCTAGCTGAGTAGGAAACTCCTTGAATATTTAGTATTTCAATATAACTATCAGGACTCTACCTATGTATCATGAGCCAGTAACTCAAATGAAATTCTACTCCTTAGAAGCATTGTCCATTATTATTTTGGTATTGGAGATCAAACCCAGGGCAGTAGGTAAGTACTCTATCACTGAAATAGAACCTCAGCCACAGATTACAAAACTATCAAAATCTTATAGAAATGATGGTCATGATTCTACGCTCTGGAACCATAAGCCTCTAAATTAAAGGCTTCCTTCTAAGAGTTCCTCAGAAATGGTTTTATCAGAGCAATAGAAAAGTAACTAAAATACTCACTAAACTAGTATTTACTGTGTACATGTCAAATACTGCATAAAGAACGCAGTGGGTACAAGAATTGCACTGGCATGCTTGGTTAGACATCCTGAGCCTCAAGTCGCAGATACACAGGGCCACTTGAGTCCAGGACCAAGGCTCATTCTCTGTGGCTCCTGTGTGTGAGCGCTAGAAAAGGACTATAAACCTGATAATACATTCTAGTTCTTTCCCATTTTCTGAACCTATCACCCTTACTTAATTACATATCATTCAAATACTTCAAAAGATTAAAAAAAAATTTTTTTTATATATACAGGGTTCTGCCAGCATGAATGCCTGCACGCCACAAGAGGGCATCAGATGTCATTATAGATGCTTCTGAGCCATCATGTGGTTGCTGGGAATTAAACTCAGGACCTTTGAAAAAAACAGCTAATGCTCTTAACCTCTGAGCCCCCAAAGTTGTTATCCAGGTGCGGAGGATGGAACCCAGGGCCTCATGCATCATCTTTAACAGTTTCTAAAACTTTTATTTTGTGGTTATGTGGTGTGTGTGTGCAGGTATGCAGGCACCTGAAAGACAACAAGCTGGTTCTCTCTCTACTGCGTGCGGGAGCGTGCCAGAGCTGGACCTCAGGTCCTCAGCCTTGGTAGCATGTACCCTTAACTGCCAACACCTGCTGGCCATCCAACTGTTTATATAATAAAAAGAACAGCTGCATCAGGTATGACTCCAATGGAAACATGGTCTACGACACTTTGGTTTTGGGAAAGACAGAGAACATCCTGATTATGTCTTAGAGACAGCAAAGTGAGAAGCTTCACCTTAAGAGAACTCTGGCATCTCCACTCTTCATGATGGAGAAGGACCCCAAGCTCAAGTGGCAGACATCTCCCTGCTGGAAAACGATGCTGGTAAGGCCTAGGAAACATTTTCCAGGTGAACCATTCAGTGGAGGCACGGCAGGTAAACAGAATGTACTAGACATGGAAGGAAACAGGTACACTGTTGCTTCTAAGAGTTGGCTTTTTTAACTAAGACCCTTGAGCTCTAGAACAAGAATACACATGTCCGGTAGGTGATGCTGGTGATCCACGTTTTTCTGGTATGTTATAAGTCAGCAATATTTAATTTGGTCCTGAGAATGAATAGAATACAAAAGAGAACATTAAAGTCAGCGAACAAACAAGGAGAGTGTAGAATTGTAAAGCATTAAAGTTGCAGACCTTATTAGTTTTTTATGGCATAGCTGGGTTTTCATATTTTTTTTCAATACACGGTTTCTCTGTGTAGACCAGGCTGGCCTTAAACTCAGAGATCTGCCTTCTTCTGCCTCTCGGAGTGCTAAGATTAAAGGCATGTGCCACCATGCCTTTTTTTGTTTTTGTGACAGGATCTCACTTTGTATCTCAGTCTGACTTCCAACTTGGAACCCTCCTGCCTTATTCTAAGTAAGGGGATAGTCATGTCCATATTTTGGTGTCAAGTAGAGAAAACTGGAATAAATAAAAGGCAAACATTGGGTAGGTTCAGTTAGTAAAGCACATACTGCTGGCCATGAGATGAATTTGGATTCTCAGCACCCACCTAAGAAGCCAGGCGTGAGAGCGGAGAGCTGGCTCAGAGGTAAGAGCACGGGCTGCTCTTCCAGAGGTCCTGAGTTCAGTTCCCAGCACCCATCTATGTCAACATCTGGTGCCCTCTGCTGGGGAGCAGGCGGAACACTGAATATGTAATAAAAACAAAAAAATCTTTAAAAAGAAAAGCCAGACATGGAGGAGAGATCAACTAACCATACACACAACACACAACTGTACAGGCCCTCCCCCACCCTGGCAACAACATAAAAAGATGTAAGGATCAAGCATGTCATACCTGTTAGAATTTTCAAAACCCAAGAGACCCAAATTTAGTGAACGTCATACCTGTTAGAATTTTCAAAACCCAAGAGACCCAAATTTAGTGAACGCTTCTGTGACGTTATGGCAAACTGCAACCTACAGACCAGGCAACTTCCCCACCTCCTGCCACCATCAACATACCTTCTCAAAAGCAAGAAGACCAAACATTGAGATTAAGCAGACAGTTTTATTATCAATGTAACAATTCTACAAAAAAAAAAAAAAAAAAAAGCAGTAGTAGAAAGCATTGCTGCCCATCTTAGTCCTGCGGAGCTTCGGGCAGGAGCAGCTTAAAGCATCAAGTATGAACTTTTTTTCTTGTTTATCTCAAGTGCCAGATCTCATCAGTTTTCACACAAATGGGTTTTTGTTTATTTTATTTTTTTAATTCTTTCTTCCCACTGCAGTTAAAGGGCTTATGTTGGTCAAGTAAGAGGGTAAGGTTTGACTCCCCAGTCAAGGCGTTAATGCAAAGTAACTAAAAATAGCCACAAAATCCTCATGGCATTGCATCCAAGCAAAGGATGAGCAACAAAGAAACTTGTGCATCCAATCAAGCCACTTTCCCCTTGAGTTACACGGGCGGCAGTACCAGCTAGGGCCCGATACTGCATTTCTGGAGCCTGAGCACAGCTGAGCACCGCGCGCTCGTCAGCTCTAACTGCGGTGGTGTTGACCTCATCCCAGCATGCTGACTGCAGTCCACCGCTTTTAAAGGTTGTAACTACTTGACAATTGAGGCATTATGGAAAAGGGCTAGCTTAATATATACAAGCATTTACTTT
Source organism: Pachyuromys duprasi (assembly GCA_028658305.1). Classification (NCBI taxonomy): domain Eukaryota; kingdom Metazoa; phylum Chordata; class Mammalia; order Rodentia; family Muridae; genus Pachyuromys; species Pachyuromys duprasi. The sequence goes on from CM053760.1 coordinate 4,198,781, forward strand.
GGTTAGTATATTGCTTTCCAGAATACACTGTTCAAATAGTCTTAGTTCTGCGACATTAAAAACCATGGAATTTCTTATTAAAGTCCAAACCATCAACAATGAAGAAAGCACAATATAAAATAATACATACAAAGTCGAACATTCAGTTACAGCTCAAACTAGGAATTACTAACTATATGTAGCTGCTTCATTTTTGGTTTCAAATTTTGGCCCCTACTTCATTCTTATTTACAACCAAACATCCAAGCCCTTTAACTAGGCATGTGTGTGGAAGGGGAATCGCGGTGCGTTTGTGAAGGTGAGACGGGGGTGCTGGGACTGAAAATCTGGGCTCTCTCTATCACTGAGCTACAGGCCCAGTCTGCCTGAGGTGTTTAAAAAGTCTTTGTTTTTAACTATAAGGCACCATGATGGCCTACTGAAGAAAACCAACATTTGTGAAAATATTAGTTTTATTCTACTCCTTTTCGTAGTTTGGAATTTAAGTATTCTAAGAACTTACACTTAAATTACTTAGCAAGAGGGTTTTATTTTACAGAAAACAGAGAGATAGTGTGAGAATACACAATGAAGCTTCCAGAGCAATTAATGGTGGATGGTGGATGCCAGGGGAATATTTTTACTCTAAGACTTAAACTTAGGAAACAACTGATGCCACTTTAGGCAGAAGTGAGACATTTGACTTCAAATTCACATTTTAAAATCCTATTTGCACTCAGCAAGGAGCCACATATGTGCAGGCTGCTTGCTATTAAGATTTGGCTTCCCTGGCTCACTTTTTTCACTCCACCAGAAGATAAGGCCCAGGCCTACTGTCCAATCATGCTGGCTGAAAATACTGTAGCCTGAGCGTAGACAAGCATCCCCTGAAATTGCCAGAAGTCTTCCTGTCTGCTAGCTTCAGGATCACCATGCGTCTTTCAAACACTGAAAGGGGGAAAAAAGACAGTATTAAAACCTCTAAATTGCAGCTTAGAGGACACTCACATCTTTCAGCCCCGCTCACATAGGCAATGCTTTTGAGAGCTTAACAGACGGAATGCGTTCAACACAAAACACTGTACCTGCCAAATTCAACTGGGTTCCAATTTTACCCACTCTTCAGTATAGCTCAAGTATTGTAATATTCTTCTAGCACTAGACATTCAACTCAATGTTACAGGCTTTACACAGAACTGGAATGCCAAGCATAGAGGCACACCCCTTCAATCGCAGCAATGGGGAGGTGGAAGCAGGAGAATTTCTGTGAAAGAGACCTTGCCTCAAACAGAACTAAACAACAACAACAACAACAACAACAAAACTAAACAAAAACACAGGTAAGGAGAAAAGTCTTAGGAGTGCTCGCTGCTCTTCCAGAGGACTGGGGTTTGGCTCCCAGCACTCACAATAGGCAGCTCACAGCTGCCTGTAACTTTAGCTCCAAGGGTTCTGATATCCTCTGTTGGCCTCTATGGACACCCATATAGTTATGGCACGTACACACCCACACACATAATTAAAAGCTTTAAAAATAAATCTTGAAAAAAATTTAAGTAGTAGCAAGACAAAAAAAAAATCCTTTAATCCTAGTATAAATTTCAAATGTTTAACAAAAACATTAAAGTCAATAAGCAGCCTCAAGGCATGACCAATGGCAAACAGGGACTCAATGTCCCCGACTGTTCAGCACTTCAGGACAACTGATTCGTTCTCACACACCCTGTAGGCCTCAACCCCTCTGGCGAACCTGTACCTCAAAAATACATTACTATTCATAATAGCAGCAAAATTATGGCTATGAAGTAGCAGCAAAAATAATTTTGTGGTTTGGTGGGGGTCACCACAACACAAGAAACTGTACTAGGAATGTTACAGCATTAGGAAGGCTGTGAAGCACTGCTTTAGCTTTTAGGTGTGGGATATAGCATGATCATGCTACATCCATTTGATTGATTGATTCTGGTACTAGGGACCAAACCCAGAACTTCTCACACACTAGGTAAGTGCTACTGAGCACAACCCCAGACCCTATGGCCACCTCAAAGATGGGGAAAGTGAAATGGACGGTGGTTGAGCTAGCATAGGAAGCAATCCATACTCATGGATCCAGATGGGCAAGTCCAAACAGCTGGTGATGAACATTCAGAAGGGAAAAGCATCAGCACAGATTTATATAGGCTCTTTTCTGGTCTTTTGTTTTTTGAAACAGGGTTTTCCTGTGTAGTCCCGGCTGTTCTGAAAATCACTTTGTAGACCAGGTTGCCCTTGAACTCAGAGATCAGCCTGCGCATGCCTTCTGAGTGGTGGGATTAAAAGGCACACGTCACCATGCCCGGCTTCCCCTCTTCTTTTCAAACATTCTTATTATTTTTAGTTACATGTATTCATGTATGCATATGTGTGTGGGAATGTGTGCATGGGAGCGCAGGTAAAGACTGAGGAGGCCAGAGAATCTCCTGGAGCTGAAGTTACAGGTGGTTGTGATATGGCTGCTATGAACCAAAAACAGCCTGTCAGCAAGCGCCATCTCTCCAGCCTGTCTTGTCACTATTCTCCAAACAAGCAAACAGTGGCAAAAGCAGCAACCAGGCCAGGTGGGATGGTGCACATCTGTAATCTCAGCATTCAGGAAGCTGAGACAGGAGGACTGCTCCCAAGTTCAAGGCCAGTCTGGACTAGTATCAGCCCAGCCAGGAAACACAGCAACACTGTGTGTCAACATTCACTTTGCATTGTATTCTAAGTGGTCTAGAAATAACTCAAAGTATATGGGAGGATAAATGTGGGCTATAGGCAAATGATACATAGCTGTCTATGAAGGTCTGGAATATTTGTGGATTTTGGTACATGAGGTCTCAGTCAGATCACAAGGGCTGGTCGGAGCAGACAGCCCAAGGCTGAAATCTTTATACACACAGCTTCCCCCTACGCTGTCCTATTTACTTGGCATACAGAATAAAAAAAACCGAAGTACTCAAAAATTACAATGAAAACTGTTGGCATTGTGAACACTTTCATAGGTAAATGAGAAACAGATAAAAGACAGAAATGAAAATGGCCCCAATCTCATTTCATGTGGCCTGTTTGAAAAAGTGTCAAGGCTAAGTAACAAACTCTACAATTGGCACAAATTAAAAACCAAGTATTCAAACAAAACAAAACAAACCCTCTCAACTCCCCCCATACCAGTTTGTTAGCATTCATATTTAAAATGTAGTTTAGAAAGAGACAAGTTAGTACTCAGCTTAAAACACTATGCATGTATGGAAAAGCTTCTCTTTGGAAACACAAACAAACGCAGGTAAGGAAATCTATCAATTATGCACCATGGTCACAAAATTTCCTACAACTAATTTCCTACAAATTTTTCTTTAGCCAACACCACCCTAGTTTTCCTTAAAGAACTTCAGCTCTCCCAATGCTAGTACCATGGGGGGGACAATTTACCACCAGCTGCAGGAATAATTTAGGTAGCCAATGAAAGTCCGGCATAATCCCGAAAAGTGGGAGATAGCCGTGAACCACACCAGTAAAACCCAGTTCCTGGTTTGCTTCTGCCCTGAAAGTTGTTGGTGGGCATTTCATGATGTGAACATGGTCTTGGATTATAGGCAGTTAACACAAAGAATGCTCTCTTCTAGCCTCTGAGGGGCATTAGCTATTGAGTATGGCGCAGACATACATGAAGGCAAAATGCCCATTCAAACACAGCTAGACACACACAGGTTCTTCTTGTTTATAGATGGTAGCACAATGACAAAAGCCAAAAGGACACAGAGCTCAAGGAGCTTAAGCTCCAAGGTAGATGAGAGACCAAGAAGGCAAGAGTGTAGATGAGTTCCACCCAAAGACTCTAAAGAGAAAACCTTAAAAGGATGGAAGCATATTGAAGGGACAACCGGAGCAGAAGGACCCCTAAACACCAAAGGTGAAACATCCTGCGTAGCACAAAGGGCGGTCCTAGACCATCCCAAAGAAGCAAGTACATATGCAAGAAGCAATACTGGTATAGAAATATGGCTGGGCAACATGGGAAGCAATTCCCAGTCACATACCAGGAAAACATTTTCCTGAAATGTGGGCAGGAGAGGGATTCTCTTCCAAACAGCACCAGGAATAAACAGTAATGGTCTACCAGTGAAGAAAGCTAGGATGCGAAACTTCAACCAAGAGGTTAATGTTATTTACCCAGGAACACCGCATGGCATCGCAAGCTCTAAAAGACTATAATGACCAGGGGACTGCACACATGTGATCTCTCCTCAAACCTGACAATATTGTCCATGCTGGTCTCAAAGTGATGTTCCTGGTAGGAAACAGCAGGTACGTATAATACACTGGGCTGAGCTAAATACTCAAAAAATAAACAAATTCTTCTAGAATGGTGATTTTTTTTTGTTTGTTTGTTTCTACAGAAGTTGTTTTGCACTTCTAGAAGTGCAAATGTAGAAGTCAGGAGCAACCTTTGGAATCAGTTCTCAATTTCCATGTGAAAACTCTACGTGGAAGTGGATTTTGTGGATTAAATTTAGGTTAATTATCAGACTAAGCAGCAAGTGACCCATCTTAAATTTAAAATCAACAACAAAATAGAGTAGAAAGAATGAAGAAGAAAAAGAAAAAAAATGGGAGGAGGAAGAATAAAAACAAGGAGGAGAAGAACAAAAGGAGCAACTGAGAAGGAAACAAATGTGCAGGAAGACACCCCACAGCAGCACACAGCTCTCCTTCATCCAGGCGCACTGCTCCTGTGTTCTTGGATTGCCTGCTTCATGCCCCTCCACATTCCTTCAAGGCATTCTGACATGGATCACAGCAAGGAAACGGGAAGCCCCTCAGCTGCCTCCTAAAGGAACTTCAGATTCTTGGCTTCTCTATTTGTGCCTCTCTGATTGAGCTTAGATAGGTCCTTACCTTCTTTTCTGAGGCCGATCTAACTGCTGGGGCCCTTAAATACAAACCCATTCTTTGGGTAGAGTCCTGGCCTGGTCATTTGTGTGTACAAGTCCATCCTCGGTTGCATACTAAAATGCAAGTTAAAACAAACAGGATCAAAAGATGGACAGCCTGTCACTAGAGATGTTATTTTCACTAAGTATATCAACAAAAGTATGACATTTAGGTCCTAGGAAATGACACTGTTAAAAAGCACTAATTTCTTCTCAGTGCTTCATTTATTACTTATCAAAATCTCTTCTAGGAGGAACATTACATTAAATTTATGGATTAAAACTGAAACAAAACCAGCAGAACACAATTAAAGAGTATCAAAATCAGACCACTCTCTTTTTAAGGCTTATTTATATATATCAATGTTTTGTCTGCATGTACACCTGCAGACCAGAAGATCAGGTCATCAGATACTACAGATGTTTGTGAGGCACCACGTGGGTGCTGGGAATTGAAATCAAGACCCCTGGAAGAGTAGCCAGAGCTCTTTACTGTTGAGCCATCTCTCCAGCCGAAAATCTGATCTCTTGACAGTAAACTTCAGGTATGACAGGATATTATCTATTTGAGCATTACTTTGTCAGACATTATACATTAAACCTCTAAACCCAATGAATTTTAAATGGATTCAGATCTGAAATAAATTCTCTCAGTTGGGTACTAAATACAAATTTTTGTATGAGTCACTGAAAGACACAGAGTCACAATGTTGAGGAGAAAATCCCAGTATTTATTTAAAACTCAAAGCCACTGAAAGTAACAGCTAGTGAAAAGAGCATATGAAAAGTATTAAAGGTGTGTAAGGACTCCCAAGAGCCATCAGGATAAGCAATCCACCACCCAAAATACCTGTGCCTTCATTTTATCAGCCAAAATGGTCCTTTTACTGCTAAATGCTTTCAAAGTGATTACCCCTCAGAAATTATGATCTCTGCCACAGCACATTCTCTTTTCTCTCCCTCTCTAAATTCTTGACAGGGTTTGCTCCATATTATAGACTATAGATTTCAACCACGTGAACAAGGGTGACCCTGAACTTCTGATCCTCCTGCCTCTACTTCCCAGTGCTGGGATTTTGGATATGTGCCAGCATGCTGGTTTTATGAGCTGTTGGTGCTTCATGCTAAGCATGCACTCCACCAGTGGAGCTGACCCTGCCTCTTAGGACACCAAGTTTTGTATTTGTTTAAAAGATAAAATTGGGCACCGCTGGCAAATTCAACCAATTATTTCCTGAATATTTAAGTTATCAATGTAATCATAATCATATAAAATTAATCAAAGAAGAACCAGAAATAAAATTACAAGTCATTAAGATTAATAGGAGTAGTTGGGCGGTGGTGGCACACATTTTTAAACCCAGCACTCAGGACGCAGAGGTAAGAGGATATTTGTGAGTTCGAGGCCACCCTAGTCTACAGAGCAAGTTCCAGGCGAGCCAAGGTTACACAGAGAAACTCAGTCTTGAAAAGAAAGTAAGAAAGAAACAAACTGGGCTGAAGAGATGGTACCTGGGCATGAAGACTCCTACTTTTAGTCTCAGGACTCGGAAGGCAGAGGGAGGCGGGTCTCTGCGAACTCCAGGCCATCCTGGTCTACAAAGAACTTAAATTTTGACAGAAGAGAGGGAGGATTTAAACAGATTGTGCTCAAGGGAACAATTTTTAAGAGTCATCTTAAGATTTTACCACCTGTGACAAAGCCCAACCTAAGGACTCTAGACCCCATAACTACCAGCTGTTACCTGAATAATAGAAGAGCAAACAAGTAAGGCAACATTAACTTTTTTAAAAAGACAGTAGAAAAATCTAGGTTTTACGTAATAATGAGAAGTGGGTTAGGTATAAAAGTTTGAATGCATGCATCACAGCTTGAATTACTGAAGGCAGATACTGGAACTACAGGTCTGAATGGCTGAGGTCGAAATGTAATTGTGATTCACTGGTGCCATTTATAAATTCTAAATTCTTACCAGGTGTACAGGGCACACCTGCAAGCTCAGCACTTGGAAGCAGAGCCAGGAGGACCATGGCAAGCTGAAGGCTAGTCTGATCTACACAGTGCTCCAGACACTGGCCGAACTATCTCAAAATAATAAGAAAATAACAGAAGCCAAATATCTAGAGAAGAAATAATGTACCACCATTGTGCTTCCGATGATTACAGGGAGAACTCTGCCCTTGAATGACTCTAGGAGCCACAAGAGAATATTCGCTATAAATTTTACGATGTTATCTCATTTTTGAAGCATGTCAAAATTTTAAAGTTTTCTATCTTGCCCACTTTCTATTACATTTAACTATTTCATATGTGTATGTGCCTGTCCACAGGCATACTTTAAGCACATATGTGGAGTTCAGAGGACAACTTTCAGGAGTTGGTTCTCTCTTTCTAAACACCATGTGGGCTCAGGTAGCCGAGCTTGACTGCAGGCACCATTACCCTCTGAGCCATGTGGTCAGTCCTGTGTCGAAGTTTTCATCATAAATCTAGAAGTGATCTTGATTATGTGTTTGAGGGAAAGTAAGTACCCACAATTGTTAAAGATGGTACCTTTCTCCACACGATTAATTTTGTTTACTCTCATTTTATTTTATTTTTCTAGACAGGGTTTCTCTGTGGAGCCCTGTCTGTCCTGGATTTAAGCCCGGCTGACGGTCAAACTTGAAAATTCCTCAGAATCTCTACAAAGGAAATAAAAAATTAAACTATTTTTCTCTAAAAGAAGAGTAACCTTTCCAATCCACTTCCAGTAAAAACCATGTAATTTAGTCAGAGTAAGGGAGGTCTGTAAGGTAGCCTTTTAAGACTTTTCCAGTCCTCCAGTGACTGAGCAATCATCTGGAAAAGAGAACCGAGATACTGACCCATCAAGAACACTGAGTACCAGTCTTCATAAGAGCATGGTAAGCCAGGAAGAAATAAAAAGTGAACTTCATCCTCACTAAGTCTTGATAAAAGTCCTTAAGACAATGATGGTTAGGGTGATGGACACTAGACTACCTATAATCAGACATGGTTTTAGGTAAGATCACACCATCCCGTTTAGACACTGCTCTCCCTCGTTCTCAAACACTGTGCAGCGCATGCGCAGGGCTTTACTATTCTGAAGACTCAAGCTAACGTCAGCTCTAGGAGGAACAAGAACAGCTTCTGCTCACAGACCAGTAAGACTACAAGCTACTTGCTTTTAGACTTTGCAGGAAGAAGAAACTTGATTTTAAGAAGAAAGTGCCTTTGCTCAGATGAACTGGAAAAAAACAGATATGACCGTTAGAACCTGTTAGCAAAAACAGCTTATTAAAGTCAGAAGACAGTGATGGACAGAGGCAGAAAGAGAAAAAAAAAAAAAAAACAGATGAGAACAAAGGCAATTGCAGCAAAATCAGGCTACTTCATGGAGGCCAACATCACACTCCAGTCCAAGTCCACCAAAAAAATTCTATTGGGGTGGCCGTCTGCTTTATTTTTTTTTTCCAAGGTTAAGCAGAGGCTTTAATTTTCATTTTTCCTAGGTGCTAAAATCAGAGCACCTTCCTAAAATCAGAAGACACCTTCTGATTTTTAAATACTCAACCTAAAACTCCATGTTTAAATGTTTCTATTTGCTTATTTACTCTTATTTGCAGTCCTGGAGATTGGAGGCCATCTACCACTAAGCTATATCTTTACCACTCCTTTATTTGAACATTTTAAAATTACCTTTACTTATTTTGTGTGTATGTGTGCTGGCACGTCCATGTGCTGGGGGTAGGGGTGCATATGCTGTGTCCTGTGTGAAATCAGAGGACAAATGTGAGTGTCCCAGGGATCAAATTCAGGTCACAGGATTTGTGGGTTTTGGGGGGGGGGCGGGGCGGGGCGGGGTGTCTCAAGAAGGCTTTCTCTGTGGAGCCCTAGGCCATCCTGAAACATGCTCTGTAGACCAGACTGGCCTTGAACTCAAGAGATCTACCTACCTCTATCTCCCTAGTGCTGGAAGTAAAAGCGTGCACGGTACACCACCAACACCTGGCAGGTAAGAGCCTTCTTAAAAAAAAGTTAAGGTGGGTGTGGTCTATGTCTTTAACCCCAGCACTTCAGGCGCTGAGGCACTGTGCTCTACACAAGTGGACAGCCAAAGCCATAAAGTAAGACCCAGTCTCAAAAACAAAACAAAACAAAAACAAAAACACAGGACAAAAACATTTATTTTATGTATATGACTATTTTGCCTACATGCATGTATATTATGTGCACATGTGCATGTCTGGTTCCCTCTGAGGCCAGAAGAGAGCACTGCATCTCCAGAGCCAGAGTTACTGATGGCTGTGAAGCAGCCATGTGGGTTCTGGGAACCCCACCAATGCTCTCTACAAGAGCAGCAAGGGTAATTATTAGCAGGCTAGCCGATTTGTCTACTGACAGTGACCCACTTTGTGGCCTTGCCTGGCCTGGAACTCACTATGTAGACCAGTCTGATCTTGAACTCACAGAGGTCTGCCTGATTTTTCCTGTAATTAAAGGCATGCAGCACTATGCCCATCTTTTTTAAGTCAAGGGATCAAACAGGTTATTTCAAGGAAAGCACCTCCATAGTCAATCCTGTTCTTCATGCAAGCACCAGTAAACCTGCCTGGCCTGGTGAACTTTCCCAAAACACACAGGCTTTAAAACAGCACCGGAAGATATAGAGAAAGAGGATTATGTAGCAAGAATTGTGACAGCAAAGATAAGCCCTAATCTTGTCAAGAGGATGAACTTGGGAGTTAGATCCTCAACACTGAGATCTGATCTATGTACTCCAACAAGCAAATCCATTAGCACAGGCACACATGAGAATCAGTTTCTTTCCTAGCTGCATTCTTTATGCAAACCAACTTTAATAATAAGGGCACTGAGGATTTTTCTTCTTCAAGCTACTGACCTGGTAACCTTGGATGAAGTTAAGAATTTCCTTAACTCCAGTATTGTAGGCCAAGCCCTGCATTCTGACCACCGTGCCAGGCTGGGGCAGGACACTGCTAAGATTAGCAGCTGTAGGGAAGTAGCCAAGACTATTAGGCGAACCTGGTGGGCTAAAGGAAGAGAAAGCACAGTGAACCAACAGGAACACAAAATGTTGAAAATTTACTCTATATCACTCAAGAAACTGACTTTTTGAAGGTGGTGTTTCTTTTGCTTCGCTGAGCTACGTTTCCTGACACAGGGAAGAATGCTACAGAGGTTCTGTCTCACGTTTTCACAGCAGCCAAGTGGAGACGTAGGGAGGTTAATGTGGAGTTAGATGCAGGACTTTTTAGAATCTCTCAGGTTTTCAAAGGATTAGAAAGGAAGAACTAAGCCTTCTCACTCATTTAGCCACTTCCAAAGCCCAGAACACTGATGGTTAGTGAGCCAGTTCTCAGGAACAGTAAGGCATGAAGAAGAGGTGTATCTATAAAGGACTAGTAGGAACCAAAGACTTAAAGTGTCCAAGTGAATGCTCCCGAGAAGCAACCACTCTCCCCATGTGCACAAAGGAATAACGAAGCACAAGAACCACACCGCAGAGCAGGACACCAGGGCAATTCCTGCTAACAGGACTCTTTAAAAACAGAAGCAGAAAAGAGTTAGAAGGGAAACATAAGCGGAACTGATCACCATTAACACGAGGGGAAGAATGAAGAATGAAGCCTCCCGGCGTCATCTGTAGCAATTTCCTCCAGAGCCCCAGGGACCCATGAATACCTGACTTGTGTGGTACCTCTAGTGACCTCAATAGTAGTCTCATTAATTAGCTGTTCAGTCAGAGCTTTGTAAGATCCCCCACCCAATCAGTTCTCCATAACTGACAGCCAGGTAATTACAATTTAAAATGTGTATAGGACATTTTGTAACCCAGTCATAAATTTAAGAAGCAAATACTGATTCCAACTTCAGATTATGAACATAATCTATGAGTCATCTTCTCATAGAAGTAACTATCATTTCAGAGTATTCACTCAACATAACTCTAACAAACAGTTCATCAGATGTGCCTCTAGCCCAGACTATGTTAGACCAGAGACCTTTCATTGGTTAGATGGGGATGTTCACCACCTTCAGTTTCACAGCAATGTTCTTCAGAGTATGATTTAGCATGTGCAATCATTCACAAGATTCTGTAACATTGGTTTACTTTGTCACTGTATAGTTTATTAAATAACAGAAGCATGAAAACAGAACCAGGCCCCCGGCACCTGGGACCAACCCTTCCAGTCTCTAAGTCAGCAGTTTTCAACTGTGACAACTCTCAAACACCTGGAGGGAATCTTTCACGTCTCTGACAAGAGCCTGTTTGCTAGCCCCTCAAATCAAAGCGTCAAGGAAGCCAAATGCTTCATTACTGTGCCAATAGATTTTAAAGCAAGAGATAGATTCACATAAAAATCACTGCATAAGACTCGTGCAGGGCTGGAGAGATGCTCAACCACTAAGAACACCGCTGCTCCTCCAGAGGTCCCCGAGTTCTTTCTCAGCACCCACACAGCAGTTCACAACTGTCTATAACTGTATTCCTATGAATTCTGATGCTCTCTTCTGGTGTGCAGATGTACATGCAGATAGAATACACATATACATAAATAAATACATCTTAAAGAGAGAGAGAGAGACTTGTGTAACCAACACTAGAAACAGGGTGTGTGCTGAATTGAATTTAGCGCTCTGGACACCCTTCAAGCCAACACTTCTGAATTTTAGCAAAAGTGAGAAAGACTTTAAGGTTAAATAATTTCCTACCGAACACATACCAGCTGGAACTTTGTCAAACCAGAGAACCACAATGATTTCACAGTTTTTGTTTGCTTGTTTTGTTTTTTAAGATAGGGTTTCTCTGTGTAGCCCTGCCTGTCCTGGAACTCACTCTATAGACCAGGCTGGTCTCAAACTCAGATCTACCTCCCTCTGCTTCCCAAGTGCTGGGATTAAAGGCCTGCGGCTAAAAGGCCCAGTTACCGTTAGAATGTTCTTAAAGAACACAAACTTCAACTGCTTGTTGAACTGCATGACAATAAAAAATTAAAAACAAGTCTATTAACAGTAACATCAAAAGGATCTTAAAAAAAAAAAAGAGTTGTACACTATATAGTATAAAGTTTATAATTCAACTCAGTGTGTAATCCTAGCACTTAGGAGTTGAAGGCAGAAGTATAAAGTTACCCTCAGCTACACGGTGAGTTCTAGGCTACCCTGGACTACATGAGTCAGAGCCTCAAAGAACCAAGACAATTCCAGGCTTCAATAAAAGATTGAACTTGGTTAAGAGTTTCCTTTCCCCGAATAGGAGAGACACTGATTAAAGTACTTGCTGTGTGTGTAAGCCTGCTCACCTGTCCAATTTCTGGAACACACATGAAAACCTGAATGCAGCGGTGCACATGTGTAATCTGAGCACTGACATGATGGGGTAAGGAGTGGAGCACAATGCCCAGCATCCGAGAAGACACCTGCTCCAGAGCAGAAGGCGAGACTGCCTCCAAAAGGCTTTCTTTCACCTCCAGACAGGAGATATGACATGGGCATGGCTACAACTACAAAATTGTTTTAAAAGTCTCCTTCACCAACTTGAGTCAAAAAAGCACCATGTAAATTGCAATTGGCTAAAAAGCTTACCCAGTATAATCCATACTTTCTCACTAAGCTCAAGTGTAGTAAATAGCTGAGGATGACCCCAAAGAAGCAATCTTCCTGCCTCAACCTTCTGAGTGTTGGGACTACAGGCTTTACATTTCCAATGTAGCTCAGTGGTACAGACTGTGCTGAACTTGCATGAGAATGTCTGTGTTATAGTCAGTACCACAACGAAAAACCAAGGCAAGAAAGGTAGCTCAAGAGCTAAGGTGTCTATCCTACAAGCGCGAGAACCTGGGTAAATAATCACAACCCTGTAAAGAGCTGGATGAGGGAGTGTGTGCAGGCATCTCAGTGGTGCTGGGATAGGAAGTGCAGTCAGGTGGGTCCTGGAAGCCTGAAGGGGAGCTAGATTTGCCTCACAGAAAACACCTGAGATTGCCCAAATGTGTTGGTTGGTGTACACATACCTTTTTTTTTTTTTTTTGAGACAGGGTTTCTCTGTGTAGCCCTGGCTGTCCTGGAACTAAGAATTATGTAGACCAAGCTGGCCTAGAACTCACAGAGATCAGCCTGCTTCTGCTGGGATTAAAGGCACACACCACCATCGCCTGGGCACATACAAATTTATATACACTAAAGCAAAACTCAAAATGATGTACCTGACAAGATGGCTCAGTCCCCAGAGCCCATATGAGGGAGCAGAAAGCTGTGTTCTACTCCAACACACATGTGCTTATACTCACACACCAGACATACTAATAGGTTAAAAATAAAGGGAGCTAACATATGAGTTACTTATCCAAATATGAAAACTAAAATTATAAAAGTGTAAGAAAACAATATCAACCTTTATACCTACACTTATGTTGGGAACAAAACAGGGAGTGTGTATCTGTAATCTTAACAGGGATGTTCTTACATAGGTAATCCATGAAGTTATATTGCCTCAGTTAGGTAATGACACAGAATATGAGAAGAAAGTTCTCAAACAACGCTTTAACTACTAATATAAAGACAGACTGCCAGTAAGTTTTGAGGTTTCAGATTTTCAGGCATCAATGTATCAGTTTCTCATGTATGCTTGGTATTACTAAATTAACTTCTACAAAATGTTAAACACCTCACAGCACTATGAAAGAATGAAATGGGCTAAGACCAAAGGAGATTGTCAGGGTAACCCTGAACTCAAGGTGCTTCCTTCCACATAAAAGAAGCTGTCAAAGAGATAACACCTCAACTGGGTGACAAATCCTGGAAGAGGGGACTGAATCAAGGATGGGCACAAGAGGAAATGCAGGAAAAAGTACACACTTCACTACAGCTGTGACAAGGATACAGAGGGATGACAGCATGGCTCCTATGCAAGGAGCAGCAAGAGCTCAGGCCACAAGCTCCTCCTCTTCGGAGATGCTTCTGCATACAGTGGACAGAGCTTACTGTAGAAGCTCACAACTGGCCAAGATGTGGACAGAGTGAGGTGTGCAAAACAAGATGGCTATATCACATCCCTCCCAAGGCTCAGAACGGAGAGCAGAAAGAGCTTAAGAGCCAGAGATTGGAAAGGACAGAACAAACAGTGCCTTCTGGCCACAAGAGGGCACCTGCGCTCCTGAGCTCACCACCGCTGTGGTTTCTGTACAAGATCAAGCCTGTTAGTGTTCTGGCATCAAATGGGGTTTCTTAAGTCCTCACCCCTAACTGAGGAGATTCAGACAGTGGAGGACTAGTTTTCTGTGAGGGTGTGGCTCCCAGTAGGTCAATTTCACTCCAGTATACAGCCCACACTCAGGAGTATATGGGCAGCACAAATTGCAACCAATGGTTATTAAAAGTAAAAACAAACAAAATATGAAGTTGGCGGTGGGTGGAGAGGTGGGAGTGGATCTGGGAAGAGTTGGGAGAGAGTAGGGGTGAGTATGATCAAGATACATTGTAGGAAACTTTAAAAAACCACCCCAGCAGTGATAGCACACACCTTTGATCCCAGCAGTCGGGAGGCAGAGGCAAGTAGATCTCTGGGTTCAAGGCCAGCCTGGTCTACAGTGAGTTCCAGCACAGTTAAGACAGTTAGGGGCTACACAGAGAAATCCTGTCTCAAAAATCAAAACAATCGAGCAAACAAAGACACACGAAGAAAGCAAAGGTGTGCTATTATAAAACCAAAGGGTGTTCCACTGTGGCCTCCTACTACACACTCTGTAAGACCCTTTCCAAACACAACACTCCCATTTCCCTAGAAAGTTATGACTTTTCCTTTGAAATTGTGGATTCTGAGGCATAGCTGCCTAGAATACATCAGGGGCTGGCTTCCAGCTCTAAGACAAAAGTAAGAAATTCCAAAGTTTTTAATTCAAGATTTGTTTTGACTATGTGCCCAGTCTTTTACAATGATAATTACTTTTGGGTTTTGTAGATAGACTGTCCAAAATTTTCCTCACTTCTATATTTTTACCAGATCCTAATTTATAGCATCTATTTTACATTTTAAATAATTTCCTCTTAAGTCATACAAACTTCTCTGTGCACACTCAACAGTCCAGGATGGCACCATGTAAACACAATCAAAGTACACAGCCAGGTGGTGGACCTGCACATCTTTAATCCCAGCGCTTGGGGGGCAGAGACACATACATCTGAGTTCGAGGCCAGCCAGGTCTACAGAGCCGAGTCCCAGGAAAACCAGGGCTACACAGAGAAACCCTGCCTCTGGCGGAGAGGGGCAAAAGAAAAAGTACACTTTATCAACAGGCCTCATGTAGTCTGCTTTTGATAAATTATTACAAAATGATGTTAACAACAACTCTACACAATACTTTTCTAAAATTAAGTACAGTCACGGTTTAGCAATAGTCATGATTTGAGGACTTTTCTTTTCTCTCTCAAAAATATTTATTTAATACATATGTATGAGCTGGAGAGATGACTCAAGAGGTTGAGAGCACTGGCTGCTCTTCCAGAGGTCGTGAGTTCAATTCCCAGCAATCACATGATGGCCCAGAAGCATATATAATGAGATCTGGTGCCCTCTTCTGGCCTACAGGCACAACACTGTATACATAATAAATAAATCTTTAAAAATAAAAGGAGGGGGCTCACAACCATCTATAATAAGATTTGTTGGCCACTTTGGGCATGCAGGTGTACCTGCAGACAGAATATTATATACAATATCTAAATAGACAGACTGACAGACAGACAGACAAATGGGTGGGTGAGTGAGTGAATGAACGAACACATTTTTAAAGTGTGTCTTTGTGAGCATGGCACATGTGCAGCCATGCACACCACAGTACATGTGTAAGTCAACTTGGGGGAGTCCATCCTCTCTTTCCATCCACCATGCAAGTCCCGGGGAACAACTCAGGTTGTCAGGTGCAACAGCAGGCATCCTTATCCACTGACCCATTCCTTGGATTATCACTGTTCTTGGAAAACAGTGTTACAAATGCCTGGCTGACCTTAACTCATTATGTCGCTGGAGATGACCTTCAACTTATGATCTTCCTGCCCCCCTCCCCTGGGTGCTGGGATTGTAGGCATGCACAACCATGCTTGGGTTATATAGCGCTGGTGAATGCACCCAGGGCTTTTTACACAGTAGGCAAGCACTCTAACAACTAAGCTACACCCCTAGCCCAACTTGTAGTTCTCTAAAGAGAAGATCTAAGCAGTATCTACTATGTTGGAGAAATGTGGCTAAACAACAGACCCACACCCTCTCCAGGATACAGCAGCACAATACAATTCCACATGAGGTCCTGTGAGATGTCCTGCAGGGGAAACCTCATTCCACTGCTTCCACAGGTGCCTTGCATCCTCCGCACCTCTACAGTAACTGGTAGTGTATGCAGGAACCAAAGGGAGAAATACTGGGATGAAGCCTGGAGCCAATTTTCATGTCACAATTCCCTATTTAAACTTGAAATTCCCATCTGAAATCAGCAATCCCAAGGCAATGAAACTGTCAGCACTCTTCCTAAATTCAGCTCTCTGGACCTGAAACTCATGTTAGCCCTCCATTATATAATGCTTTATGTTTTAGACTTTTTTTATTTTCTTTTGTTTTTCCAGACAGGGTTTCTCTGTGTAGACCAAGGTATCCTGGAACGCAGAGATCCACCTGCTACTGCTTCCAAGTGCTGGGATTAAAGGCTGCACCATCCTGCCCAGGCCACAGTCTGGACTTTTTAACTGTATGAATAGTAACTCATGTGTACACTGTCAAAATGGAACATGCTTCTATCACCCAGAGAAAACAACTACGCATAAATAACTCAAGAATCTGTTTCACCGAAATAGCAAATTTCATACTGATGAAAAAGCTAGATAACTAAACATCAAGTTTAGTTATTATGCCAAAATTATAAAAACAAAACAAAAGCTCAAAATACCATAATATTCTGGGGGTCTAGAGCCAAGCAATAGACTATCTGACTTAAAAAAAGGGTGCTCTGCAAAGCTAGGTTGGTATTTGAGAATAAAATTCTATGCTAAAAATTAACAAAGTGATTTTTGAGAATGGAGTTCTATGTTGAAAATTAGGAAAGCAGTTTTGTTGCTAGACTATGAAAAACAGGGTTGGTGGTATCCACCAGTAATCCCTGGACTCAGGAGGAAGGGGGATCAAGAAGACCTCAAAGCCATCCTAATAAAAGAAAGATTAAGCCATAAACGTTAGTTCTTCTTGTCTTTGGCATTTCAATTCAATACTCATGGTCTCCTTTCTAAGAGATTCCTTTTTCTAACAGGGCCCAGGCACTGAGCTGGTAACAGGCTTGCTTGCTATGGATACTTACTAGAGGCCAGAGCACTGTATCAGGGGTTCATCATCCTTCAGTCTGGATATTTTGAAGGCATAAAGATGTTGTAAATGGAACTTTTTATTTGCCTGTTCCAACTGTTGCCTTGAGGGTTTACTGGCTCTGTCTGCTGGGCCAGGCCTAGTCCTAGAAGCTTCCAGCCTCCTTTTAATCTAACCCCAGCCTAGAATGTGTTCAGTCTCTGAGATTTAATGCTTAACAAGCTCACCCTTACTTGTTCTTACTGAGCACTAGCTGGCTGGTTCAACTCAAGCTGTTCTGGCTCAAACTCCTCTCCCAGCTGATTTATTCAATCTGGCTTTTCTCTCAAGCCTCTGAGTTGCTTCGCTTGGCCTCAAACTAACTCAGAAATGTACTCTAAACTTCTGGCTCCTTCTCATTGTCATGCTTTATCCATCTTAACCTGAGTTCTCTTTCTCTACAACCTGTCTATTACTGTCCTGGTAAAACTGCTTCCTCCCTCTAAGTATCGCTCCTTAAGTAGCTTCCCTTACCTCTTTCTTCTTATGAGAGTTGGGCACATCCTACTCTCTCAACTCTCTGATTCGTCACCTTTTCTGACAATCAATTTGACTTTCTACAAATTGTCTTTACCTTCACTGTTTGGGATTAAAGGCATGTACCTAAAACTTGCTTTCTTTACCTGATACTTGCTCTATTCCAGGCTGGCCTTGAACTCAGATCTGCTTGCCTCTGTCTCCTGGATTAAAGGTGTGTTTGTATTCCAGCAGGATCACACTAGACCTAGAGGATCTTTGGATGTGATCTCTTGCCAGGGCAGCCATGTTCTGAATTAACATTCTTCCACATAAAGAGGCAAGGGGAAAAAAAAAAAAAGTCCTCATATAGGAGCCCACCAACTGTATAAGCGTTTATACAGCCAGGTCAGCCCACCTCGATACTCAAGCAAGTACACCATCACATACACTGTCTTACACACACAAGGTAAATACTTTACAATGCCATGCCACCCACCCCGCCCCGCCCCGCCCTTTCTGAGCCTTTCTACAGGACAGCTACCTGGACACCACCACGGCTTTATTCCTGTTCATATTCTCAGCAGATCTTCAATAGCACAAATGTTTTCAAATCTCATCAGCAAGTGTGATTACTCAACAATACTCTGAGACCCTAACAGTTTGGTGACCTAACATTCTGGAAGAGGAAACAGCAACCAAACAGCAAGGATTGAACAAGTTAACTTTAGGCCATTCATCAAAAGCCTCACTGACAAATTTGTAAAATATCCCCAAAAATCTCAGTCTTAAGAATCTCAGAATAAAAAATTAAAGCTAGCTGTAAACAATTTTGTCTTTGTAAAGCACCTACTTCTTTATATAAGTGAAGTTTTAGGTGAACAAAGAAAACTGACTGCTAGATAAAGAAAGGTACTGAAAACTTTTTAAAACTGAGAATTAGAATTGTTCCTTTTATCTCCAAGTTAAAATCACAGGCAGAGATATGAAACGGACTCCAAATTCTCCAACTGCATCATTTTATGAGATCTAAGACAGACAAATTTGTGTTCCATCCCTAGGACCTACACAGTGGAGTCTCTCCAAGGTGCCCTAACTTTCTCCTGTGCAGCCTGACATGAGAACCAGCATGCATATATAAACACACACACACACACACACACACACATATAATTTTAAAGAAATATAGGTTAGGCATGGTAGCACACACCTTTAATTCCAGTACTTGGGAGGCAGAAGCAAGATTATCACCAATGTGACAATAAAGACAGAAAGGGATACAAAGTGAGACCCTGTCCTTAAAAAATGGAAGGGGTAAAAAAAGATGAAGGAAAACAAGCAAGTGAACAAAAAGGACCAACATTAAGATAAAGCTCCCAACTCCGAACGTGTACTCTTTTCCATTACACAATGTGACCTCAGAAACTGACTGCAACCAAAATAAAGCAAAGACAAAAATATGTGGAGCCTAGAAAAATATTGAATAAGTTCATTCTGGATTTGTTTATAGTAAGTATTTAAGGAACAAAGAATAAAAGCCTTGGAAATTTTAAAGCAATTACATTTATTATGGGCTGACATTTAAGCTAAAAATAATACAATTGCTCCTATTATGAATTATTCTGTTTTGTGATTCATCTACATGTTGTTACCATCTGACCATAAGGAAAAAAAAAAGGTACCTACTTGCACTCCAATAAAAGAAGGTAGAAAGGGGAGAGGTGAATTCATGTGCAATCGAAAGACTATGCTAGTCACATACAGCAAAACAAATGAATGAAGAACAAACAAACAAACAAACCTTTTCCAGTTTGTCTTAAAACAACCTATTTGGTCAGAGAGACAACCAGAAGCTACAGTCTGCCATGCCTAACCTTCAACAAGATAGACAATGTCCTTTTGTGAGTTCAGGCACGGTTATCAAAGGAGTCCTTTGTTTCTGTGCATTGCTGTCACTTCCTGTCTAACCTTACCTGGGGTAGTAAGCGGTGTAGTTCATGAAGAGCTGAGAGCCTGCTGGGTAGTAGGCAGCGGAGGGCTGCAGCGCCCGTGGATTCAAGAGCAGAGAAGGCTGGTAAATGGCAGCTTCGGTAGGAATCACTGCTGCAGGAGCTGGGAATGTGTAGGAGGGAGGAGACAGGCCTAAATAAACAGAAAGAGACTCTGAGACACGTTCATAACAGCTGACATTGACTTTAGCACTCAAGCTACAGTTCCTCTGCCACCTAGTTACCGTAAGATAACTTTTATGTGTATGTATGTATACTACGTGCATACAA
Source organism: Pachyuromys duprasi (assembly GCA_028658305.1). NCBI lineage: Eukaryota > Metazoa > Chordata > Mammalia > Rodentia > Muridae > Pachyuromys > Pachyuromys duprasi. Next base: position 4,218,863 of record CM053760.1, read on the forward strand.
GAACCCTTAGAAGCCGAAAGATGGTGTTAGAACCCCTAATCCTTTAGTTAAAAAGGAACTAACTTTAGTGAACTGCCACGTGGGTGCTGGGAACTGAAAACAGGTCCTCTACAAGAAATGCTCCTCACTGGTGAGCCATCACCCTGGCGTCAACTATACATTTAAAGGGAAAGACCACCACAGCTCCTTACATCCCAAGCAACTTTGTTTTGATTATATGGATGTTTTCTACCCTTCAGTATGCAATCAGAGATTAGGAGAAAACGCTGTAGCATGCATTATGCTAAAGCACGTGTGTGTCATAGGAATTACTTCCCAGGAAGCAATAGTGAATAGGTGAACTCCACATTCTGCTCACCTACAGGCAATCCAAAAGAAAGGCTTCGAAGCTAATCTACAGCTTCAGACATATAAAAGAAAAGTCCAACTAGGAAACGGTCCAGAGAAAAAGATACAGAAGTCTTTCCCCAAACCAGCTGATAAAAAGCTGGCTAAGCTGGACAAGGTGGTACGTATCTACATGGCCAGCACTCAAGAGGCAGACATTATCTTTATGACTCCAAAGCCAACTTAGTCTATATAGCCAAGCCAGCTACCGGAGCTACATAGTGAGAGAGCCTGCCTCAAAAACTAAACAAAACGAAAACAAACCAAACCTCACTTGTACAAAAAGGTGGCTTAAAGTTTAATTAATAAATCTAGGGCTGAGGGTATGGCTAAGGAGCAGAGCACATGCATAGCCTGAGTGAGGCCCGGGGTTCAATTCCCAGCACCATGGGAGAAGGGAGAGAAAACATTATCTTCTAGATAGCCTGCATTTTCCCTGGTCAGAAATTCCCGTAGACTAGAGCTGCTGGTGGTCACTACATTTCACAAGTAGCATGACTACAGTAGTTGGAGCATACACATCAATGAAGAGAGAGAACTACAGTGACAGAATCTGGGACCACTGACTTTAAGCAGCATCCATACAGATTCCATTAGATTCTGTAAGTTGCAGAGACCCAAAGGGTAATTTTCATGTCTGGCTGTCTCTGTACTTAGGAGTTTGTCCATCACTATGAAGAATAAGGTAAGCAGTTTTCACCATGGGGTTCTGGTTCAACACATAAACTGAGTATGTATGTACACATTTATCTGTAACAGGGCTTTGTGCATGTTAGGTAAAGCATGCTACACTGAACTTTTGAGACAGAGTTTCCTTTTATAGCCCAGGCTGGCTTCAAACTCCTAACACTCCTGCCTCAGTCTCCCCAGTGCTGGGAGTCAGGTGTGTACGTTCACACCTGACTGTGGGGCCTCTTTCACGTCACTGAAAACTCTGCTAATGTTCGACAGTGATAAACTTTTCAATTACACTGACTGGGCTTCAAAATTCACAGAAAACGGCACCATCAAAAGAGACGACTGGGCATGTGGCTGGCTGTGCTGGAGCCCGCGACAGTTCTGGGTTTAGTCCTTGGCATCGCGTACTGAAAACCCCGGATCTTAAGCACGACATAAAAACTATGTATCGCATGCTCATAATCTGCTGGCAAACTCGAGTAACTCATTACGTAGTGTTACATGCCATTAAGACAAATACAGGTATTGAGCCTACAGCTCTGCGGCACTGTACTTGTCTAGCAAATTCAGGACCCTGAATTTAATCTCTAGCAATATAAAAAAAGAGAGAAAATATATATGTTATGCTTCAAAACAGAGAAAAGTAAGATAAAAACTGACACGAGTTGAGGAGACCTGGGCATTGGTCAGGCAGATGTGTGGCGACCTCTTATTTTCCTAAATAAGAAACCGCTGCCTATGCACAGGTTAGAAAAATAAAGTTGACTGGGAAACTTGAGGGGTTTTTTTCTTTCATTTTGAGCCCTAGCTGCCTGGAACTAGCTATGTAGCCCAGGCTGGCCTTCGACTCTTAACTGCCTGTGCCTCCTTGCTGGCATTAACTGTGTGCACCACCACACCCAGCTTAAATTGACTTCCTGGTGAATAAAGGTACCATAGCGTAATATAGTAAGACTATTTCAGCATCAGTTGCCAAATTCATCAAGAAAGTCTTCAGTGGGAGATGTCAGCCCCATCAATATTTAAATTGCTTTAAGTCTTTGAGATTAGATAAAAGTAAGGCAGGTTCTTTGAGGCTTGTGTGTGTGATATAATTAGGCAGCCACCTGATTTTTAAATAAATTATCTCTTCTGCTAAAAAGACACATGATCAAATTTTTAGTAAAAAAATCCTGTCTTCATCTTTTGGAAGTATTAAAAGTAACCAACGACACAGTAATATATTCTTTAAAAATGGTCTTTAAAGACTAGGTCTTCAGAAACATAATTTTACATAAATAAAATACGGATTTAAAATTTCTCCTCTGCTAAGTCAGAATTGTGGCTGAAACCTACAGTCCTGGTACTCAGGAGGATGAGGACATCGTTCAGGTCCAGGTTCAGTACATACTGAACTCCAGGCCAGCCTGGGATACGGCAAAACCCTGTCTCAAAACTCGAAAGAAAACATGTTCTGCTTTCTTAAAGCCCGTGAAGGGAAGGGGAGTAAATGGAGTCTACAATACGTAAACCAAAAAACACGGAGAAACTCCTTTGTTTCATGATGTTTGATGGATGGTGACACCAAACAGTGATTTACAGACAGAGGACATTTGAGTATTATCTTAAAGTATTTTTTTTTACACACAATCATAAATTTCTACAACCTTATACTTGTTAACAATAAACAATTAGATATTCACCAATAGCAAGCAGCAGGTAAATGGAATATTAGAGTTCAGGAATTCCAACGGTAAAAAAAGGATTAAGCCCCACCATTCTACAAATAGTACTTTATTATACAATTAATATAATTCCCCCTTTGCCTCAAAATAAAACTCAATGCCTAAAACTGCCCACTTTCGTAGAATCAAGCAAATCAACCCAGTGTACTTTTCCAGTTATCTTTAAACTGGATCCCAAGTTCTTTAAACACACACAACACGCCTACAAGTTATGCCTACCTAAAGGTAAAAAACTGCACTAAAAAGGCTCATGTTTTAACATCAGCTCTCCAAATGTTCCTTACTTATTAACCAGAACTTGGCTTCTAGACTACGGGGCTTATTCCTCTCAAACAGGATTCCAGACAGCTTGCACCCAGTTGCCAATGAGCAAGAGCACAGCTTGGAATTAAGCACTGATCCTGTGATCCAGTCAGACATTGGCTAAATTAATTACGCATGTATACATAAATGTAGTTCACTTGGTTGCTCAGTCCAGAGATCCTGGATAGCAAAAGGAATGCTCTCCAGCTTATCGTTTTCAAGACGCATTTGATACTCAAAAAACAACCAAAAAAAAGTTAAAAATCAAATCATCCTTCTTAGAAATTTACCATGTAAAAGAACAACGAATAAATAAAAAAATTAAGTAAAAGGCAGAAAGGAGAGGATGCAGCTGGATGTACGCTTTGCCTTCAAATGCGTATTAGGTTATCTCAGAGCCAGGTGGCCTCCCAGAGTCAGTGCTTATCTGGAGCACACTAAAGCTTCAGATCCCAAGTGCTTATCACTGGAAAAGCAAGAGTGTGATTTGAAAGGAGGTATTTGTAGCATCTCTAATTATGGGTGTCCACAACCAAGGTCTTAAATGATTATCAGAAACTAGTGATTTCAGATGGGAAAGCCTTATGTAACCACCTCACCTGCCTGAGAGAGAACCACGGGCACAGAAAGTGACGCGAGCAGCTTCAGCACCTACCAGCGTACAGCGTAGAATAGCGCCAAGACCCAAGAAAAACTTACATGGTAACTTACATGGCGGTGGGGATAAGCCATTTCGATTTAAAGTTCCCCCCATTAACACAAAGCTCATCTCCTCAGCTGAACACTGAAAGACTTCAACATATCTGTCCTTCATGGTTTTTTTATGATACTTCTGCGCAGCCATGAATGCTCTGTCTGCAGACTTCATCTGGATAAAGGCATCTCCTGATGGGCGTCCCTAAGTGTGTGGGGGAAGAATAGAAACAAAAGGAGACTGTCTCCTTCAACAAGGAAATAAATGGTTGCTTACAAAGCAGGCAAAGTGACAATCACCCATAGTACAAGACATGGTTAGCCACAAAACCTGGGTGACAGTGTGATCTACTGAAATCTGACTTGGCTTTCATTCCCTAAATCACCAGAGTTGGCCCACAAAAATCCTGGATAAAACGTTCTGAGAGATCATGGTTGAAAGTGATCCTTCTAGGTTTCTACTAAGTTAGTATTAAATTTACAGGACTCTAAAAAAGTCTCGTTGTGACTCTAGCTCCAAAATATAGGATTATATATTGTATTATTTTTTCTTCTGAAAAATCCGATTAAATATCATCTGATGAGAAAAGCTAGTAACATACCCTCCTACAGGAAATAAAAAAGCCCACGTTGTCCTCTGGCTGTCGGTAGGTTCCTCTCTGACCTGCCACGTCCCTTTAGCTTGCCCCTCATGCCACAAAGCCTGGGGTGGAATGTGTCTTGAGGGTAAGCAACAGGGGGCTGCAAAGAATGGCACTAGGGGGCTGGATGCCACCTGCCATGCTGGGTTCTCCTCCCACATCCTCACTCGTTCCCCATACACTGCTCAAATGATTATTCAGAGGCAGGTTGTTTTATTTTGTTAGCTGGAATTCCCCTCTTGAAAAGCAAGTCTCTGTGTTTGTGCCGCAAACAACTAAAACTCCTTGGTAATATTTTTACATGAATGACATTGGAGGGGGAAAAAGACAACCAGTTTATAGGACTATTTAAGTTAGCTCTTCAGCATCCTAGGGAATATGTACCCCTTACAAATTATTACCATGCAAGTTACCATAACAGTCACCATACCAGGGAAATTAGCAACAAACCCAGTCCAAGATGAAAACCTAATATCTTCCAGGTAGATAAGAGCTTGGCCATCATCAAAGAAGCATTTTTTTCTCCAGGTCATGGAGGTCAAATGAGAGGCAAATCTGTCTACTGTTGTTAATAAAAAAGTAATGGTCCCAAGGTTATTAGAAAATGGTAACTTGAAAGAAGTAACTCCCCAGTGATATTGACCAGTGGGGAACTGTTTCAAAGGACCCGTAGCATGAGCTCTCCGTTGTCAGAGTAAAACGGTGTGTAGCTTACACAGATGAAGTGTTAAACTGACATGTGCTAGTGTGCGAGGGCGCAGGAAGTTGGGACTACGTGTGCCCAATACCATGCACCTTCCATTAAGTGGGAAAATAGTTATAAGTAAACAGTCCTCCAAGTGCAAAGTAGGAAATTAGTAGTCAGAAAAAAATTAGTATTTCCATTCAAAGCTTGTGTTCAATCATTAATACTAACTATGAATAAAAGGCTTCCTTTCTAAAATTAAATTCTTTGTTTTTAACAGAGTTTTGAACTTTTAAACTAGTGCTACGTGGCCTGTGATTACTTAAAGTTTGTCTTGCTTAAAACAGCACAAAATACTAGTCAACTGTCCAGCACCCAATAGGATTTTTTAATTTACCCAAACTCAAGTGGCACCAAGCTAGTAAATACTTCCTGGCATGTGGAAAAAACTCAGTCAGCCTCTGCTAGAAAACCTTTGTAGTTATCCCTTGAGACAGCTGAGACTACGATCCACTCACTGCCAGACTGCAGCGCTCTGGGCCCTCATTCTACTGCACGAGAGTGGATGCCTGACACACATCTAAAGAGAATCCGAAGTAATGGCTCTCTGCTTATGTTTGGCCTGTGACCACTCTCACACCAAAACAACAGAGTTGCAGAGTTCAGTAGCTACAACAGGAAAATGCTGTATATACTCATAATACATTTGGTTCCTATCTGATGCAACTGATAATGGGACAGATTTCTGTGATGAAATAAACAGAGCTGAATTACAACTACCACACTAATAAAGTGGGCTAATTTTTGGATAATATCCTCAAGATTTCTTATACTTAAAGCTGAATCTTTTCTTAAGGACAATTTAAGACTTAGGATAATTGTACTCTTCCTAGAAAGAGCACTTGGTAACCAGAAAGAGTAAGCAAACACTCTTTTCCAATAAACAACCACCTTACCTGGTGATTCAATACCATGTGAACCCCATGCGTACGGATATCTGTGGAGAACTCCCCCAGGAATTCCAGAATGTCCTCTACCGTGGCAGCATAGGGAAGACCTCGGAGACGTATGCAGTCTCTTACATTGGTGGGAGGCACAAACTGCTGAGGTAGTACCGGGAGAATGGGAGGGGTTGGCAGTGGAATCAGAGGGGCTGAGGAGAACCGATTCAGCACCTGTACACAAGGCAAAACACAAGAGACTAAAGGGTCTTGCTGCTCCTCTGCTGTCCACAAAACACCAAGAGCTCTGCTAAACACGCAAACTCTAGCTCATGTGTGTAAGATGCAGAGTGCACCTGAGCACGCAGGAGGCCCTGAGCCTCCTTCAGGGATACCGAAGGACTGGGCTATAATCACAAAACTCGATTTCTCTGGGGGATCCTTTAGAGGGCTCATAACTGCAAGAAGTTTAAGGGGCCCTGACGGAGGATTCATGCGTTCGTTTCTGTCAAATACATAAGGCATGGTGGGACACGCCTGCAATCCCAGCCCTCAGGAAGCAGGTCCATTAGCTCAAGGCTGGTCTATCTGCTTTATATAGTGCGTTTTAGGCCAGCCAGGGCTACATAGTGAGACCCTGTCTTTAAAAGAAATAAATACAATCAAAGAAATCTAGGCACACACTACCTATAATACAATGTACTTGTCAGGTGTATCTTTCTGGGTAAATGTATTTAAAAATCTAGGCATACTGCAAAACACAGACTTCTGTGGTAATTTATACAACTCCACTTCACTCAGTCCATCTGGCAGAGCTTTCCCTTAATATTATCTTCACACTCCAGCTCTGGCCTTAAACGAGTAAAGAGAATGGCCTCGGTGCCACGTGCCAGTTTAAAATGCTGTTTATCTTTCTCACATCTATGGAATTTCTATTTAGGAAGTATTTAATACATGAATACACACCACAACTTAACAAAAGAAAAGTGTTAACGCACGGGTTTCAAGAGACCCTCTAAGACGAACCTGCTGAACTTCGGCCGCGGTACTCCTGAAGAGCTCAATGTATCTTTTACCCAACAAGTCCTTGTGCTTCCTCAGGGCATTCTGAGCATATTCCTCACACGCAAAAAGCACAAAAGCATCTCCTGTTGGCCTCCCATCTGGATAGGTGACAAACAGGATGCCTTCCTTGCCCCCAGTGATGGGGCAGTGCTGTCCAAAGAAGGCTACCACTTCTTCAGCTGTGGCTGTGAACGGGAGCCCCCGCATGCGGACGATGACTTGGTTTTCCTTGGAGAGAAACTGAGCCACCTCGTTGGATGTCCCTAGAGAAAACAAATGGAGAAGAGTTAAGATACCAACATTAGCAGATTTAAAACAACAAAATTCCTGGCAGTGTGTGTATGTTGCTGGGAATCGAGCCCAGGGCCTTGCCCTGTTAGGCAAGTGCTCTAACCACTAAGCAACATTCCAGCCCCTTCTGGAAGAGTTCAGAATTTAGAGTTAAGATCCACACCACTACTGGATTCGTAATGAGATATCCTAGGACTCAGAAGCTTCTTCCTGAACATTTGAAACTTCCCATAGCACTTCTGTATTAAGTCGTAGCATGTAGTATTAAATACTTTCTAAACAGAAATTACATAAACATAAGAAAGAAAGAAAAATATTTTTAAACTGGCATGGTGGCACCTGAGGCCATTCTCTTTACTTTCTTAAGTCCAGAGTTGGAGTGTGAAGATAATTTTAAGGGAAAACTCTGTGAAAAATGTCTTATTGAAATGGAGTTAAATAAATTACCACAAAAGTTCACATCTTGCAGTATTCTAAAGCACCCCTCTTAAGCTATGAAGCTGCTCAGACAAACCAGAGTAGCGCCTGTTCTTCTCACAGAGAACTAAAAAGTCTTTATGGCACACAGGGGTCCTTGGTAGAGAGCTCTGCAGGAGAGGTTTTGCCTAATGAAAATGGCTTTGAGTTCAATGTCCAACCACACAACAATAACAAGAGGTACAAGCTATGGATCCAGATGCCTAGGTCTTGTCTTAGTTATCCTGCCCACTAGGGCATGACTTTATTCAAGTTTACATCCTTAGTTTCCACATCTGCTAAACTACTTCATAAGCTATGAGAATCAATTAGGTTAATAAAATATATTGTGGTTTTAACTTCTTCATTGCCTCTAAGAAGTTTCTGTAGGGGCTGGAGAGATGGCTCTGCGGTTAAGAGCACTGTCTGGCTCTTTCTGGGGTCCTGAGTTCAATTCCTAGCAATCACATGGTGGCTTACTACCATCTACACAGGTATCTGATGCCCTCTTCTGGCAGGCAGGCATTCATACAGATAAAAGCACTCAGTTATATAAAATCAATCAACCTTAAAAAAATTTTGTAGAGAATAATGAAAATACGTGTCGTGTACACAGTTCCAGTATTTACCAACATTCTGCCCAAACCACAGAATTTGATTAGTACTGTCATGTAATCAGCACTAAAGACACCACTTTCTCCTGATGCAGTTTATCACACGAAGCAATGTGTTTACCATCAAAGCCCAGGATGTAGGAAGACCCCAGCAACTCCAAGTCCTCAGCTATTCCCCAACCAATACACCAAATACTGCCGCGGGACTTCAGAAACTGGAAACCTAAAAAAAGTTTAACCTCTTTCCTCCTCTATTCGTACTTCTGTAAGTACCAGATCCCTAAAAATAGACTGGGACTGTCAGGATGGCTCAGTGCATGGCATCTGCAGTGCAAGCCGGACATTTTAAGTTCTATCCTTAGAACCCAAATAAAGGTGAAAGGAGAGAACCGAATCAATAAAATTATCCCCCAAAATACAAGAAACTATCATGGTCCTGAGCACTGGTGAGTTCAAAAATTCAGAGAAAATCTAGAAGTAGATTTGGAATAGCCTCAGGTACTACAGGTGGCTGTTTCTAACAATTCAGCCGCATTTCTTTCAGAACTACCCTCTCCTCTTTATGTGACTCTGTATGACCCTTCCACCTTTACATGGTCTCATTCTTAATGTCTACTTAGCTATAGTAGATTGGCTCAGGCCTTAGGGCAAATGTTATAGTACATTAAATTCACCAGCAGTACTGGAAGTTTCTTCTCCCTATTTATAAACCAACCCCCATGTTTTACTAGGAAAAGAACCATTTACGGTCCCAAGAATCTACTCAGTGCGTGTGCAAAACTTCTAGTTATCAATGAAATCTACTACATAAAAGGAACTCACCTCCAGCAATTTTAAGAAAATCTTCACCTGTTGCTTTGTAAACCTAAGAAAATAAAGAGACATTAATACAGTTTCTAAACCGCCCATCATACTCGAATAGTGGAGAGGTCAAGTATGTCCAGCTGGGAGCACATACCTCAATGTACCGGGTCCCCATGTGATGCTTGTGCCTCTGAAGGGCTAGGTCTCTGTGCTCCTCACTTACAAATCTAACCAGCGCTTCCCCATTCCTCCGTCCCTGAGCGTTCAGACAAAGTGCTGCACCACCCCTTTAAAAGGAACAAAAGGGATGGCAAGCAGGGAGAACACAGTGAGGAGAAACGACAGACATACAGAAAACACTGTATTCCTTTGGAATTGAGTAAAACAAAGAAAACCCACTTGGCAATATTGAGTCCTTTGAAGAACCTTGCAATATCTTGATCCGAAGACTGCCAGGGTAAACCTCGAGCCCTCACAACTGTGTTGTCATCAATAAGCTCCATCTTGCTGCTGTGAATGAAACACAACTTCATATTGCCCAGTCAGTGCAAGGCAAGCCACTTGGCTACATATAAGGCCTGCTTAAGATCGGACTAACACACACTGCCAACTTCCAACTTTGAGCTGTAGACAGCTCAAGAGAATCTGTTGTGCCACTGTGGAAAGATGGCGGTCTATGTAGGTCCAATACAGCTAGTTCATCCAGAAAAGCATCTATCAGCTGAATAGCCCCTTCCTTGCCGGAGGACCAAAACTATCTAAGATCAATTTACAGGAAGAAAAAGTCTCTCAATACCCTTACCAGCCTGACCTAGAATAAAGAAGGGTTTTCTTGTTTGCTTTGTCTTGGTTTTGCGCATGTCTGTTTGGAGACAACATTTCAATATATAACCCAGGCTGACCTTGAACTTGACAACTTCCTATCTCACCGTCTGAGTACTAAGCTTACTGCTCTGAGCCATCATACTGAGGTCAAGCGGGGGTGGGGTAGGACTTCAGT
>CM053760.1:4229244-4270022 GCA_028658305.1 Pachyuromys duprasi
CTTGCAAATCACCCATTATACACATTGACACCTTTGATGTCCTGTCTTTCTCCTTCCATATTTTCAGTAATCCTAGGACTTTTTCCTAATGAGTCACTTTCTCTACAAAAAAAAAAAAAAAAAAAAAAAAAAAAACCAAAAAACAATCAGTGCTGAAGTCTCTCCACTGGCTAAGCTGTCAAGTTTCCACTCATCAGCAGGTGCCAGACAATCTCACAAAATTCATGACAGTAACTAACAATCACGTCTACCTATGATCACAGAGACATCACTTCAGACACCTCCCTAGATGTCCATTTCGATAAAGTACATAAGGATGGTATACATGTAACTAACCCCATGAATATGAAGAACTCCTTTAAAGATCCACTTATGTTATTTGTGTGCATGCATGTGTGCCTGTATGAACTCATGTGCACCACATGCACAGGCTGGAGAGGATTTGGTGCTGGAGTTATAGGTAGGTATGAACTGCCTCCTGTGGGACATACCCCAGGTCCATGAATGAGCAGTAAGCACCCTTAACCAGCGAACCAGCTTTCCATTCCCTCCATAACTTCCAAATCCCATGGCCTTTCCTTTAGAAAGGGTAGACAGACATGAAAACTAAAATAATTGCAAATGCCCTCAGTCAATGGGTAAAGATGCCAACACGTCACTAAATTTTAACCTCAACCTGTAAGCTTGCTTTTAAGTAACAGATGACCTGACAATAAGAGATGGTAAGCAGAGGTTTAATAAAATTAGGAAAATCTAAAAAGTCTTAAATGTCATGAGTAAGAACGAACCCATGGTTCAAATGAATAGTACTCAACCACTCACCAAGTGCCACTTTCAAATTTGTAGTTTACTCTCTCCGGATCTGAAAATCTGTGATCTGAAAATAAGAAGAGTGTGCAGTCATCATTCTGGCAACTGCACAGCAAAGCTGCGCCCCCAGATCAGAAGCAAGACTGCAGAAATCCAATTACTACAGCAATGATATTCACTGTACGGCAGCAATACTCACTGTACGGCTCTGAGATCATTGCTAAGATTATGTTCCCCATATCTTCAACTTGAGAGGCTCCATATCGGGAGACAGAGTCATTCTTCTCAAAGTTTAGACCTGTGGGGCTGAGTTAAGGAGACATTTGGAAGGGTAAAGGAAGGTTACGCTAGGCAGAATACAAACTTGAAGCCAGGGAAGTTCTTAAAATATTTCAGCCAGGACTGCACACTAAATCCTGATGTCTCCCTCTTTGCCCTCTTGTACCAAGTGGCCAAGTCAGCCCTATCCTGGGCATTACCAGTAAGAAAACTTTGGTTTACTCAGGAAATAGCAAAGGCATGAAAACTGTGTGCACTTAAGTGTCAAACCACAGAAAGCAACTAATTCAAATAGAATCCATTATCATCATACATACAAGGCAACAACCAGGTAACCTAAAGATATGGCTGTCAGTAAAGACCAGAGGGTATAACATTTGCAAATTTACGCTTCAGAACACGATGACACCATCTCCATGCTTTTACTCAGAACTTTCCTTCCAGGATACTTTTGGAGCCCAATGGGACTCATATCTTCAATGGTAACACATAGAAATGTCAAGATCTTTGACACAAGTTTTAAAAATAATTCAAGCGCCAGTAATGTGGTTTTTTTTGGGGGGGGGGGTGTCAAGATACAGTTTCCTTGGCCCTGATATACCGCTGACCTTGATCTGAGATCCACCTGCCTCTGCCCCCGGATTGCTGGGATTAAAGGCGTGTGCCACCACACCTGCGTCATGTGTGTTCTCAACACGGTGAAATTACAATGTTGCCCAGACTGTGTGAACTCCAGGACTCCAGGAATCCTCCGGCTGCAGATTCTGAGACTGTAGGTACACACTATGGCCAACCCCAAAAGCTCCTTGACCACATCAGCACACCTTCTGAGTAGGTCACATTTCTGTCATGTGTAAACCACAACGTTTTTCGTCTCACATTTTATTCACTTGTGTGTGAGGTCTTTTGCTCTAGAAGCGGCATTCAGGGTGCTTGTGCCATAGCCCACATGTGGCAAGGAGGGCACCTATCAGGAGGCGATTTTCCTCCGCCACCGTGTGGCTCCCATGTCATTGGGCACGGCAGCAGCCTTCCCTGCTAGTCCGGAATACATGTTTAACAGTACAACAGGGCTCAAAAGACAATACGGTAAGAATGCACCTTTTCTCCAGAGTTTAGACTAAGGCTCTCGTCTGTGTTATACTTAGTAGAACTTAGTATGCCTTATAGCATAGTGCTACCTATCTGATACTTTTTAAAGTTTAAAAACTACTATAAAAAAAAAAAGGAAAGAGAGAGAGATAAGGTCCTTTGTGGACTACTTAGGGGAAAAACAGATTACGAAACTATTCAGAAGCTGGTCAATCAGAGTCAATCCCACAAACAGTTCTTTTCCATCTCTTCAAAGCCATTCCCCCACCTAGAGCTTTCCCCTTGTCTCGGCAGGAACAGTTCCCAGGAAATGACTTAACCCACTAAACTTCTGCTTATTAAAATGCCAAAGCTGCGACAACCCCCAGGCTCTGGGCTTTGTGTGAACCCCAGCACACCAAGCAGAGTTAATAACACCATGCTCCCCTCCTTCTGACACTCCAGCGTCTACTCTAACCGTGATGACCAGACACACAGTTATGACTCCAAAAAAAAAAATCTGAACTGTCATTGGATAATCAGTCTCCATGGTAGGTCAAGCCCACACTCTTGCCTCTCTACCTTTCTGCTGTCTAGTGAGAAAATTTGAGGGATTAGGGTCAGTCCTAGGAGATGCTAAGGCAAGACAATGTCAGCCTACTGGGGTCAAAAGGCCACCACCACCTGTAGGAGCTACCACTATGCATTTATGAATCCAAAACATGAAAGCATGGGGAGGACAGATGCCCTGTGTCAGCAGGAGAGTCAAGAAAGACTCATAGGATCTTTAAAGGAATGGAAAACAGCTCTGCTGCAGTCTGCTATCTCAGGCTCAGCGCCTGCCCCACAATTCAAAAAGGGCAGTGGAGGGTGGGCAACGGGATTTCCGCGTGCTGTGTGACTGCAGGCCACGGACTGGTGCCACCTAATAGTTCCCTACAGCTCCAGTACCACCCTGTGCCACCCACTCTCACAGCCCAAGAATAATCGCTAGGTATTTTGGAGAATATTGGCTTAGGTAACATCGCTTAAGGACCAGCACGATGCTAGGTCAAAATGGGAGGTGTAAACACAATTGTGCACCCTCAAAAACCTGGAAAAAAGTGCCCGTTTCCAGTAGAGTTGGCACTGGCTCCTCAAAGAATTTATACAACCAGAACAAAGGATTGATTTCAGAGCCTCAATTTTCAGTTATCTGGCCATTTGTGGACTTCTGACCACAAAGACAGACACAGCAATCAGCGTTAACCACATCCTAACTTTCCACCCCAAGAGAGAATGCCATGGGATGATGAGGTTTGGAGAAACGGGGAGTATAAAAGGATATTCTCATAAAATTATTCATCATGCATCTTTCTTGTCTATGCTCAAATTCCATAAAATACTCATCTTAATCCCTTTGACAATTTAGGCCAGAATAATTGGCCCCCAGCACCAAAGCAGCCTTCCCTTAGCTGACCCAGGCCACAATCAGCAATTCTGTCAGCTGGTGTCCTTCTAGGAAACTGCTCTCCTCCATTGCACTCCACACTTCCTGAGCGCGGACCTCGCCTTCCTTTGATTTTGCTCACTCATCCTCAAATCCAGGTCTACGGAACGTTACTGTAGTAATGCAGTAGGGAAATGAAGATGAAAATGATTGTGTCCTCAGCCCCCACAGCCTACAGGGAAACACCTGAGCAGCAAGTACAATTACCCGTAGGCAGTGTGGCTAGAAAACCTAGGGTGCCAAAGACAAAGGGCGTTGTGCTCCTCCCTAAGGCCTGCTGGACATCTACAGATGCTGGCATTCTGTGCAGAGCTGCAGGCTGTCACCAGCACCACCCAACCCACTTCTATCATGGACAAAGACAGCCCCTTTGACAACAGATGAATCTACAGTTTCTGTCTCATTTACAGGTTTGACATTTCTTGGTGGTGGTTGTTTGTTTTCAGTCAAGCCTGGCTCTGTGGTTCTGGCTGGTCTGGAATTCGCCTGTAGACCACACTGGCCTTCAACTCTCCATCTCAATGCCTCTGCCTCCTGAGTGCTGGGATTAAAGACTCGATCACTGTATCCAACTAGGTGACAACTTTTTGGTTTTGCTTTTTTTTTTTTTTTTCGATTTTTTTTTTTTTTGAGACAAGGTTTCTCAGTGTAGCCCTGGCTGTCTTTGAACTCAGAGATCTGTCTGCTCTACTCTTGAGTGCTGTGATTAAAGCTGTGCGTCACTAGAGCCCAGCAGTTTGCTATTTTCTAATCCTAATGAATTGAGTTTTCATTTTTATATCATGATTAAGCACATCAAATATATATAAATATACATATACATATGTATATATAAATATACATATATATACATATGTGTATATATAAATATACATACATACATATATATATATATATATATATATAAAACAATTCTCTAGAAGGCAGTGGAGTTTGCAGATAGCCTACTCTACATAGCAAGTTCCAGGACAGCAATGACTACACAGATAATCTGTCTCAAATAAAACAAAACAAAAAACCCTCTAGACAGATTGTGTGTGTGTGTGTGTGTGTGTGAGGGCACAAACAAACGCATTTCAAACACCATTTTATGTCACCACCTGTTTCTTTCACTTCTCATATATTCCATCATCAGGTAATAGACATCAACACCAACTGAAGACATTAGGATTTAGAAATGTTCCCAACTCAGTTTCTCAATGGTAGGTAAGGAACTGGAGTTATGTAGCCATGCTTTGACAGAATGCAGAATACAGAAGTTCCTGCTCCAGGTTAAAAAGCTTTGCTCGATTTGTTTTACTTTGAGCAATACTTTGAAGAAAAAAAATAAATTTATAAGTCAAGAAGAGAGATAAAAGTAAAAACAGTCTCCTTTTCTTGTGTTGAAACAGATTCGCGGCTGTATCATTTCACTAAATTCTCGTTTTTAATTAAGACTATGTCACTGGCCTTTGGCTAATGTGGTTCTATACAATACACACCCCCATAGTTCCTTTTGTGCTACCAGAGACCAGCAGTTCAAAGCTGTAACAATTTTTACAAGTCACTGGACCTGCTACATACCCAAAACTCATCATTACATACGTGTGCACATGCACACAGGCACATGCACGCACACACCCCCCTCTTCAATTTTCTCAATCCGTTTCCTTACCAAAATAGAACATAGAAAATAAAGGGAAGGCCTTTCTTTCCTCTCTTTTGCGCACGCTAGGAAATGCACTACTGGTGAGTTGCATCCTTAGGTCAGTTTGGGTTTTTTTTCCCTAAAGCACCCATACTTTCTTCCTGATATCAAGGTCTAGCGCATTTCGAATTACTTGCTTGCACATCTGGTCCTGAGAGGAGAGACGAGGCTGCGCCTCCTGACTGGCTGCAGGGCCAGCCGTGGAGCTTACTCACCATGCCTCGGGCAGCCACAACAGCACAGACAGGCTCAGCCAGTTTTACGAGCCAGAAATGCCAGGAGGGAATAGAGAAGAATACAGTCTAGCATGGTGGGAACAAAAACCCACATTTCAGGCTATACTGAACAAAGCATCTGTCCACAGAGAGGCTGGAGCAGGCAGATGAGGCTGTTCCAGCAGGAGGAGCTTTTCCTTCATCCCCACCTTTGGCTGAGGGCTTAGCCCCATAAAGCTCATCTACCCTCACTTACTCACTACCCTTGACCTCCTTCCTGATTGCCAGAAAATGGACACACCTGCAATGCAGTTACTTCCCATTGTAAAAGCTCTCTCTCTTAAACTACCTTTTTAGTTTGTATCTAGGCCAATCACACATAAAACAGCAAATATACTAGGTTAGGGAAAAAGTTTGTTTCAAGTCTCAGAATTACATCCCAGCAGAAATTCTCTTATCAAAGCCCTGCCCAAGACTCTTGAGAAGACAGATTCGTTACCTCCCTGTTGTTTTTATAGTTTTATGTTGCCAGGCATATTAAAACACCTGTAGTACTGAAAAAGGAACAGCACACAGCAGTAGCGCACCAAGAAACAACACTTCCACAAGCACAGGAAGAAGGGTGAAGAAGGAAGTAACAGGTGCTGTATAGGCTTTTTAGAAAATAAAACATAGGGCTAAAGAGATGGCTCAAAGGTTAAGGCCACCGGCTGCTCTTCCAAAGGACTCAGGTTCAATTCCCAGCAACTACATAGCAGCTGACAACTGTGTGTAACTCCAGTTCCAAGGGATCTGACAGCCTCACAACATACATTAAAACAAACAACAACAATAATATAGGACTAGCGAGATGGCTCATAGATTGAGAGCACTGGCTGCTCTTCCGGGGGTGTAGGGTTTGATTCTCAGCAACCACATGGAGGCTCACAAACAGGCTGTAATCCCAGTCCCAGGAATCAGACACCTTCTTTCAGAACCACACAAATGTAGCATACATACGCACAGAGAGAGGCAAAAACCCAGACACATTTTTTTTTTTTAAAGAAAAAAGATCTGGGCTGAAGATGTAGCTCAGTTGGTAGACCACTTGCATAGTATGCTTGAGGTCATGGGTTCAAACCCAGCACCACATAAACTCTGTGTGACAAGTTGGAGCATTTGGGAGGCAGAGGAAGTTGTTCATTAAGGATTTCTTCCATTACATCACAAGTTTGAGGCCACCTGGGACTACATGAGACCCCATCTCATTCACACAACTAAAAAGATACAATGCCAGGCAGTGGTGGCAGATACCTTTAACCCCAGCACTACACTCATCAGGCAGAGACAGGCGGCTCTCTGTAAGTTCAAAGCCAGCCTGGTCTACAGGTGGAATTCTAGGACAGTGAAGGCGTAACAGACCTCTTTATACCAGAAATATGAGAAAAGTATCTAAATTTTAGTTTAATTTCATTTACTCTTTCAAAAAAAATCTTTACCTAACAAATCCTACTTCCTGGTGTTATCAGCATAATAAAAGACCAAGTAAAGGAATTTCAAATGCATCTGAGCAGATACACCTAGAAGCATGTAGGTAGGTACTAACCAACAGAGTGAGTGGCAGCTCATACCTGAACCTTAGCTACTTGGAAGGCAGAGGGTGCAGGCTCATGAGGTCACAGCAACATCAGAGTAAAATGTAAGGAAGGAAGGACACACAGAGTCTCATTCCCATGTGACTAGATGGGGATGGCCTCGAACTCCTGATTTTCCTGCCTCTACCTCTCGTGGGCTGGGGTTACTATAAGCATCACCACATACATAAACATCTGGTTTGTGCAGTATCATCAATGAACATTAGGTATTAAACCCAGCACCTCCTGGGTGCTAGACAAGCATTCTGCCAACTGAACTACATCAAAAACAAAATCTACTTCTAGAATTAAAGTAACTAAACTAACCTGCGTGCTAACTGGAACAAGCAGGGATTTCTATTTGCTTAGCTTACTACAGACCACAAGCCAATGTATTTGCTGACCTGGCTCACACTGTGCCAATGAGATGCCAAAGATTAAGTCCCCCTCCAGTTAACACGGTGGACTACTGGGATAACACCTTAACTGTGCACTTCAGGCTATTTTAAACCATTTTCATATGAAGAGCTACCTAGAAGGGACAATCAGAGCTTCCCATCCATCTTTTAAATTGGGTACTGGTTTGTGTAACTACAACAGTCCTGTTCAATTAATTATAAAAGCCTCATGCAAACACAAGCCATAATCACATTATTTTACAACAGGTAAAGACAAGTTATCACGGCCATTTTCCTGAACTAGCATAAATCCAAAGCTTTCAAAGTTCTCTAGCCAGTGTCACACAAGGGTCAAAACTTTTAAGAAATAGTTCAAACAAGATTTTAAATCAATAAGGAAGTCCATTTCAAAGCTGTTGGCAGCTGTGTTCTTCCCCTTGCTATTCCCAGTAACCCAGGAGGAAAGCAGTCACAGTGGCTAGGCACTGGATAACATGGCTATAGGCATCATGGCCTTATTCTTTTCAAATCTTTCCTACTTTAATATAGGGAAACTGAGGCTGACTGCCAACAACTTAACTCTAACACATGAAACTCCAGAGCTCATGTATTTTCCTTTTGTTTTGTCTTCTGAGACAGTGTTTCTCTGTGCTGTCCTGGAACTCACTCTATAGATCAGGGTGGTCTTAGCCACCTGCCTTTTCTTCCCAGGCTAGAGTTCATGTTTTTAAGCACTATACTATGGCAGTTTTGTTTTTAACCTATGAGAAAAAACAGGCTAATGCAGTAACAAGTATACATATCCAAATCACCCACAACCATCAAGGGGCAGCAAAGAACATGCTCAGCCAATGTGAGCCTCCAGACAATAGCCTAGCGCAGAACATAGATTCACAAACAGGAAAGGATCTTCACAAGTGCGATCTACTTCGGTAGACAAGTGGTCTTAATTGTGTAGTATACCAGATGCGGTGGGGCATGACATGGAACCCAGCACTGGGGAGGCCGGGCTCTGTGAGTTCTAGGCCAGCCTGCTCCACACAGTGGGTTCTAGGCACACAAAAAAGAATTCTTTCTCAGAATAATTAGGATGTTTGTATCTGATAGGTATTAGAGCCTCTCGAGTATAAAAACCTCTCTCAGGCTGGGCACGGTGGTGCATGCCTTTAATCCCAGCACTCGGGAGGCAGAGTCAGGTAAGTTTAAGGACATCCTGGTCTACAAAAGAAGTTCTAAGACAGCCAGGGCTATACAAAGAAAGTCTTGGAACAAAAACCAAAGCCGAAAAACAAACCCACAAAAAACCTACTTCTCAGTTTTTTTCTGGCTACAGAGTGGGGTAATACCCTTTCAGTGGGCTACTAAAGCACCAGAGAAGACTTTTGGTATCTATCTCACAAAGCCGGAAGTACACACTCTACCACCAAGCCTTAGGCTGCATGTCCTTTCTTTCACAAGTTCGTTATATGAGACTATCACAAGTAAGTTCTTAATAAAGGCTTGGTAATAAAAGTAAATATATAGTTATATGCCTTCACTGACGAGAATAAATCAGTTCATGATTAACAAAATGAAACAGAAACAGGTTCAGAAGTAGATAATATGGAGCACAGCTTTAATCCCTACACCTTGGAGGCTGAGGCAGGTGGATGCCTGTGAGTTTGAGGCCAGCCTGGTGTACTTATCGAGTTCCAGGACAGCCAGGGCTACATGCATACATTTATCTTGAAAACAAAAACTAAAAAACAAAAACAAAAAAAACCCAAGGTTCAGAAGTCAGAAGGAAATAATTCAATTTCAGGGTTTAAAAAACAGCTAAATCACTTACAGAAATGGTTCTGTGATCAACATGTCAATATAAAACAGCTAGTATTAATTTCTCCAAGGAAGCTAGTTTAATTTCCTAAAAAACAAAAGGCCCAAGCACCACCTCTCTGATGATCCTCTCCCCACCTCAGCTGACTGAATGCACTGCAATGCACAGTTCACCTGACAGATAAGGCCTTTCCAGGTGGCATTGTGTAACTCAAAAATTGCTAGCACACCTGCAGTGGGAATTACTCTGGAAGCCTAAACCAAGACGGGACGGGAGAAGTGCCAAAGGAGCCAGAGCTGCAGTCACCGAGTTCCTAACCCTCCCTTTCCATCACAGACGCCAGCCTTCTTCAGGTAGGTAACAAGATACAGTCCGCAAGGCTGTCATCCGGGAACACAGTCAGGCAAGTTTAGCTTCCACAGAGGCAAATCTGTCTAAGACCCAGCTACAAAACTTCACCAATACCTTCGGCTTCCTTTCCACCATAAAAGGCCAACACTGGGGCCAGGGCTGGGGTGAGAGGAAACACTTGCAGAGAAAACACAAGTATTCTCATCTTCTTCATCTTCTATAAGGACCTTGAAAAACCACACAATGAAGTTCGACAGTTGTGTTTTGTTAAACTCAAGGTCCCCAATTTCTCTACCAAAAACAAAACAAACTATGTTAAACACAAAATTGCATGAAGACAAAGCAATTATTGTTGTACTATACAATCCAGTAATTCTCGGTACTTAGTCCAAATGAATTAAAAATTTATGTCTATCCACAATTATGTACAAAGATGTTTAGAGCAACTTTACTGTCACAACTGGGATTCAACAATGTTTTCAGTAGGAGAGCGAATGAACTGTGGTTGTCTACAGACAATAACACATCACTAAAAGGAGAACAATTAGCTGGGCGGTGGTGGTGCGTGGCTTTAGTCCCAGCACTTGGGGGGCAGATGCAGGTGGATCTCTGTGAGCTCGAGACCAGTCTGGTCCACAGAGCCAGTTCCAGGACAGCCAAGGCTGCACAGAGAAAGCCTGTCTTGAAAAACAAAACCTAACAAAAACAAGAGATAAATTATCAAGCCATGGAAATATATGCAAATACCTTAGACGTGTATTGTTGGGTTTAAAAAGCCAAAGGAGAGACTATTGGTATTTCATTTTGACTACAAGATGTTCTGGAAAAGTACAACGCAGAGAGACAGTGAAGTGGTTATGGAGAGGGAAGAACACGTGAAAGTCAGTTCCGAAAAACATGCAGCTGTTCTATAGCACTCATTACGACAACAGTGGGTCATCATGTATGTGCAAGAGCCCAAGGATGGCCAACTCTAAACTGAGGGTAATGTGCCAAGGGAGGTTCAGTTTTAACAACTGCGCATGTGGTACTCGTCCGGTGAGGGAGGGGTGGGGAGCTGATGGAAAATCTGTACTTTCTGCTCAACTTGCTCGGATCGAAATTACTCTTAAAAAGGGGGGGGGGGGGAGAAGATTTTGGTTGGGTGTGATGGCTCATGCCTATGACTTGAGACCCCAACAGGAGGAGGTGGAAGCAGAAGCACTCCTACGCTCTGAGCAAGCCTATAAACCACACAGCAAGTCCCCATTTCAAACTGAAACAGAAAAACCCAATACAATAGCAAGAATTTCCATTCCAATTGGACATAAAGTGAAGAAATACTCCTCACAGTGTCACAGCCACTGGCGGTCCACACACACCACAGATCTATACTTGTGTTTAAAAAAGAAAGAAAAAACAAAACAAAAAGAGCTGGGCAAGCCGGTGCACACCTGTAACGGGCATTGAAGAGGTGGGGGCAGGAGGGGGCAGGAGCCGGCGATCATCCTTGATGACACAGCAAGTTCTGGGCTGCTTGGGCTGCACGAGCCTGACTCAAAAAACTAGTAAGAGTTAAAGATACAACTATTTGTAGATTAAGAAAAAAAATTAAAGTGTGTCAACTGCACACTGTTACCTGCAGAATAGAGAAGCTCACACTCACCATTTGACAAAACCATCAAATATGTTTAATGACTATCTCCATGTTCCCAAATTCAGGACCATTTCCATATTAACAAGGAAAGTACTTGCTGGTTTAAAAGGACACAGCTCTTCAGCTCAGGCATGCTCAGACAGATGAACACAGCCCATACCGAGAGTCAGTTTCCTCTATCCCTGAAATTGGTTTGGCAGCCTAATCAGGAAAATTGTTTCTTCGAATAGAAAAATTAATTGATTACAGCAGAAACGGAAAACAAAAAACCACTGCTAAGAAAGCAACTCTAAATTAATAGCATTTCTAAAATGTTAAAGGTGGAAAAAAAACATTAATCAAAACATTTAAAGTGAGTTTGCTTTTGTGTAAAGGCAGGGTCTCAAAAGGCCCGGCTGGCCTGAATTTCCTACCTCACCAGGATACCGTGAACCTCCGATCCCCCTGCCTCTACTTGCCAAGTGCTGAAGATCACAGGTGTGGTCCAACCCAGGGCATTCTTCCAACTGAGCTGACCTCCAGCCTCTAAACAAGTTACACTAAGAGACAGAAAATCCTGTCTTTGTTTTTAATCGGATGCACTGCTAACTGGCCGTGAGCTGTACTTCTAATTTCAAGAATAACGAATGTAGTAGGAAGTTCAGTTTGAGTTAGTCACAATTTATGTTTACTAGAGACAAAAATATTTAATTTTTATCAGCACGCACCTGAAAAAGAGCTGCCAGCATACGCTTACAGAAGTAGAGCCAAGTGGGAACAGATGAAAACTGCTGGCACATCATGCTGGCACATCATGCCGCCCCTCCCTGAAGGTCAGCTACTAAAACACATCGGCAATGAAGCAACTCCAATAACCGTCACCAGAGCCTCAACCTTAGCTATGCCTAGAAGAGTGCCAGAAAGATGTCTCTGAATCGTCAAGTACCTCCTGAGAAAAATAAAAATGCCTACACAGAGGACCCCACACATATAGCAAGAGACATTTTACCAATATGATGAGACTACCACCTGAACCTTGAGTTGTGAGTCACCTATGCTGGGTACTGAGAACTGAAGAGCTCTTAACTGCTGAGCCATCTCTCCAGCACCCCCAAGATATCCCCCTAAAATGGTTTTCAAGGAGCAACCTAACCCAGTACGCTGCTTCCCTTCGGCTACATTAACAACTCACTAGCATGTTAAGGAGATCCAGAGCTGCAAGAGGGCGGGTTGGTCACGACGTGCAATGTCTAAGCATTAAAACAATATAACAATATTATGAAGCCTTCAATAGACTTAAAACAATTTAACAATATTATGAAGCCTTCAATAGCCTATCTTCATAGCCAGGTGGCATACACTTTAAATCCCAGCACTTGGGAGGCAGAGACAGTCGAATCTCTGAGTTTGAGGCCAGCCAGGTCTACAGAGTGAGCTCCAGGACAGCCAGAACTACATGAGACCCTGTCTTGAAAAATAACAATAATAAAATAATATATAATAATCATATAATTTAAAATAACAATATTTTAAATAATAAAATATTATCTTTGTAAGTACTTTCAGAACAACCTGCTCCCCTCCCCCAGTTTTTAGACAGTCTCACTATGCATCCCTAGCTAGCTTTAAACCCTCCTGCCTCTGCTGAGAATAAAGGTATGTACCGCTGTGTCTGCCCTGTGTTTTATCATGCCCCAGTACCTTATTACAGTCATAAGGTGTGACTGGTACATATGTGAAATAGGTGAGGTTTAAAGAGCACCCAGTATGTCAAAAAGAAATCGTATCTACTGTAAAAAAGCCACAGTAATCTGGCACAACCAGCCTTAGGATCTGTAGGTCTAATGTACCTTTGCGCGTCTTCTATATATACACATGCACACACACACAGGAACAAACAGCACATTCACTTATTATCAGAAATGCTACCATAAACAAACTTGTAAGATCAAGTGACTGCTCAAGTTCAGTCGGATCTAAACGATGTCAATAGTTTTTAATCATTACTTCTTCCAACACAGCAGAAACAACTTCATCCACATATTGACAAAGTTTAAAGCATTTTTCTTGAGACAGGTACAATGCCAACACCTTCAGTTCCAGCCATGGGGAGGTTTGAGGCGGGAGGACCCTGGCGTTTGAAGGCAGCCTCCCTCCACGCCGTAACAAGATCCATCTCCAAAACTTAAAAATAACAAAAAAGAATGGGGTTGGGGAGCGAAACACTCTTCGATGACTTTAAAGGATACTCTCTGCCATCGCTGCAACATCCAACTTGTCGCTATCAGGGGAGCCAGGGCGACATTTCTTGAACTCTTTTCGAAGATCGAAAAAGGAATAGAAGCACTCAGGCAGTGATACATTCTGAGGGAGGAAAGGCAGAGGTTGTTAACCAGGTGAATCTGGCCCGGATTTCTCTATTACCTAGAACCTAAGAATGGAACATAGGCAATATTTACCACAATACTTAGTGGTATAAAATTCAGGGGGGCTGTACTTTTAATTCTTGGCCATGATACTGCAGTAGATCCTGTAGCAATTTCACAGAAGTCACCTCATTTTCATGAAATGGACAGCAATACTTATGATCCACTGTGCCTTCCAACCAAGACACTGTCTGTTCCTGTGTATGTTTGTGTTGGCCTGCAGGTGCATCAGATGTGGGTGAGTTCTCACACAGGCCAGAAGAGGTTGTCAGAGCCAGGATCTGGGTCCTCTGCTAATTGCTGAGCCATTCCCTACCCCCTACTCAAACCCTTTTTGAAGCTGTCACATATTTAAACTCTTGTGCTTTTTATTTTTCAGGTCATAACAGACCTTTTTCCAGCCATAACCATTTTAGACCATCTGTGTTTCCAGGTATCAGTTTTCACACAGATAAACTTAAGACTAATATTAAATGATAAGATTTTGTAGTTCTAGCGACTGTTGAGTCTCAGTAATATATATTTGGTACTAAACAAGAAGTCCTTATTCTTTGGGAAAAGATTACTTTTGTGGCAAATTACAGTTCCATATTAGTTTTTTGCTCATTATCCTGGCTATACCTGAAAATTCAAATTATACTTTAAAAATATGCATCACAGGATAGAGAGAGGACTCAGCGGTCAAGAGCACTTGTTTAGTTCCAAGCACCCACATGACAGCTCACCGTCACCTGCAGGACCACGGGATCTGACACCCACCTCTGGCCTCCACAAGCATGCATACACACAGCACACACAATTCATGCAGGCAAAACACCAACACACATAAAAAAGATACAAATCTTACAACAAACAGGACCCCACACACTGTTAAGGTAGCTCAATGGGCAAAGCTTTAACCTGATAACTTGAGTTCAATCCCTAGAACCCATATAACAGGAGGAAGAGAATGGACTCCCCCAGGTCATCCTCTGACCCCAACTTGCACAATGTGGCAAGCTAGCACTATACACACGGTTACAGAAGATTTAAAACAAAAAGGCATCCCAACTAGACAAGGTCGGGAGTGCACAGAATTCTGGAGGTGGAGGTGGGAGAAGTGTGAGGCCACGCCCAGTGTCTCAAAAAACTTCAGAGCTAAGAAAGTAGCTCAATGGTAGAATGCCTACTGGAATTTGCAAGGTTCCAGGGGTTCAATCCTACCAACAGACCAAAAAGAAAAGGGAAGTTAAGTCAAGCAAAAGAGTATTACTTACCATTCTTAGCTCTGAGCACCTCTCTTATGGCTAGTAAAGATCCTTGTGCAAATGAACATTACATCATTGGTTTGGGGACAGAGTCTCCTTATATCCCAGACTGACCTCCAACTCAAGGCTGGGCAAGCTTTGACCTTTTGTTTTTGAGACAGTCTCTCTCTCCAAAGCCCTACGACCAGGCTGGCCTCAAAAAGAAACAGTGTTGTCATAAAAAATTCTCATTAGAAGGGGGCTTGGAGGGGCTGCAGAGATGGCTCAGAGATTAAGAGCACTCACTGTCTGCTCTTCCAGAGGACCAAGTTCAGTTCCCAGCACCCACACGGCAGCTCACAGCTGTCCGGAGCTCCAGCTCTGGGGCTCTGACACTCTCACACAGGTAAGTGTGCAAGCAAAACACCAACGCATATAAAAATAGGTAACTAGAAGGGTTTTTTTTCCCCTACAAAGCAATCCATTTAAAAAATAGAAGACTGTGCCATTTGAGAAAATGAGGCAGAGGAAAGAAAGGCTAGCCTGGGATGTTAAGACTGTCTCAAAACAAATTGGGAGGGGGTGAACAAGTGTAAAAAGCCACTTCTCTCTTGCTAATGCTGAAAGAAGAAATTAACTCCTGACCTCTCCTATCTGACTTTGGAGTTAGAAGGACTCCCCCTTTGCACTCTTTAGTCATGGTGTGGTTGGCAGTATTCCATTCTGTGACATCAACTGGTTACTAAGATTCCTATAAAAGGAGTAATCAACCTTCAAGGCGAAGGACCTGGAGATTCCCCTGCAAACAGCCTTTTCAAATGATAATTGTTTTAACTAACTTCCCAGCTTTCCCCACTTTAGAGAACGAAGGCAGATAAGACAGCATTAGCTGTGTCTGCCCGTGCCATCTACTTCAACCTATCCACTTTCTGAGCCTCACACAGCGCCCTGAACACGGCTGTATTTCCAGCCTCAGTGCCACCTCCTGCAGCACACAACACAACGAATCGGAACTGTTAGCAGGAACTACATGAGCACAGACTGGCCACACTGGGTGGGCCGTCTTCGTTCCTCATTGTCCTACAAGATAGTCTTCCCAGGGAGAGAAAGGCAGACGAGGCAGGACTCTGTTCTTCTTGCACATGAGAAAAGTTAGTAGAGGAAACCCTAGTGACGGCAAGGTTTTAGTGTACCCCCATAATCCCAGCACATTTATGGGAGGAATGCCTGGGCTCCAGAACAACACCGTCTCAAGGAAGTCACACATATACAAATGTAAATACACTATAATTTCAAAATTCAGTTTTGAACATTTACTTCAAATTCAAGGGAAATGTTCTAAATGTCATTTTACTGCTTATCCTGGTAATTGCTACTAAGCAGTCTGCAATAAAGGTTTAGAAGTTTAGAAGGTTTTTAATTCTCTTTGAAAGACAAAACATTTCATATAAGAAAATTGTCACAAAGCAGTAAGTTATCAGGCTTTTCTACTTTAAGTGACAAAAATCCAAACCTTGTATTAGCTTTGGAAAATGGAGACATGTGAAGCTGAAAACATAACGAAGAAAGTGTTTTAAGTCGCCAGAGGACACCTATAAATTACTGCCATACCAGACATCTCCATGAAAATTACATTTTTAAAAATTGTGGTAAACTATACATAATGTTAAGCTACCATGTTAACTACCCTTTTAAAGCTCCAACACTAAGCTACACACTCAGCCTCCAGAAAACATCAAAGTCACTAACATCCACAACAGTCACCAACCATCCTTCTGACTCAGAATATTCCTCTTTCCAAAACGAAAACTCCCCACTTGCACATCTCTAAAAGTAGGATGATTCGAATTGTACAGCCATCCTTCCAGAAAAGCCAAAACAGATCTGGATAAACCGCTTGTTTCTGTGTCTTGGGGAACATGGCTTCTCAGGAAGCCCGCAGTCTCACCTTCTTGGAAGCCTCAGGATGCAGGATCTGCCTGATGTGGAGCTGCCCATCGGTGCACAGGCAGAAGGAAGTCCCTACCCCGATGTTCAGCTCATTGCTCACGGACTGGTTAAACTGCAAGAAGAGACACACACGAGGGATGCAACAAAAGCAGAACTGGCAAGCACACCAAATGACCCACCTTGAAGATAACCAGGAAAACAAAACTGTCCCGAAGACTCTGAAGCAGGGCACAGGCACCCGGGCAATACCACAAAGATCCCTTTCCCCTAAGCAAGGGGGCTTTCTTATCAGTCTGCGGTTTTTGTTCCGGAGAAGTTGATGTCACTTCCCAGCAGCCCTTATTTATACCCAGGACGAGACTAATCAGGTGTCTTTTAGCAGGTTGCCTTCAGATTACATCATTTTATGTTACTTTTCCGAGGTATGGATGTTTTAGGTTTAAGACACCCGTTTCCGATAAACAAGCGGAGTAATAAGCAGAACAATATAAGATGGATATCACTTTTCTTTAAAAAAAAAAAAAACAACTCCAGAAATAACGTATTCCTTTAATTGGAAGCTCGTGGGTGGAGGCTGGGAGGCCGAGCACCGCTGCACAGGTGCCTGAGACCCAACCTAACCCGGATTCTAGCACCAAGATCAGCCAGTTTTCAGGTCACCTCCACTCCAACAGGGGATCCCGCCAGCTCCGCGGTGACCCAACAAACAGCTGCACAGGTCTGTACTTGCAACCCTTGCCAGGGATCCCGGGTCAAGGCACTAAAGTAGCGAGGCAACGGAAATCAGGCGGGCATTCAGGTGCAAATCAAACCGCGGCCGCGGCTAACACCAGCGCGGGCTGACTGACGTTCGGCGCGCTCTACACCAGAGCGCCTCCTGCCCAGGGCGCTGGGCTGCGGACCCAGACCCGCCAGGTACTGTGCGCTCAAGCGCTGGATCTGGCACTGAAACTTGGCTGGGCGATCTGAAGGGGAAAACTAGACTGATCCTCCCGCCCAAAGGACTACTCAGGGGGCAGCTGGAGCTGGAGCGAATCTCACGCTCAGGGCCCCGGGGGGCCGGGAGGCCAGCACGGCAGCCCCCCCCCCCAGCGGCCCTCCCCCGCCCCCGAGACCGGCCTGGCACACACAAGGCTGGGAAACTCGCCACCCCGCCCCAGAAACGAGCGGAGACCGCCCCGCGAGGGCGTGGAGCCGTAGGGTTGGGTCGGATCTGGGGGAGGGGGGACCTCCGGGATGGGGGTGGGCGGCGTGGCCAGGCCAAAAACTGTCACCTGTCGGAGGGCTTGGTCCAGCTGCGGCGCGGAAGACAGGCTTTCGGCGTCTATTTTAGTTTCTTCTTTACAGTCCTCCGTCAGTTCCAACTGATCCGGTCTAACTAGTACTTCGTGCAACTGTCCCACCTCGGGAGTGAGGGGTGGAGAATTAGGGGTCACACTTCCCCCCTTCTGCAATCTGGAAATTCTTCCTTCTCCCCGGCTTCCCCCGGGCGCCTCGGGGGTCCACGGGCACCCGGGAGCAGAATCAAAGCTCCCCAGACGCGCGGGGACCTGGTCGCGGTCTGCCGCCCCACCCCCACCCTCCCCGGATCAGGTCGCCTAGGCCCCGGAGGGGACCCTAGCGCCCCAGGAACCACCGGCCCCGCACAGGCGGCCCGCAGAGACCGCGGCCGGGCAGCGCGGGGCCTCTCCACCTGGCCAGGTTTCGGGAGACTTAAATGGCTCCAAGGTGGGTTGGCCAACAGGTTGGCTCTACTATGGATTCCCTAGGCCTCGGGGCCGCGCTTCCTAAGCGTGCAAACGCTTAAAAAAGAAAAAAAAGAAAGAAAAGAAAGGGGGGGGAAAGCCTCTATTCCTTCTCCAACTTCTACAATAAAGTCGTCGACCCCACTCCGCGTCCAGCCCAGAACGTGGCGAGGTACCTTCTTGTTGGCCAAATCCACCACTTTCCACAGCAGCAGGATCAGCTCCTTCTCGTCCGAACCCAGCTTGGCCCCGGTGGCCCCAGCGGTGATCCCAAAAAGCACCACCAGGTAATCCGGAGACGC
The DNA here is from genome assembly GCA_028658305.1 of Pachyuromys duprasi. Taxonomy (NCBI): domain Eukaryota; kingdom Metazoa; phylum Chordata; class Mammalia; order Rodentia; family Muridae; genus Pachyuromys; species Pachyuromys duprasi. The sequence goes on from CM053760.1 coordinate 4,248,238, forward strand.
CGTCATGACGGTAGGTGGGGAGGGGGGGAGGGCGTCGGGAGGCGAGCACGGCAGGACCGCCGCCCGCGGAGCCCTCTTCCAGGAGGAGAGCGAAGGCGCCCACCCCCTCCTCGCGGCGCCGCGGCGAAAGGCGGTAACCTGCCACCGGGCCCGCACCTGGCCGGCGCTCCACACCCTGGCAGGAAGGGGGGCGGAAGGAGGGAGCGGCGGGCCTGCCCTTTTTGTATCCAATTGCTGGTGCGTCTATGAGGAAAAAAAAAGGAAAAACCGACCGGCCGGGCTGCACCCCGGGGAGCGCGCGCAATGGCTGAAAGCTTGCTCTGTTTTGGGATGTGGCTCTACCTGCCCGCCCCCTTTCCCCCCTCTCCCCCACGTGGTGCAGGTAAGAGACACCTGGCGGCGCCCGCCCATTGGCTCCTTCAAACCACGACGTGGCAGCCGTGGGGGGGGCGGGCTGGGGGAGGGGGAGGAGGGGGCGGGAGACAAAGGCTGGATGAATGGGAAGGCCCGGGCTGGGGAGGAGGAGGAGGGGAGGGGCGGGAGGCGCCGGTGGTCACCGGGTGGGTAGCCGAAGCCAGGCGAAGGCGGGGAGGGGGAGGGAGGGGGAGGGAGGGGGCGAAGGCGGGGAGGGGGCTGAGGAGGGGGAGTCGAGGGATTTGGAGGGAATTGGCCGTGGGGGGTGGGGCGCGGCGGGGGGGTCGGAGAAGCTGAGAGGTTGCACGCGAGGCCGAGGCGCGGCGCGGCGAAAGAAGGCCAGAGGTGAGGCCCAGGGCGCGGCGCCTGGGAGGGACCAGCCGACGGCTGCCCGACGAGGTGGTGCGGGCAGTTGCGGAACCCGGGTAAACCGCTCCTGCGCCCAGCACAGCCTTGCAGTGCCAGCGGCCGGAGGAGGAAGGCGTCCTGCGGGCCCTGCCCCTCGCTCTCCGCACCTCGGGGCGAGAACCCGGGGCCCCGATCACAGCCCTCGCAGCAGCCTGGGCACCCCGGGAGGGGGAGGGCCCCGCGGCCCCTTCTCTAGCCAACACTCCGTTACGTCTTCGTTGTGCGGGCTGCTGGTTCGAGACCGGAGCGCCCTCCAGGACCCGGTTGACTGATTTTTGCCTTGGATAAGAAATAAAATGCATCTGCCCCGCAGGCCTCAAAGGTTTTCCCGAATCAGACCAAACAAGCCTTGTGTTAAATTTGCCGCCCCGTCCCCACGCCCTCCGCTCCTGCCGTTTGACTCTCTTGCGCGGCCACAGCCACCACCCCAATCCCCGCCGCGAGCCCCCGAGGGGCCAGGTAGGTCCTGTTGACGTTTTTTTTAGAAAAGCGCCAGAGGTGTAGCGCCCTCGAGTTTTCTGTTGCAAACCGGTGTGTTCTCGAGAAACGAATCCCCGTCTAAAGTATTTCTTAGCCTGGCACCAGGTGCACGGCCTTGCGTGGCCTCGAAGTGCAATGAAGCCGCCACACCCTTGCAACCGCGGGAACCCCTCGGTACCCTCCTGGGGTTGGGGGTGGGGGATGCTTAATCAGGAGACTAGACTCTCCCAGTGGGAGCCGAGAGTCCGGGAGTGCGGCGAGGGGTCGGAGGCGGGTGGCCGGCGAGGCGGGTGGCAGCCCGGCCCCGGAGAGCGGGGGCAGGCCTGGTCGCCCTCCAGTCCACCCGGGTCCTCGGCCTCCTCTCCGCGGTCCCTCCCGGGCGCCTCGCAGCCCCGCCTTAGCCCCGGTGCCTCGGAGCCTGCCTCCTGGTCCCTGGGAGTTGCGGAGGGCTGGGACTGGGCGGGGAAGCTGGAAAAACCACCCAGATTGCATTGCAGTGGGCGAGGCCGCTTGGAGGAGCCGGTTCCCGCGAGCCGCGGCGCCTCGGGGCTCTCTCCAGACGCGCCGTTGCCGGTTGCTCAGCTCACCGGAGAGGCAACACCTGCACGGGGCCACGGGACTCGGCACGCCAGGCCGGGAGGCCCCGCGTCGGGCCAGCGAGCGTGCCAGAGAAAGTGGTAGCAACCGCACCCGAAGCGGCCCCGACAGTACTTTGGAGTTTGGATTCAGCGTTTGTGGAACGAGTTTTCAAAGAACTGAAGGCAGCGCATTTACTAACGTGCCGCAGTGGGAAACCAGAATAGTCCCTTTGAATTGACTTTACCGCCCCATTTTAAAAAGCTGGGTTCTCTTGTTTCTAACTTTTTTTAAAATTTAGTTTAATTTGTCAAACTGGATTTACATTAACAGGGGTTTTGTTGCTCGTGGGTAGATTCTCGGGGCTTGGGACATCCTGTCGTGTGCTGTCCTCAACAGATATTTGTTGAGTTGAGAAGGTTTGGGTTTTTTTTGTTTTGTTTTTGTTTTTTGTATTTTTGTTGTTGTGGTTGGTTGGTTGGTTGTTTTGGCGATGGCAGAGGCAGAGGCAGGCGCATTTCTAATGAGAGACAGGGAGTGGCTGAGTTTTTGAGGGAAGGGCAGCCCAGCCCCGTAACCGAGCTGGAGAGTTCAGGTAGGGATCAAGGGATAGCAGCCCAGAGGACTGTGTAACAGGTAGGGACTGAGAAGGCTGGGAGAACCCGGCAGCGAGCATCCCACTTTGCCACCTCAGCCCTTAGCTTTAAGACCTAACATCCTAGGTCTTTGTTGCTGGTAAAGGTAAAGGGGTGACGTCATCTCTTCTATAACTACCTGGCTGAAATTGGGGCCCTGTCAGGGTCCCAGGAAAGCTGGCATGCTTACCAAAGCCAAGAAGTGAGAGGAGGGCAGGCTGTGTCTCTCTGCTCAGTGCCCAGGTTCTGCGGGTCCACCTGGGGCTAGGGAAGCAGGGGTCACTTTGAAGCGGTCTGTGTTACTGGACCACCTAGGGCTAGCAGCTAGGATGCAGACTCCTACGGAACCACCTGGGACCGGCTGGGACAGATAGACTAGGATGGGAAGGTAAAGTTAAGGAGTTTGGAGAAAATCTTATCTTGGATGTACACTTGAAACTTTCAGGCCCTTGGTTCGGGGGGGGGGGCATTGCAAGACCATCGAAAAAGGGGAGAGACTCGGGCAGGTGGGAAAGTTTAGGCTGTTGATTGACAGAAGTCCTTAGCTGGAGTCCTTCTGACCTGTGAGAGATCCAAGTCGGCTCTCTGAAGCTTAGATTATTTTTTTTTAAGTTTAGAGATACTTTTAGCACAATGAGAAGCATTCTTAAGTCTATACTTAAAAGATAACCAAAGGAGATGTAAAATTTTGAGTCTGTGACTATAATGTAGTCAGGGCTTTATTGGGGCTAGGTTAATAGCTTATCAGAACTGTTGATTTATGTTAAAATTCCGAGCTTTTGAAATCTTAGTATAGCAATGGCATAAAAAGGGAAAGAAGTCTAAAACATTTCTGATTTTTATATACCTTAAGTCACTTCCGTAGACCTTCTATTTAAACATTTTAAAACACTTTTTAGACCCTCAAAACTTACTTAAGCTTTTATCCTCAGACATTCACAATTTGAATTTATATACTTACTTTCTTAGATATTCAAAACTTATATACCCTTTAACTTTTTTTTTTAAAACCAGTCCTTTATCATGAGACACAGGTGGTTGATTACTGACAGGGGTCAGTTTTGATATGATAATAGGCACTTCAGCCATTTGTCCCAGGTTTGAGACCTAACATAATTGTAATAACGTGTACCCACATTTGCAGCTTTGTCTTAGGAACCTAGGCATTAATTCATCACTAAAGACTAGATTCTAGTTGACAGTCTAGAGAAAACAATTTTTTTTTAAGACAGGGATTCTCTTTGTAGCGCTGGCTATCCTGGAACTCAGCTTGCAAACCAGGATGGCCTCAAACTCAGAAATCAGTTTTCTTCTGCGTGTCTCCCAAGTGCTAGGATTACGTCTCAAATGTTCTATGGAGAACTGGCAGCCCAGATCTGGTTTGTGTGTGTGTGTTTGTTTGTTTAAAGGACTTTAGGGAGTTGGGCAGTGATCAAGATCAAGAGGTCCTGGCTACATGAGAGAGAACTTGTCTCAAAAATTAGATTAAAAATAACTTAAAGGACAGGCAAATTTCAGTAAAATACTGTAGATTAAATAGTATTATATCACTTTTAATTTCACAAATTTAGTGTTTAGGCAGGAGCATTTCCTTGTTTTAAGGAACTATGAGTGAAAACTTTAGGGATAAGGAAAAATGTCTGAAAATTGCTCTCCAAAGATTCAGACAAAATTCTTATAGATGTGGAACAAATGCAGTAGGATGTTAGTATTGATCTAATGAGGGATTGTTTTTTTCCTGTCCCCAATGCTGGCGAGCAATCCCAGGGTCTTGCTCTCTCTCTCTCTCTCTCTCTCTCTCACATGCTGGGTAAGAGCTCTACAGTCTCAGTCATAGGAGAGAGGATCCTTAGTACTGTTCTTTGTAAGATCTATCAGGTTAAGATCACTTCAGACATACATGGTTTGGTTTTAGCCTCCCTAGCCCTTTGCTGCTGCCATTCTGGTATATAGCAAGGCTTGGTGCCGTTGCTTTCTCCTGTGATGATGTAATATGCTTGGGTGTTTTGTCTGCATGTATGTCCATGTACTGTTTGCAGGCCTGGCACCTGCTAAAGCCAGAAAAGGGTGTTGGATCCCCTGGAACTGGAGTTAAAGGTAGTTATGAGACACCATGTGGGGGCTGGAAGTTGAACAGCCCGTGCTAAGCCCCATCTCCAGCCCGAAATAATATAGTTTTGTTGCCTTTCTTTAGTGAATAAAGATTTTTTTAAAAGATGTTTTCTTTGGTTTTAGATTAACTTTTTTATCAGGTTCAAGGCATGAGTGTGTGTATGTTGAGTGTGGAGAACAGAAGTATTAGAGTACCCTGAAGTTGGACTTCCGGCAGTTCTAAGTCCCTTGATGTGACTTCTGGGCACCAAACTCAGTTCCTCTGCAAGAACAGGAAGTGCTCATAAGGGCTGTCTTCCAGCCCTCCCCCTTGTTTTGTGTTATAGTCTTCATATACTGTAAGGTTGCTGTTAAGTGACCCTTCCTAGACTGAGTAGCTGCAGTGTCCTTATCCTTTTTTAATGTGTGTGTGATGTGTGATGCTGGTAACTGAACTTCTTGCTATATTGGGAAGTTTAGTTTGTCCTGAGAAAGGATATCATACATTGCAGCATAGCCTTGCCTTTTCTGTGTACCTGAGGCTGGCCTTGAACTTGTCACTTCTAGAGGAGGTGTGGAGGCCAGAGGGCAGCTACATTAATGATTACAATTTCATTTGCAATTTCTATACCTTTCTTAGAATTCTAATTTGCATACACCTGGCTGTTACCTATGCAAGCCTTCTAAAAGGAACCAGGCCAATTTATGCAAAAGCAAAGGTGTCAAGTAGAGAAAGTCTATTTCTCTGTTTGAAGAACTCACTTGCTGGCCCATTGTCAGGAACTGGAGGAATTGAGTACTTAGGAGGAAGACATATCAGAAAAAATGGAGACACCACTCTGCCAAGAGCTGAGAACCCAGACTTTAATTAGAGTGTGCATCCAAAGTAAAGCCAAGATCTCTCTTTCCAGCTAACCAGAGATTGCATGTCAAAGAACAGTAGAGACAGCAGTCCAAAAACTAGTGACTGAAGTTTCCAACCACGTTTTAGAATGAAAGAATAGCTGAATGAAGAACTTGAGTATTTAACAGCAGAAAACCCCATTATGAACAAGCTTGGCTCTCTGGGAATGTCCATTAATGCCCTTGTGTCATTTACTAGCAAAAGGGCTTCTGAAAGGGCAAAAGGGGCTTCAAGGTCCTGAATAAGACTCTCCCAGATGGGAGAGGTATGTGAGACAGTCACCCGTGTCCACGCATGCTCTGAGGTTGATGATCAAGAGCTGTCATGATTTTGCAACCAGCTTATATCCACATGTACCTCCCTTGACCCAATTCCAGCCTGCCAGGAGCCCAGCAGCTCCGTGTGTGTACTTCAAAAGAGTGCACAAAGTCCTTGGTGCTCCCCCTGATAGGAGAAATAGTTTTATAGTTTAAATAGAAAGTTTAATAGTTTGCCCTGCCACTTGCTATCTTGTGGGTTGGGCTTGTTCTTTAGGCTCTAAGTGACTTGGTTTCTCACCCATGAAAGTGGGGTACTACTCTTACACTTCGTAGGCTTTAAGGAAAGGGGGGACATTGTAAAGTGTCTTACAAAAAATAAACCTACGAGCCAGGATGGTTCTATTTAGAAGACTGAATCAGAGGGTCAAGAGTCACTCACGGTGCCCCCCAAAGCCATTGATGCTCAGGCTCTGTCTTAAAGATATCAAGCCCAGCACTCTTCCGAACGAGGGAAGTTGGGGCAAGCCTGGACTACAAAATAAGACCCTGTTTCAGCCCCTGCAAAAGACACTGGTGCTTAAGGAGACCTTGTCCGTACCGTGCTTGTCATAGGCAAACTTAGAGAAAAGTTCAGATATAAAACACAAAGAGTGTGGATAGCATGGCAGCAAGAGACACCTGGCCCTTGGAGGTTACAGAACACACGTGTTTCACTGGGCATTTGGGGGAAGCCTGAGAGTTGGCGCACGCCTGTAGTCCTAGCACTCGGGAGGCAGAAGCAGGTGGATCTCTGAGTTTAAGGCCAGCCTGGTCTACACAGAGAAAGTCTGTCTTGAAAAAACAGATTTAAAAAGGAAGGGGACCAAAAGGAATGGGGACAAGAAATAAGGGGTGTGAGTGAATATGATCAAAAAACATGTACGCGGATGGCAATGCCATAATGAAACTACATATAATTAATATATACTTTTTTTTTCTGGGAAAGGTAGTATTGTCTCTTATTTCCTAAGTCTCCCTTGCCTCCTTGTAGTCAGCTCAGCAACCCCTTTGACTGATAAAGGGCTAATGTGGCTAGAACCCAGGGACCAGGAAATGATTTTTTTGCCATATGAGTGTTTGAAGTATATAGAGTAAATTATGTTGAGAGAGTACATTTGGTAGAAACTACTGTTTGCGAACAAGGAAGATAATTTTTACACTGGGTCTGTATCTGCTTCTTACCCCATGGACTTTCAAGTGACTGAGTGTCGTTCTTGGTGGATGCATTTGGTCCTTCATCTGCCACCGTGGGCAGGGTTTGCACCAAACAAGATGTTAGGCACTGGAAACTCAATTGTGATTAAAAAACAAACATGGTCCTTGCTCAGCGAGGGAATGGCTAGTCACAAAAAAATTAAAAAACCAATGCCAAAACTGTGCAAGTGTTGTCAGCATCAGGGCTCAGAAACTCCACAACAGGGATGGACAGATTCCTCCAAGGAGTTAAGAAATGGCGCTTGAATTTCAGTCCCCTAGTCCTGGTGAAATACCCAGAATGGGAAGAGCTCTTTTGGCACACTCAGGACCAAGGGTGGGAGGGCTCACAGCATGCCAACACAGTTAAGGAAAGGCTTGACAGTGTGCAGAGAGAACACAGGAGATGCGCTTGGCTTGTGTGTAAGTGGTCGCAGGGGTGCACGGAGCTCCCCGATCCTAACGTGTGATTCTAGAAATTTTGTGTGTGAATGCAGGTGTGTGTGAATCACAGCACACCTGTGGAAATCAGAGGACAGCTTTCTGTGTTTGGTTTGGTTTTGGGTGGGGGGGGTTCTTTGCTTCTACCTTGTTGGTTGTTCAAGGCCGGAATACGAATTCCTGCCTCTGTACTTGGGCTTCTGGCAGCTCTCCTGTCCGCCTCCCAGCTCAAGGTAGAAAGCTATGATTGCAGGTGCACACTACTGCAAATGGCTTTTACGGAGGTTCTGGGGATCAGAGCTGAGTCCCCAGGTCTGTGTAGCAGCTGCTCTTACCCACCAAGCCATTTTACTGGCCCAAAGAAGTACATTTTTGTCTTTAAATAATGCATATGAGTTGCTATCATTTCATATAAAAAGCAGTTTTGGCTATTTTTAGTTCAATTTAGGAATTTAAATTGAAGTGAGGTCTCTCTGAGTTCAAGGCCAGCCAAGGTTACATAGTGACACCCTTTCTCAAAAAAAAAAAAAAAAAAAAGAAAGAAAAAAGACTATAAAAAAGACTAATCAAGAATAAGGAGTTCTTGGTTTTTGTGAAAAACTGGTCACATGGATTTCATACAGAAAAAGATAAGCCATATGCCAGGGGTTTAGAACCGTTACCTAAATCTTTCCTGAAAATGAAAACCCACTTTTCCGTATATCTATCGACTTGCTATTCTATATACTTCACATAATTTGTTGTTATTGTTGTTAAGGCAGGCTCTCACGTAGCCCAGGCTGGCCTCTAGCTTGCTTTATGGTGAAGGATGACCTTGAACTTCAGATCTTCCTGCCTCTACCTGCCGGGTGCTAGGATTCCAGGTTTGAGATTAGAATCAGCATTTACGCTGTGCTGGGGATTAAACCAAGGCATTCAACCAGCTGAACTATGTCCCAGCCCTGCTGCATATTTCTCTCCTCCCTCCCCTCTTTTGTAACATTTGTTTTTAATAGTGTGTATGCGTTCATGCATAGGGGTGTAGATGTCCGTAGAGCCCAGCAAAGGCGTCAGAGCACCTAGAGCTGGAGCCGCTAAGCCAGGTTTCCTCCTGGGAACCAAATTCGTATCCTCTAGAAGAGCAGCAGGTACTTCTAACCGTTGAGCCGTTTCCCCCCCCCCCTATTTTTTAAACAATCTCGCTCTGTATTCCCAATTGTTTTGACACTGTGTAACCCAGGCTGGCTTCAAATCCCTGGCAACCCTACTTGCCTCAGCCTCCACGTGCTGGAGTTGCAGGCCTAAGCAACCAGCTCCTGAACAAGATTTATAATGAAATCTTTAGTCACCTACCTGTACCCTTCCTAAACTCCAGTCTTATTTCCAGAGATAGCGCCTCCCCATTGTCATTTCTTCACTTGTAAATGCGATGCACTTAATACTCTTAAACATTAATCTAAAAGTGTAATTTGGAGCCAGCAAGATGGCTCACTGATTGCCCAGCCTGTGTTTAGACAAACTGCAAGACCACATCTGTCTCTTACCATCCTAGTGGCTTCGAGCAGACCAGTGACACTGAGCAAGCCAGCTGTGACTAGTGTGTTAGCACCAAAGAGTCACATCCAGAATTGGGTCTGGATGTGAGTAATGAGCAGAGCTTGTCCTTGGCTCCTGGGAATGTGAGTGTTGCTGTGAGAACAGGAGTCCAGCATGTATATCTACAAGATGTCCAACTAGAAAATGCTAGAGACTCCTTTTCCAAAAAGTTCCTGTTAAGTTGGGGGGGGGGTGTCCTAAAGAAAAGGGGAGAAAAGAAGGGGCCTTCTGGGGTGCAGGAACTGTCCCAGTACCCGTGTATACTGCCGATAAACATGGATGGAAAACTACACTCAAAGCAGCAGACGTCCTAGCACACGCCTGTGGTCTTAGCACTTGGAAAGCCAACTTGGGTTCTGTACCATGAACCTGTCTCAAAAAGGGGGGAAGGGCGTCACTGAGGTGGCTAATCGGGAAAAGTTGCTTGTCACTAAGCCTGAACACTGAGTTAGAATCTCAGAACCTACATAGCACAAAGAGAGGACTGACTCTCACAAGTTGTCCTCTGACTTTACGTACACTGTTGCATGCTCCTAACCTCCCACAACCCCAAAATGTGCCAATACATTTAAAAATGTTTAAATGTCACTATAATGTGTGACATAGAACTGAGATTCATACCTAGAGGCTCCAATTTCATTGATTGTGTTTACTATGTTGTACCGAATGAGAGCCGATTGGAGCAAGCTGTTACAAACTAAAATGCTGTCCTGGGGCTGGGATAAACTGAATAAATGAGTGAATGAAACAAAAATATTCCCCTGTGTCAGCTCACATCTGACACATCTAAGCCACAACAGGAAAGCTATGGTGAGCCTGCTTGTAGTAACATCACATCTTAAATTCTGGAAGGTACTGGCAACATACAGCCTCATTATGTATTGTCACGAATTGTGAAGAACATTTGAGACATGTTAAGGTGTATTCTAGAATCACTTTACAAAACCATATTAGTTACGATAAGCAGCACATATGCCTCAAACCTTAGCTTTTTCACAGTAGGAATAGTCAAGTATCTGTTTCAGCCCAACACCCTTGTTTTGCTATAGGCCAAGGAGTCAAAGTGATGTGCTCAGCCAAGATGACACAGCTAATTGGTAGCTCTACTATATGCAATGCTCAGCTCCGCCAGATCCCAAGCCAGTGCTCTTTCCCTGTTGTGTCCATGGCTACCGGCAGATCCCTCTGAGAATATGCTGAGGTTTCATGATAGGCCTTTGAGACATCTGTGTAGCTGGTTTTGCATAAAATTAGTTCTCTTAAGGTCAAACCAAGAGTCAAATAATAGGACACGAAAGCTGCTAAAATTTATTACATGAATGCATGAAACTGGCAAACAACATAGGAATATATACAAAAGCACACACACACACACACAGATCAAACCTGGGGTCTCATGTTTCCTGACCGTGTACTTTAGCACTGTGCTAACAGCTGGGCGCAGTGGCACACTTCTGTAATCCCAGCACTTGGGAGGCAGAAGCAGGCAGATCAGTGAGTTCAAGGCCAGCCTGGACTACAAAGTGAGTCCTGGACAACCAGGTCTACACAGAGAAACCCTGTCTTGAAAAACAAAACAACAATACGATTTTGATAGAGCAGGCACATTCTTGAGAGATCTTGTTTATTTCAGATTAGGGGATATGAATGGGGTTAAGTGTTTACCCCTGTGCTGGAACACTCCTTCCTGCCCTCCGGGTATGATTCTGGAGCTATTGCTCGGCGTATTGAGAATTTAGAAAGAACTTTCTGGGGAGTGAGGCAGGAAATGGAGATGTTTGAATGAGCTTTCCTTTTTTAAAATGTTCAAAGAGAATTTATCTATGTGGTTTGTTTATTTTTTGTTTTTATTTTTTTGAGACAATGTCTCACTATGTAGCCCTGGCTGACCTAGAGCTCTGTGAACCAGGCTGGCCTCATGCCGCCTCATGCCACCTGGGTGCTGGGGCTAAAGGTAGGTGCTACCACACATGGCTGAGACTTGTTTGGTCGGTCATTCATTAGTAGTGCTGGGGCTGAGCCTGGAGCTTTGAGCATTCTAGCCAGTCATTCCTAAACCCCATTTCTCTTTATCAGGAATGAGGTACTGCCAGGGTCGCCTTAGGCCCTGAGCTGAAGCTATCCTGGTGCCGAACTTCCAGACTAGTGAGACCATGGGCACATGGCTGCTCCACCTAGCTAGACGGCTCTCCTGACCCTTCGGGGCTCATTATGGCTGCTTACCGCCTGTCCTTACTTTACTACATCCTCCACCTAGTTCTCCATGCTTTAATTAGCCAGTGGGGCTGCACTCTTCACCCCAAGGCATGATTCCTGCTGACTGGCAGTGTGCTTGCAGCACTCCTCCCGTGGCTTGGTCATGTGCCTCATGCTTATGTGTAAAGCCCTTAAATCAATGACGACAACCACAGGGGGAAGAAGGCTCTGCTGAACTGACTCACTCATCTCGACTGCCTGGCTGCCCTCTTCTCTCTACATCCCCACAACACAGCCCCAGCCATCCAAATAAAACTCTTTCTACTTCCTCTTCTACCTTCCTCTTTGTTTTATTTTGAGGTGAGCACTCACTAGGTAGCCCAGGCTAGCCATATACTCTCAAGTCTCCTGTCTCACTCCCCTGAGTGATGGCATTATAGACATGTACCATAAGACTGACATCAGGCGGCTGGAGAGATGGCTCAGCGGTTAAGAGCACTGTCTGCTCTTCCAGAGGTCCTGAGTTCAATTCCCAGCACCCACATGGTGGTTCACAGCCATCTATACCCTCTACTGCCCTCTTAGAGCACCAATATGCATAAAATAAATAAAATCTTAAAAAAAAAAAAAAGACTGACTTCAGTAAATACTTTCTTACAGAATGTATACAATTGGGCCGGAAGATAGGGGAGTGAACCCAGCTTGCCTTCTGGGAGTGAGGTGTTGGGTGTGGTCACTAGCATTTGAAGAAAAAAACTGGTGAGTTTTGTAGAGAGAAATATATGTGAACAGAGGAGTAGCGCACACCTTGTGATCTCTGCTAATGCAGAAGGATTGAGAATTTGAAGTCAATTTTCTCTGTAACATAATTAGACCCTGCCACAAATGTGTTTGGATTGATATGTGTATATCTGCATCTGGACAATAAGCACACGAAAATACTTAGTTATCAGTCATTGTGGAAATTCAAATAAAACAGATGAGTACCATTTAAGCACATTAGGTTAGCTAAGAGAAGTGAGGCAAGCAGCAAGCTGTGAAGAGGATTGTAACTCTTATTTATTGTTGGAAGGATTGCCCAATGGTATAGCCACACTGGAAAGCACTGTGACACATTTTCCAAAAGGTTAAACATAGAATTACCACATGATCTGGCAATTGCATTCCCAGGTCCATCCCTACGAAACATGAGAACAGATGGACAGTCCACAGTTGCCTGTAATCCCCCAAGGCTGATGTAGGATCTTCACAAGTTTGAACTCAGCCTAGTGTACATAGAGAGTTCTGGGCTAGCCGAAGCTATATAGTAAGATAAAAACAAGGAAGGAAGGAAGAAGGAAATAGAAGTGTGAAAGTACAGGTCTGTGAAGTTCGTGTACACACCTTCAACCCAGATGCTGCCCGGCTCAGGAGTTAGGATGTGTCCCCTGCAATAGAGCATTACTCAGATATAGAAAAGCAGTGACAGAGGCTGAGGACAGCTGGGTGGTGGAGTGTCTGCCCAGCGTGCGCGTGTCCAGAGCCGCCGCCCGGCAAGAGGAATATTCAGAGACAAAATTAAATACGTGTTACCATGGCTTAGAAACAAAGAGCAAAGAGCAGAAAATGTCTGCTCACCAACCCCAGGTTTCTTCTGGGGGGGGATGGAATGTTCTAGAATTAGATAGTAAAGTTGATTTTTAGACTCTGATATACTAAAGCCCACTGAACAGCGCTGAAAAAGGACACATTTTTTGTGTGTAAACAATGTGTCAATAAAGCTGTTCTAAAAGCCTGAACTGTTGAATACCATTAAAACTGTTTCCTCATATTCCTGTCCTAGCTAAATAAAACCACATGCTCCCTTTACATGTCATATATATTCAGGTCCTGCAATCAACCTGAAGGTGTAAGCATGATTCTGCAATAGAGCACTTATTTGCATGTGAGATGCCTTGTGTTCGAGCCTCCCCCTACGGCCAAAACAAACAAAACATGATAATTAATTCACTGATGTAATCTTTGAAAGAGTTAAACAGCTGACAGGCAGTTGGGAAGAAGGATTTTGTTTGTTTCTTAAGACAGAGTTTCTCTGTGTAGCCTTGGCTGTCCTGGACAATCTAGACCAGGCTGGCCTTGAACTCAGAAAGATCTGCCTGCCTCTGCCTCCATGGGTGCTGGGATCACAGGAGTGCGCCACCATGCCCAGCAGATGACTATTACAGAGACTGCACCGGAGCAGAAGCTTGGAGGGTCCCAGCACTAGGCCCTAGCACCCTTGCATCTTCCTCTGAGTAGCAGAGGAGGAAGTAGGAGTGTGGATGGCATCTTTTGCTAACACTAAAGGAGTTTAGCTAAAATTAAGTACAGTCAAAACGCTGCTTCTGCCTTTCTCCTCTACTTTTCTGCCTCCTTAGTTTAGTCAAAGGCTGTAAGACTGATCTCCTGGAAATAAAACAAGATGCTTAAAATTTTTGTTGTATTTCCTCATGTGTGTGCCACAGCCTGTGTGTGGAAATCGGAGGACAGCTTTCAGGAGAATGTTCTCCCCTTGTCCCATGCAGGCATGGGGGCTGAACCCAGATAATCAGTCCTGGCAACACATGCCTTTACCCAAGAAGCCATCTTGCCAGCCCTTCAGCTCTACCTTTGACAGCCCACAGCTATCTCTGCCCACGCTGTGCACCATGATTTAAAAGCTCAGACTGGAGTGAGGCACAAGTTTATCTTCTATCCGCCCTGGGTTCGGTCGCCTGCATGCACATGTTCACACATACACCCAAACATATAGTAGTTAGCACATGAGGACAGGCAGGGCTATTTTGGATCACTCTTGTGTGGTGTGGAATAGAAGCTTTTGGGCTGTGCCTAGCCTTGAATGACTCCACTTTAGGAAGGAACAGCTGCAACCTGAGTTACTCCGTTTTGAGTATAAGTGCCAAGGGAGAATGACTCCGCATCTTGATTACACAAGTATGCAGCTGTCTGTATACCAGGAGGCACACGCTGAGCATTTACTTGTGCCAATGAAACATGTTTGCCGTGCACACGTATCAGGTCATGGGAAACACCTCACACAAGCTTGTCCATCATACCCGATATAGTCTCTTACTTGGGACCAAAGAAGAAGAGCACCCTAAGATGCAGAGCAGCAGGCCAATGATCCTCACCTAGAACTTGGCAGTAAGGGAGCCCTACCTCTGTTCCCACACTCCAGCGTGAGTCCAGTTTCTCTCCAAGGAGCACTCTCCTCGCTGAACCTCAGAAGCCTGCTGCCCCGGCCAGCACCTGACGTCTCACACCTGAACAGCAATTATATCTGGTCAGCTGCAGACTCTCCCTATCTGGCCCAGCTCCTGGCTCCAACTTCAGGACCAGTTCCCTGACCTCTTGAAGCCTTTAACCCTTTCTCTGACATTCTGTTACTTGCATAGTTATTATTATGTGAAGCATAATGTGTGATCTCAAAGTTAATATTAGTAATTAACATTGGAATAAGGGAAACTGATAGCCAGTGGCCAGCAATCAAGGGAAACCAAGGCTAAATGACAAGCTGCAACCAACAGAACTAAGTAGATTGTGAAGTTATTGTCATTGAATAAAGTCTGACAGTGTGGAAAAACACGAACATGTTCATCTGTGTCCCTGCCATACAAACAGTGGTAATGCTCTATTTACACAGCCACTCTGCCCTACTTCCCCACAGATCTAAGATCAGAAGTCTCCTATTTGGGCCAGTGACATGACTCAGCAGGTGAAAGCACTGAATTACCACCAAGCCTGAAAACCTGAGTTCCATCTCTAGGTCCCACGTGGTATATACCTTTAATCCCTGTATTTGGGAGGCAGAAGCAGGTGGATCTCTGAGTTTGAGGCCAGGCTGGTCTACAGAGTAAGTTCTAGGACAGCCAAGGCTACACAGAGAAACCTTGCCTCAAAAAAAAAAAAAAAAGAGAGAGAATTAGAGAACTATCAGTTTTCCTTGTACAGTTTTTCTCTGACTGCCAGAGAGAGAGAACAGTAACTAAAGCCAGAAACCTCCTGTCTGCATCTACCTACCCAGATTTCTTCCTTTGTTTGCATACTTACTTTTTGCTCAGAGGCTGTGCCCAGTGCTGAATGTGCCCATAAATAAACTGTGCTCCTGACAAATGTGACAGTGCCCTTGTTAGGTGAGTTATTTCCATTTGACTGAGCACCAGCGCTGGGGAAGTCTCTCAGTTTCTTGAGAGCGCTCCTTGCATTTGAATAGGACTGTCGAAGGGTTTGGGGCAGTAGGGTGCAGCTTAGTGAGAGACTCCTCGCCAAGCAGGTACAATCCCCAGACCCCTACACACACAAATATTTCATATGCGATATTCCACCTGATACTCAAATCTATTAAAATGATGGCGAGGCAGGTGCTGTCCACACAGCTAGTAAACAACAAAGCCGGTGTGGAGCCTCGCTAAGGCTGTTAACTGGTTGCTTTTCCTATTGCTGTTTGCCAGTTAGAAAGCTCTGACTCCTTGGAGAGCAGCTGTCTCTGTGTGAACAGCAGTACAGCAGAGAATTGTTGGCTACAATCCTTTAAAATTTCCACTCAACAGTGACTGCGCATACTATCAATTTCATAAGCAGGCAACCATCAAGGAGCACAGCAAGGAAGCCAGCAAATGGAGATGAGAAAGTAGGTTTCTGTGAAACGTGTAAGTACACAATTAGTGAGAACAGAAGTCAGATCTGTAGACTGTAGCACAGTGTATAGTTCCCAATCAACCAGTGCAGGCCGCATACAACCAGCTACAGAGGAACTTGTCATTCATCCCAAGGATCACTTTTTGTTTTTGTTTGTTTGTGTGTTTGTTTCTGAGATGAGACAGGGTTTCTCTGTGTAGCCTTGGCTGTTCTGGACTCACTTTGTAGGCCAGGCTGGCCTTGAACTCACAGAGATTCACTTGCCTCTGCCTCCCAGTGCTGGAATCACAAGCATGTGCCACCACTCCGGGCTTCCCAAGATCATTTCTTTGTGAATGAATTTTTCTAAACCCAACTCAACCTGCAAAATGTTGTCCCATTAAAAACATAAACAGGAGTGAAACCCTGCTCCAGATTTTAGAGCTTCCAATCTACATTAGAGAAACAAGGAATTCCAAGTGCACGTGCGTGCACACACACTTGAAAAAATAAGCTGTCTACTGCATCCAACACACAGCTTGTAATACACTCTGTTGTGTGACAAAACATTTTCTGGGAAAATGTGACTCACCCTAGATAGGGATCCCACAATAGAACAAAGTAGAGACCACCAAAGTCCAAACTGGTAAGCCGTGAGCTTGATTGGGATTACTTAGAGGACTATGGGTAAGGAGTTACTCACAGAAGCAGAAATGACTTTCAGAAAGCTTCATCTTACCAAAACCCACTCCAGCACATGTGCTCAACAAAAGCTAGGAACCTGGACTGCACCCCATGAACTGCAGGCAGTTAAACAGGAGAGTGTCCTTTCCAGGTGCCTCAGTTGCTCTAAACTTCTTTAAGCTGCTGGCTGGCTTCTGTTTCTCTCAGGCAGCTGGTCTGGTCTCAGAGTCCTCTTTGCAGTTAAGTTTATCTGAAATTTTTCTTGGCAGCCCTATTCTGGTAGGCTAGTTTCTGATGGATGCTCACCTTTTAATTGCTTACTCTGGCAGGGAAGGGGTTAGTGAATCTGCTTAGTTTTGGGGACTTCCTGAGTCTATTTTGAGTTGTTTAACTTGTTTAAGGAGCTTCCCTTCTGGATTGTTTCAATCTCAGAGGAAACTATTAAGCAACACATACCTTTAATCTCAGTCTATGGGAGGAGGCAGAAGAAATCCTCCGACCTTTGCTCACACACCAACTTCCTCCTTTTGTTTTTGCAGAGTTGGTGATCAGCCTAGGACCTTGCCTAAACCCATGGCCTGCTACCAGACTGCACCTTCAAACCTCCACAGACCTGCTTTCCCAGTCCTCCTTTCAGCCTAGCACACTTGCAGTTTGAGGCCCCACGAGCTGCTGGCACAGCCTGGCGGAAGTGGAGAACCACAAGAGGCTAAGTCACAAAATGCTCCTCCCTGATGGCGTTCCACACGCAGTGTCGCTTTCTTCTCCTGGGAGTCAAGGGAACAGACTGGCACGTTTTCCTGTACTCAGACAGAACTGGGAGTGACTTCAAACAGAGCTATGGCTCTCATGTGTATTATAGGTGAGTGTTGTTGGGGTATCCACCAGAGAAGACTGCTCAGACATGGGTTCAAGCCAACAGAAAGTTTATTAGATGGCCAGCAACTACACTGGATATTAGGGATCCCAGTCTAGCCCCAAGCCTTTCTCAGGTGAGCTTTTAAGCACAAAAATCAGGCCCTGGGTTGACATACTTCAGTTAACAGGAACAGTTAGCCAGAAGCAGAACTACAAAAGTCCGAAAGCAAGGCTGGCATATTTAGAGACTTTCTCAGAACCACAGACTTGGTTGGACTAGTCCTTTGTTTTAGTTTCAGGAGGTGGTGCTATCTCCAAGCCAATTTTTACAGCCTGAATGGCACTTCCATCATGGAGTCAGTTGTGCTAACTCTGTAACAGTGAGGAAACAGACACACTACAGGCCAAATGGCAAGTTGGAGGCAGTGCCCAGACAAGTCGGGCTCTCTGATCACCAACAAAGCCTCACTACACAGGAAGCTGTTTCACACCGGAGCTCTCGCAAAGGACTTGCTTACACGTGGGTCATTGAATCTTAGAAGAACAACCAGACTAAACACCAACATGTGAGTCTCTGGGATTCCCTGATTTCCTTGCTAGGTTTTGGTGATTTTGAACCTTTTTTTTTTTTTTAATTAAAACAGGATCACAGTCACAGAAAGATGTATCAAAAAGATGAGAAAGCAAGTGAAGAAAAAGAGGGAGAAAGTAGAGAAGAAAAAGCCAAATGATAATGACAGAAAAAGGAAGGAACGTACAGATGGAGCCTGTGGCCTGGAGTGAAGGAACGCTGCTGTGTCAGATAGCTGGGTAGAGGCCAGCCTTACCTCTGTCTCTGCTTGTATTATCGCTTGAGAACATCATCATTCCTTCCCTCAACTCCAACTGCCTCACCCCACAAATTTAAAGCACAATGACAGTTTCCTCCTTTCATATATATATATATACGTATATATATATATATATGCCATATAGTATATATTATAATTGTTTTTGTGATATATTTGTATATATCTGAGTGTGTGCCTGTGCAGGTGCTCCCGGAGTCTAAAGAAGTGAGCCAGATTCTCTACAAGAACACTCAGTGCTTTTAATCTTCTGAGCTGTGTCTCTCAGCCTCTCTGACCTTTACTGCTATCTCTAGTCAGTGTCTGAGTAGAGTCAGAGCAACCCAGAGAGGATGTACCAGAAGAGTTGACTCACACCTATAAAAATGTCTCAGTCTGCCAGGCATGGTGACCCACGCCTTTAATCCCAGCACTCAGGAGGCAGAGGCAGGTGGATCTCTGAGTTCAAGGACATCCTGGTCTACACAGCAAGTTCAAGGACAGCCAGGGCTACAGAGAAAGCCTGTCTTAGAAATAAATAAATAAATAAATAAATAAATAAATAAATAAATAAATAAATAATGTTAAGTGGAGTTTAGGTTATCCTGGCTTTCAGGATGGGACCATTTTAGGAAGTCTGCTCTGGGAAATGCACTTTCTAGTCTTCACTTGTATCTCCTAGGGCAGGGCTTAGGTATGCCCACTTCCCAGCCTGCTCAGAATGCAGTGAGTCAGTCTGGGGGTTGTATGGTTCAGATCATATCTTCCTCTGTGACACTCAGGGGTAGTAGACAGTGCAACAGCAATCGCCCAGATTGCCTCAAAAGTTGCTGCTTGTTCTCTCTCGTTGCTGAGTTCATTTGCTTTTTAACTCTGTGACTGTGAATAAGCCACTTTCCCACCCAGAGGAAATGGACTGGCATGTAAACTTCCATTTGTAGCTCTGTTGTTTTTTTTTTTTTAACTGGTATTAAATGGTAGGCAGCTGGTAAGGACATCATTTCAGTGGAGTGCACTACTTTATGTGTCTGTAATGCCAAAATTCAGAAGACCAAGGCAAGAGGATGGAGCATTCTCGTCCATCCATTGAAAAGAGCAACAATTAAAAAAAGCCCTGTGCCTTAGTCGCTACCCATAATCCCAGCATTTGGGAAGCTGAGATAAAAGAATTGCTGGGTTGTCATAGGTTGAGGCCAGCCAGGGCTACATAATGAGTTTCAGATCAGTCTGGTCTACTGAGTGAGACCTAGATTTGTGTGTTTGTTCGTTGTTTTTAAAAAGAGGAAGGAAGAAAGCCTGCAAGGTGGTACATGCCTGTAATCCCAGCACTCGGGAGGCAGAGGCAGGCGGATCTCTGAGTGTTTGAGGCCATACTGATCTACAGAGGGAGTTCCAGGACAGCCAGGGCTACACAGAGAAACCCTGTCTCAGAAAAAAAACAAAAACAAAAAACACAACACTAAACAAACCAAAAAACCAAACCAAACAAGCAAATAAACAAGAACAGCAACAAAAGCATAAAAGAAATCTAACAAAACAGGTCATGAAGCCGCCGGGCCTGCACAGGGTAGGCATTGCTACTGCTCAAGTGAAGCACAGGCTCACTTCTGTCCTTCCTGCTTTGCTGATTCCGGGTGTGCCCACCTGCTCTGGAGGGGCAGGAACTGAACTCCAGGACCTCTTCTGAGGAGATGGCTTACCTGATAGGGAGCTGAGGGACACAGTGTGAAACACGATGACAATATTAATCCTCTCTTCAGTTAATCTCCACGCCGCTGCGGTGCCTTCACAGCCAACCAGCTTCCCAAGTAAGGACAGAAAACACCCTCGGATTCCGTGCAGACCGAGTCTCGGCACCACCACGAAGCACGAGTGGAAAAGGGAGAGCGTTGAACTGAGGGCGAATTGGTTCTGCGTTCTCCTGTAAACATTGGCTTCCGCTACAGCTCATAGGAGACCAGTGGTTGCTTCACCTAAAGGTTAAAGAAAACAGAGGCGACAGACTGAGAATCCCAGTATTCTATCTATGTCTGTACTTCTCCCATGTCAAAGACCTATTCTAATTTAGCTAAGTGACAGCTGTCTCGGCATTGCAATTCAGACCAAATGCTCTTATTAATTCAACTGATATGGGCTGAGACTAGAAAGCGTGCCTGTGTGCTCTCTGTGTGTTTGTGTAATGTATGTGTACGTGTGGGCATGTGTGATGTGCATGTCTGTGTGTGTCCGACAAATTTCTACCACGTCGGGTCCAGAGGATCAAACTCAGGTCATCAGTCTTGCGCACAGGACCCTGAGTGACTCAGGAGCACCGGATGAGACCGAAATGGCCGCAAACAAGCTCAGGCTTATTGGGGCAGCTCTAGGGTGAGGTTCACCAGTCCCAGGGCACAGGGCCAGAGAAGTCGCTTGCAGGACCCAAGATGGATGGTTCCTAGAGTCTTGGACAACGGGAAGGGTTCCATGTCAGGCATGAACTGGCTTTTTCCCATGAGGTCCTGTTTAGGGTGTCAGAAGTCAATTTTCAGGGTTGTTTCTCTTTGTGTAATGTGGGTGCCAAAGATCAACTCAGGAACCTTCTCTCCAGTTCTGGGCTCTAGTTTCTTTTCCTGCCTTATCTACCCTCTGTCTTTCGGTGAATCCCATTAAAGTGTTTGACTTTAAATAAGGTAATAGGACTTACACAGACTTATCGAAGACTTGTCTGCTTGGATCTTTTAGGATAGAATTCCATCCCTCTCCCCTCCAACAGCATTAGTCTGGCTCTGCGGTCCTCTCCTTTCATTTAACAGAGACAGCTCTCCAACTGTGTGGCAGTTCTAGATTTAACAGGGCCAGCTGTCATCACAGTGTCTGTGTGGCGGCTCAAGAAAAAACGGTGTTGTTTTCTCATGCACTTGCGAAATTTCTCCCCATCTCTTTGCTTCTTCCCTTCTTTCATGGGCGCCATCAGCTTTCATTCAAACTCTGGTCACTGCTCCTTACTATTCTCCACCTCCATATTTTAACTCAGGGCTGGAAATGGAACCCATATCCACCTGCATGCCAAGCAAGTGCTCTGCTAAGGAGCCTAACATTTTTTGCCTCTATTCTTGTCTTCATCACCAAATTCTAATTCTAATTCTAATCCTTCCTCTCAGCAGGGACTCTCTAGGTAGCCCTGGCTATATCCTAGGACTCATGCTGTAAACCAGCCTGGCCTCCAACTTACAGAAAGCAGCCTGCCTCTGCTCTGTCTCTGTATCCCTGGTGCTGGAATTAAAGGCATGTGCCATTATCCTTGGCTTTCATTCTTTTTTTTTTTTTTTTAGACTACTGGTTTATTATTTCTTTTTTTTATTATTATTTTTATATCAATCAGAGGTTAGGTACTTTGCATCCCCAGCGTAGCCCCCTCCCTCATTCCCTCTCACCCTCCCCATCCCTCCCTCATCTCCTCCCTGCCCCCTCCAAGTCCACCTACAGGGGAGGACCTCCTCCCCTTCCATCTGACCCCAGATCATCTTGTCTCCTCAGGGCTGGCTGCAATGTCCTCCCCTGGGATCTAGCCAGGCTGTTACTCCCTGGC
>CM053760.1:4270122-4299983 GCA_028658305.1 Pachyuromys duprasi
CTGTAGACTTGGCTGTCATAGAACTTGCTGGAGTCCCCCTGCCTCAGATTTCTGAGTGCTGGGGTTATGGGCAAGAGATCCCATACTGGACCACTGAACATTATTAAAATGTGAAAGGGGGGAAAAGTGGCCTTGGGGATTGGGATATAGCTCTTATATAGCATGATTGAGACTGAATTTGACCCCAGATCTAAATAAAAAAGTAAATTCAAACCAGTGTTCTTGTTAAAATCCTCTACTGATTATGCTTTGTGATGGGATAAATTTCAACCCCTTATTTCAGAGCCTGTGAAGTCTAAATAAGAAGCAATAAAGCCCTAAGCATGCACATGCTTTCCTCTCTGCCTGCAGGGTGTTTTCCCACACATCTTTGCACTGCAGGCTCCTTAGCTTCTGGCTCCAGCCTTATCCCAGAGAGATACCTTGTCACCACATGTTCCTAGGGACTCAGCACCCTGCCCAGCTTTCCCTCCTCTTTCCTCTCTCCTGATCTGAGTACCTTATGTCTGTACTCCTTTACTGTTTATGTCTATTCCAGGTGGCCCAAATGCTACTCTAGCTCCATAAATCATGCGCTCAATTACCTTTAAATCCCTACCCCCCACACACACCCAGGATTCTTGGGGTGGAACTAATTTTGAGATACTGTGTCAGGTAGCCCAGGCTGACCCCAAATGCTGCTGTAGCCTAGAAGAGTTTGAAGTTTTCTCCCAAGAGCTAGAAGTACAGGTTTCTGCCGGTATATCTGGATAAATGTCCTAGGGCCATCCCCCTTTTTGATATGGTGCTGGGGCTCAAACCTAGGGCCTCACACATGCTAGGCAAGTATTCTATCATGTAGCTATGTTCTCTGCTATTTTTTAATTTATTTTTTTAATTATGATACTGGTTCTCAATAAGTTACCCAGGTTGACTCTGAACTTACTCTATAGCTTAGGTAAGCCTTGAACTAATGATGATCCTCCTGCCTCATTTTCTGTTTGGCTGGGGGTTGCTGTCCTAGGCAACTATGCTTGGTTTCAGTTAAGATTTCTTTTTTTATGAATTAAAACCCTCTTTCACTGTATATGTTCATTGTTTATGATAGTGTCAATTAGTGTATCATAATCAATCACTGCTTCACACCGTACATTAGATGACAGGTTGCAGAGGCTCTGTCTTTCTTGGGTATTGATTTGGAACTGGGATCTAAGCTTTAGGATCAGGAAGAAGCAGTCTGATAGGATTTTAATTATCAGCTTCTGACTGAGGAGAATTTCTTCACCACTCCCCAGAAAAGTCATCTTTTGCTTTTCACAGGCCACCCCCATACTCTGTCTATACTTGCTCCTGGATTCCCTCCAACTTTCCTGGGAGTTTCCCTTGGAAAACTTTTTTTCCCACCCCCATCCCCAACTCTGAAAGAAGTTTGAGCTTTCAGGCTCAGAGATCCTTGTTTGTGGTGGCCACGCCTTCGACACTCTCAATTGAGGCAATGCCAGGACGCGGGGGTCACCCTGTGTCCCATCAGCAGTTGTTAGGTGCCACCTCAGCAGCGCGTTCCTGGTGCGTCCACACCCTGCTTCCACCCACTAGCTCTGCCCTGCCCTTGTTTCCTGGCCCGCGCCTTGCCTTTTTTTTTTTAAATACTGGATGCGTTCCTCATTTGGCCACCGGTTTCTGCAGGGCAGGAAACCGGTCACCATTACTAGTGCTGCAATTCTGCCCTCTAGTGGCTAAAATTGGAACCGCATACCCGTCCCCAGAAGGAGAGCCCTCTCTCTTTTCCTAGTACCTTCCTCCTGGTAGTCTACCCTTTGAAGAAGGATGGAAGTAGCCTGCCTACTGTCTCTCAGCTCAAAGGGTCGTGGACAACGCTTCCTCTCAGGCACCATGAAGGCCAGTTCTTGTTGTCTTCATATCTCAGCCAAGGCCTCTGCCTTCTCCTGTTATATCTTCCTCTTTTATTCCCTACAGCCCCTTTTCAGGACAGGAGTGAGCTATTCCAAGGGCTTCGCTGAGAAAGGGACATCTAATGGAAGCGTGTACACTGTGTACATCCAAGGGAAACCGGGGCTGTGTAACATAAGCCTGTGAGACTCGCTGCTTCACATTTTTCATAACAAAAACTTTCTCTCCTTTAACGTTTGGTTCATACAGTAATTAGAAGTGTTGGCCAATCTCCACTGTAAACTTGATGGGATTTAGAATCAATTGGGAGACACACTTCTGTGTGAGGTGTTCACTTGAGGAAATATGTACCTTGAGCGTAGCTGTCCCCATCCCATCTCATCAACTGAGGTGTCAGGCTGAACAGATACGGAAAAGGAGAGGGCAGGCGGAGTGCCAGGGTTTGTCTGCTGGGTTTCCTGACTGTGGGCACTGTGTGAGCCTCATGCGTCTGCCCCACACCTCTGTCCATCACTCTGTGAGCCAGAACAAACTCTTCCCCCCATAGGCTGCTTCTGGCAGGTGTGCTGCTACAGTAAGGAGAAAGTTCTCTAACACAGGAAGCAGAAGTCTAAAGTGAAGTTATAATTTGAACGGTGGCCATCTCCGTAGTGGGTGTAAACATGTTTTTGTTTTGATCCCAGGTGTGGGACGTGGAATGATTTTGGCTTGTACCCCTGCTGAAAACAGCTCCATGGTAAAGGCAGGTGATATTTGACAGCTGGGAAACACCCTGTGCAGGCTTTGGAAGGGTATAAAATATACCCTCCCCCAAACAGAGAGATCACTTTGCAAAGGTCTGCTTCCCTTGGCTTCTTCCCTTCTCATTGCTTCCTGATGCTCCTAGGGAGAAACCGTCCTGAGAACGCTGCCAGGCTGCTGCTGCGTGTGCCGGACGGCTGGTTTGCTGTTTAGCCCGACTTCTGAAATACAATTGACTGAGATTGGCATTGCCCCCCAAAATGGAAGTAGCTCTAAATCCCTTGTCCCTACTAACCTTTCTTTCCTAACTATGGTTGGGGGGATGGAAGGTAGAAGTGTTTAGGAACCCTAAATAAAGTAGGTTTTTGAAAATTCTAAGCCTACACATTTCTATGTAATTACAATTATTTATTTTGTGAGTGTTCTGTGTGATTGTATATTTGTATACCATGTGCATGTCTGGTGTCTTTGGAGATCAGAAGAAAATGGCTTCAGAGCCCTGGGGACTGGAGTTAAGTTGGAACTGAACCTGGGTACTCTGCAGAATCAGCAGGTGCTCTTAACAGCTGCTATCTCTCCAGAGCCTCTACATAATATTTTTAAAAGCAAGCATATCAGGAGACAGAGGCAGGAGGATCTCTGTGAGTTCCAGCTTGGTCTACAAAGTAAGTCCAGGACAGTGAAGGCTACATAGAGAAACCCTGTCTCGAAAAAACAAAAACAAAACCAGAAAAACCCACCCCCCCAAAAAAAACAACAAACCCAAAACAAAAAAGCAGATCATTAACTTAGAAAAAGTCCACTAAAAAAGAAACACACATTTGGCAACAGTTTCTTTTTCTCCCAAAAATTTGTTTATTTTTGGTATTTACTTACTGGTACAAGAGCTTCACTAAAGAAAGATAGTTCTTTTAGAGTTTAGAAAGTTCTAAGATCAGGCACTGGGAGGGTAACTCATTTTAAGGTGCTTGCTTAGAATCTATGAAGCCCTGGAGTCAATGTCCAGCACCTCAGGAACTGTAATCTCATGATGATGGTGGGAGGGTCAGGAGTTCAAAGTCATCCTTGGCCACAGGATGAGCTTGATGGCAACCTGGGTTACATGAGACCCTCTCTGATTTTTAAAAGATTTAATGTGATACCGGTTAGTTTAATATTTGTTTATGTTTTTGTTTGTTTTTACACACAGGGTTTCTGTGTGCATCCTTGGCTGTCCTGGACTTGCTTTGTAGACCAGGCTGGTCTGGGACTCACAGCGATCTGTCTGCCTCAGCCTCCCCAATGCTGGTACTGTATTTAAAGGTGCAAAATCTGCATTTGGGGGGGGGGGCTGTGGAGATAGCTCAGTAAAGTGCTTGCCATGCAAGTGTGGGGGCCTGAGTTTGAGCTCCAGTACCCATATAAAGCTGCTAAATATAGACAGCTGGATCCTGAGGGGTTCCTGGCCAGTCAGTGAGCCCCACACCCCTCTGGGAGATCCTGTCTCAAGAAACAAAGTGTCTTGCTTTTAAGAAAAAGCATGAACGGTAGACCTCAAAGGCCTCCACATGTATGCACAGGAGCAAAAGCACACATACCGCACACATCATACTGTTAAATACCACAGTGAAAAGCCAGGCACTATGGTAGACAGCCGTAATCCTAGGATTTGGAAAGTAAAAGCAGAATGCCTGCTTCTGGCTTGAGGCCAGCCTGGCCTATGTATTGTGTTCCAGGCCACCTAAGGCAAGAGCTGACAGTTTAAAAAATTATATATCCATATATATGCATATACAGCAAGTTATCAAAAGCAAATATATAATTTAGTTTTGGGGAAAAGTCAGGGTTTTTTTCCCCCCAATAAAAGAGAGAATTAACAATAAAAGATCATATCCTGGGTGCATATACATGTGTACTGGAGAAGATACATGTGTTCAATAATCTAAATTAATATTTGCTACTTTAAAATACCAAGTCCTAGCTGGGAGATGGTGGCACACACCTTTAATCCCAGCACTCGGGAGGCAGAGGCAGGTGGATCTCTGTAGTTCAAGGCCAGCCTGGTCTACAGAGTGAGTCCAGAACAGCCAAGGCTACACAGAGAAACCCTGTCTTGAAAAAGAAAAAACAAAAATATCCCCTAAACCCAAAATACCAAGTTGTTTGCTAATATCAACTTCCCAAATTTAAATAAATATCCAGAAATTAGTGTATTTATTTATAGTGTTCTGCCTGCATGCACTCCTTCGACTTCCCAAATTTAAATGAATATCCAGAAATAAGTGTATGTATGTATGTATGTATGTATACAATGTTTTGTCCCTATGTCACCTGCACTCCAGAAGAGGGCACCAGATCTCATCTTAGATCGTTGTGAGCCGCCATGTGGTTGCTGGGAATTGAACTTAGTACTTTGCAAGAGCAGAGCCAGTCTCTTAACCTCAGCCGTCTCTGCAGCCTGAATAAACAAGTGTATTTTAAAGCTGAAGCCTTTGGTAGTGTGGCTGCAGAGCCATGACACACAGAAACATGAAGTGACATTATGGCTACCTACCCCTGTCTTGATTTCTCCACTCTGTGGCTGGCTAGTCTTACACTGAAAAGGCTTCTCACAGCTGACTGTGATGGGCCACCTGCCAGAGGGCAAGATCATCAACTGAAAATCCTAGCGTCCATATTATTCGTGTGTTTCAAAAAGTGTGCTCATTGGTAGAAACAAACAAGAAAAACAACACCACCCAAACCAGACGGTAAGCAGTAAACCCAGACCAATAGCTAGCCTCAAGCTTGATGAACATAGCGAATGTCTTCAGCAGCCATCAATGACCTCTCCTAAGGAGAATTCTGCGCCCTTCTGTGTTACCGTTAGAATCAGTAGCTGTGTTTGGTTTGTTGGTGCATTCCTGTAAACTTACCACAGAGGAGGCTAGTGAAGGAGGATCAGGAGCCAAGGCCAGCCTGGGCTATGTGGTGAGTTCCAGGCTAACCTGGTCTACATGAGACTGACTCAATTGAGCAAAACACCACAATAACAGAAACTGAAATGAGCCAGGTGGCGGCAGCAGTGGTGGCCCTCGCCTTTAAACCCAGCACTCGGGAGGCAGGGATGGGCAGGATCTCTGGGTTCAAGGCCAGCCTGGTCTATACAGAGTGGGTTCCAGGACAGCCAGAGCTATACAGAGAAACCCTGTGTTGACAAACAAACAAACAGATTAAAAGTAGGATTGTTAATTTGCTGCCAGTCACTTCTGGAAAGAGAGATTCCAAATCTCCCTGCAACAGTTGGATTGCACATTCAATTCTGGCTCTTTCAGAGCAGTTTTCTTCACTGTTAACTTCTCTTTCTTGTGTGTGGGGGTATGAAAGGGTGAGCTCCCATAAGCACATGTGAGGCCCAAGGGTGATGTCTTCCTTGAGCATTCTCCATTTCACTGATTGAGGCAGGGTCTCTTGTTGAACTCAGAGCCCAATTCTGGCTGGTGAAGCTAAGCAGTTTGCCCTGTCTAGGCTTGCTGACTGCTCAGATTACAGGTGGCTCCTATGTGGGTCCAGGGAATCTGAATACAGGTCCCTGCAGTTGCTGGCAGGTGCTTTGTCCACAGAGCTGTCTCTCCAGCCTCTGTTAATTTCTCATTCAACAGGTACATCCCTGCCTTGTGATTCAACCGCAGATACGGTGCCATCACAAACTCACAGCTTGTGGTGGATACAGTTGCTGCCAAGTGTTTTGAACTTGGCTTTCCTTCCATGAAGCAGTTCCACGAAGGTGAAAAAATCAAAACATGTTATGTTGCTAGGCTGGTAAGATGGCTCAGCAGGTAAAAACGTCTGGTGCAGGGCCTGACCTGAACCTGGGACCCACAGGGTGGGAGAAGAGAATGGGCTACAAGTTGTCCTTTGACCTCCATACGTGTGGCGGCCAGTGCACCTCCCCCCTCACATAACTAAAAATAAAGAATAAAGCTGGATACAGACGGGGTCACACTCCTATAATTCCAGCACTTGGAAGGCAGAAGCAGGCAGATCTCTGTGAGTTTGAGGTCAGCCTGGCCTACATATGTAGTGAGTTCCAGGCCAGAAGGCTACATAGTGAGACCCTCAGAATAAAATAAAACAAAAAATCATATTCCTAGCCAGGTGCAGCAGCACATGCCAATAATCCCAGCATTCGGGGAGGCAAAGGCAGGAGGATCTCTGTGAGTTCAAGGCCTGTCTGGTCTACAAAGCTACACGGAGAAACCCTGTCTTGAAAAACCAAACCAAACCAAACCAACAAACAAAACTGGCCTTCCTAGTTTGGAAATAGTTTGAACAGATATACCATGCGTGTATGGGTAATGAGCCCAGAAGCCATGTATTAAACAGAAATCCAAGTGTCAGGTGTGGCACGCCTCCTTAAGAGCTGATAGCCAAGACAACCCCAGAGGACCATCCCCCAAAACTATATAGGATCTAGCCACCGCCCTTGGTTACCCACAGGACTGCATGGTAAGATCTGATTGCTGAAGACTCCACACACCCCAGCTGCAGAGTTTAGCGAAGTCACATTGGAGCTGAGCTGCAGGCATCTTCCTAGCTGACTGGCTTCATAGGAGTCGCTTTTGCGGGCAGCTAGAGGGGAAAAGTCTGGAACGGGCTTTCTCAGCTTTGGGGCTTGCATGTTACAGGCAAGAGGTGTGTTCCAGCACGACTGTTATGGGTGCAGCCAGTTGATTGCTGATTGAATCTGAGGCCCTCTTTTGAGGAGGGCGCTCATGCCCAGAGCTGTGGACTTGCTCTGGGGAGGTGAAAGGCTGCAGGGGTAGGCCTACTTTTTTGTTGTTGTTTTGCTGAATAGACATGTAGACTAGTGTGTTGTCCTCAACCTTCATCATAGATGGTTCCCTTTGCATTGAATGGCAGGAAAAGTTACTTGACTGTTGAGTGCCCACCCTTAACTGTGGCACTCACATTACCCTGTCCAAGGCCAAGGAAGTCTCTTAGACGAGGTGAAAAACAGTGAGAGATTGGGAGTGTAGGGAGGAGGTTAGCATGGGGAGGTTAGGAGTATGGGGAGGACGTCAGGATGGGGAGAAGGCTTGGGAAATGCTTCTTATGGGCATGACATGGCCACATCACTCATGAACTTGTGGTAGCTGTGGTGTCGTGCATAGCGCCTGCACTAGGCTGGACCTGTGAACATCCAGGGAAGGCTCTTGGTGCCCAGCCTCGCCCAGGGGAGTGATTGGCAATTGAGGGCTGCTGGGGAGAAACAGTCATTGTTTTCACTGATGAAGTCACTGATGGGTTACTCACGCTTTAGTGGGTAGTTCCACACCCATGCCCACTGGAAAGGCCCTGGTTAAACACAATAGATCACAGAACAAAATACAGAGAGGAGAAAATGAGATGGTGGTATGTGGCGGGGCCAGGAAGAAGAGAGAAGAAGAGGGCACGGGGGGGGGTGACCAGAATCTATTATATGCATGTGAGAAATCATCAAAGAATAAAGTAGATGTTTTTTTTTTTTGTTTTGTTTTTTTGAAATATCCATCTTCCCAGGAGTCTGGAAGCTCTGATCCCGAGGTCCCAATGATCCAGTACTTTCACCAGGCCTCACTATTTGGGAGCACGTATGGAGGTACTGTAGCCATCTGGTTATGCAGAAACATGTATGTGAGGTATGGTAGCCATCTGAGATTCATCAGAACCCAATGGGGCTGCTGTTGAAAGGGTTTCAGACTGATAACTCTCAAGGAGCATAGCCCCAAGAGGTAGGATGCTAGTCTGGCTGTTACAGAGCACTCTGGCTGTTTCTAGTGGAAAGAACATGTGCAAAACCTTCCCTCTTATAAATTATGCTACCAATTACCACACCAGCTGCCCCAGAACCTGACTCTTTCCATAATTTTATGTTTTAATTTTCATGGATATTCAAACTGTGTCATCTGGATTTTTTTTGGATATGGATGTTTTGCCTACATGTATGTATATGCACACTATACATGCCTGGTGCCCCTGGATGCCAAAAGGGCATCAGGTCCCCCAGGAAGTGGAGATACAGACAGTTATAAGCCACCATGTGGGTGTTGGGACCTGAACTTGGTTCTCTGCAGAGGAACATGGGCTCCTAACTACTGTGCCATCTTTCAGCCTCCCAAACCACAGCTTTTTCTTTTAAGACAGGATTTCACCTTGTAGCCCTCGCTGCTCAGGAACTTGCTTTGAACTCTTAAGAGATCTACCTGCTTCTGCCTTGCAGGTGCTGGGATTAAAGGCGTGCACCACCACCCTCTGGTTCCGTATCTTTTTAAGCGTACGATTTGATTTGTTTTTGAATGTGGATAGTCCTTTATAGGCAAAACCGTAGACAAAACAGCAAGCTTCAATCACACCGGTCCCGCACCGACATGAGAGGCTCATGGACCCGAATGGAGAGACTTGCCGCATTGTTTCTTCCACGTTCTGTATTATCGCATGCAGTTTCGTCCACTTCTGGACCTGTAATTACTGGTGCACAGTGATTCCTCCATAGACAACTCCTATACTGTAGACTGGTCGTGCAGACACACTCCCCAGAAGGTGCCAGGTTATCTTCCCAGCCCTGATCCCTGCCCACTTTCTCATCTTAGTCATCACCAATCACCTAGTGATTTGCCCCTGACCTTAGGCTGGGCTACTGTCTCTTCGGTTCCCACAGACAGTGGATACTAAGCCTGTTATTATGTGTTGGTACGTCTGAAATGGGAGTTTCCTCTTTTCTGAATTGATATTTATAGTTTCTCTCATCTAAGGTGTGTGTGTGTGTGTGTGTGTAAAACTCAGGGCTTATATATGCCAGATAAACAAGCTACCACTGAGGTACATCCCCAGATATGATGATGCAGGCCATCTTAGCACAAGGGATGGCTGAGGCAGGAGGATCACTATGAGCTGAAGGCCAATCTGGCCAACATAGCAAAAATCACTTTCAAAATGAAAAAAAGGAGTGGAGAGGAAAAGAATATGAATATCTAACTTTTGGGGCTGTGCGTTGGGGCACATTCTTTAAA
Organism: Pachyuromys duprasi; assembly: GCA_028658305.1. NCBI lineage: Eukaryota > Metazoa > Chordata > Mammalia > Rodentia > Muridae > Pachyuromys > Pachyuromys duprasi. Next base: position 4,279,764 of record CM053760.1, read on the forward strand.
TCCCAGCAACCCCAAGGCAGATGAAGGCAGACCTCTGTGAGTTTGGAGACAGCCTGATCTACACAGCAAGTTCTAGGACAGTCACAGTGCACACATTAAAAACCTGTCTAAAAAAAAAAACTAACATTTAGGTGTAAGGGTCTGGGATGCTGGGGAGACAGGTCAGTTGGTGAAGTACTGGTGACACAAGTCTGGAGACCTGACTTTGATCCCTAGGGACCACATGAAGAAAGGTCAGGTGTGGTGGCCTGTGCATGTAATCCTAGTGCTAGGCTCAGGGTCACACACAGGAGGTTTACAGCCAGCCCAGCCTAGTTGATGAGATTTAGGACCGTGAGAGACCCTGTCTCAAAAAACATTAAGTGGACAGCTCCTGTGACATGATATCCAAGGTTTTACACACAAACACACACACACACTCTCTCTCTCTCTCACACACACACACACACACACACAAACTCACACACAAAAAATTCCCTAACAATTCTAACAGAAAGAAAGGGAAAAAAAGAAAGAGGAACGGAAAGTTATCTAGTACTTTAAAAAAATGAAAGCATGCCACTGAACCCTGAAATGCTTTGTGGGTGGGTTAACATATGAGACAAGAACGTTTGGTAATTCTCTGCCTGTACACACCCAGAGAAGCATTTTCAAAAGCTGGTGAAAGACTTTTAACTGTGGCTACCTGGATGACTTGCAATGCTCAGATTAATTTCAGAAGTTACTTACAGTAGAGAAGGGATTAGCAGAGTAACAGACCAAACAAACAAACAAACAAAAAAGTTCAGGCTACTAGAGAATCCTGGCCAGATGAGTTTGCAGTGTTCAAATCAAAAACTTTTGACTTCTCTCCACCTTCGAAGCCGCCAAACTGGCTTTTCTGGTGGCAGGCTTTGTTCAGATGAGTGACAGTTGTTGAAATATCTGTTTGGGCAAAATCTCCTTTGAATTTGTGAGATCTAGGCTCCATTCTTTAACCCTTTAATTACCCCAGCCAGTCTTGGCTCAGTTTCTTCTGGGCTCTGCAGCGTCTCTCTGGTATCTCTCTCTGCTCTTACTTGTCACGCTCTCCCAAGGCAGACTTCTGTTTTCCTAGGCAAAGCATGTGGGAGGTGACCTGGAATAGGAATTAAACAGAGCAAACTTTGCATTTCAACTGCCCAGGGTGAGGTATTAATGGGTATGATAAATCTTACCAAGTAAGTGTAATTGCTTGTTGGTAATGTACTTGTTAAGGATACACAGGACACGGAAAATATTTGTAATAGTCAGATGGTGGAAACAACCCATATTTTAAGAAGACTTATTTGTGCGTGTTTGTGTGTGTGTCACACATGTGCCACAGTGTGCCTGTGAAGGTCAGAGAACGTTTCAGCAGTTCTTTCCTCCCAGTTTGTTTTGAGGCAGGGTCTCTCTCTTGCTCCAGCTGCTGAGCTAGACACTCCAAAGTAGCTGGCCCTCAGGCACTGGCCTCAGTCGAGTAGGGTTTGAGATGTATTGCACCATATCTGACTTTGTAAATAGGTTGCAGGGAATCAAACACAGGCCCTTAGGCTTACACGGCAAGTGTTTTTACCCACTGAGCCATTGACTCTGCCCCCAGCCTGCGTTTATGTACAGACAACTGGATGAACTGAATGCAAGGTATACACAGACTGAAATACTAGTCACCTTGAAAATGAACGAAATACTGCAAAGTGGATGAACCTCAAAGATATTATGCTAAAATGGGCATGGTGGTCCAGGTGTTTTGTTGCAGGTGAGGAAGCAGGATTGCAAATCCAGCCAGTCCATCTACCAAACAAGTATGAAGATGACTGAACTTGAGCTATACAGTGATACCTTGTCTCAGGAAACAAAAATTAGGGCATCAGGCAGGCAGTGGTGGCACACACCTTTAATCAGGAGGCAGAGGTAGTTCAAGGCCAGCCTAGTCTACAGAGAGAGTTCTAGAATAGCCAAGGATGTCTGGAAAAACAAACAAATAAAAACAAAACAATTAGGGTGACATGAAGGCACAAGGGTAAAGATACCAGTTGCCAAACCTGACCAGATTTTTTTTTAAAGGTTTATTATTTATACAGTATTCTGCCTGTGTGTGTGCCTACATGCCAGAAGAGGGCACCAGATTTTATTACATACAGTTATGAGCCACCATGTGGTTGCTGGGAATTGAACTCAGGACCTTTGGAAGAGCAGTCAGAACTTTTAACCTCTGATGGAACTCACAGTGATCCACCTGCCTCTGCCTCCCAGAGTGCTGGGGTCACAGGTGTGCACCACCGCCCCCAGCTTACCTGATCAGATTTGATCCCTGGGACACACATGGTGGAAGAAGAGAGACAGCTCTTGCAAGCTGTCCTCCACATACGCCACAGCATGCACACACCCACATCATACATGCGCACAGGTAAGTAAATAAACAATGAGAGAGCTGAGTGGGGCGGTGAACAACAATGGTACCAGTACTTTAGAGGCACCAAGAGGACGGCAGAAGGTTTGAGAACAGCCTAGTCTATACAGCAAGACCCAGCCAGGACCACAGAGGGATGTCTCCAAAACAACGACAGCTGGAAATACGCCAACAAGACGAGCCAGCCGTGAGTGCCGTATGACCCCGCCTATCAGAAGTGCTGGGGGCAGTCCAATCCACTGGACAGAAAGAGTCGTGGCTGCCAGGGAAGGAGAAATGGCTTCTCGTTGGATTATAAAACAATCTGCCAGGCATCAGTTGTAATTGCAAAACCTTAGTTAGCTGAGTGGAACAATCACAAACAGTGGAAATGGTAATTTTGAATTATGTGTTAGGTGGTCATAGTGGCACATACCTTTAATTCCTGCACTCAGGAGGATCTATGTGAGTTTGAGGCCAAGCCTGGTCTACAAAGCAAGTTCCAGGACACTCAGTGCTGTTGCATAGAGAAACCCTGTCTAGAGAAACAAAGAAAACAAAACAGGAAGCTTCCTGTGTTTCGAGGGCCTATGGCCAACCCAGACCCAGTTCACACAGGGCGACTTCCCCAGATGAGAACCATTCTGGTCTTTTCTGAACTGTGTTTGTGTCTGCTCCAACTTTAGGGGAATTGTGGCTTCTAAACCCTTGCCTAGAGCAGAAATCCCTACACTGTGGCTAAGTGCAGCTGGTCCTTGGAAGCACTATTTGATAAGAGCCAGAATTTTGGAAAAAGCAGGAACTGCCTAGAGTTATACTGGGAAACATTTTTTTTAAACTACTGTTTTTACTGCCAACATAGTGAGATTTTTTTTTTAATGTAGAAAAATTTAAAAATAAAGATAATCAGAAATGAGTCATACCACATCACCTAAAGAACATCACTATAGGGGCTGGAGAGATGGCGCAGTGGTTAAGAACACTGTCTGCTCTTCCTAAAGAACCGAAGTCCGAATTCTAGAATCCACATGGCAGCTCACAACTGTAAACAATTCCAGGGGATCTGACACTTTCACACTAATGCAAATAAAATAAAATGAAATATATTAAAAAGTCACTATACCCTGTCACTAATTTCATTTTATAAACAAACATATATCTAACTGTATATATCACTTTCCTTTCAATGTAAGTTTTTTTTCCTTTCTTTCAGTTTTTTTGAGACAGGGTTTTTCTGTGTAGCCCTGGCTGTCCTGAACTCACTTTGTAGACCAGGCTGGCCTGGAACTCACAGAGATCTGCCTGCCTCTGCTTCCCAGAGTGTTGGGATTACAGGTGTATGCCACCGCGCCCCACTCTCAATCTAAGTTTTAAAATAAAATTTTAATTTCTTTTCTATCTTTTCTTTTTTTGTCTCTCTCTCTCTCTCTCTCTTTTTTTTTTTTTTTTTTGAGACTAGGTTTCTGTAAGGGCATCTTGGCAGGTGGAAGCCAAGGAAAACCACAAGTCACACCACACAACAAACCCCACACAAGAGATTTATTGGGGACAAGAACAGAATCTAGAAACAGCAATGGGCTGGGCAGAGGAGCAGGCAGGTATAGGGTACTTGGCCCATGCGCAGTGAGCTAGGGGGAAAGTGCAGTCAAAAGTCTTCCCTGGTGGTTAACACTAAGTCAGTCATAAGATAGGGATTTCTAAGTCCCAGAGCTAAGGGACAGGCCAGGAGCAGGATGAGTTTCCACTGGCCTGTTAACCCTCCAGTCTCTATGTAGTTCTGGCTGTCCTAGAACTCACTATGTAGGCCAGGCGGGCCTTGAACTCATACAGATCCACCTGCTTCTGCTTTCAAGGCATGAACCCTGGACATGGGCTTTGGCCTGGAGTGCATGGCCACTGACCGTGTGGACCTAACTGTTGAGATTATGGGTCCTGTCACTGATGGGACTGAACGTGGATCACATGGTGCTCCCAGGTGGTGGACTGTACAGTCATGGTCCGGGAGCACACTGGCACCAACAACCTAGAGCCCATGGGCGTTGAGCACATGGGAGCTGCAGTCTCGACTGCATGGGACTGGGGTGTATGGGCCCTGTTATGGCCAGGCATTGGGCACGTGGATTGAGCAAATGGACCTGGCCACAGGTGGTGCCAGTACTGCTGATTTTGATGGAGCAGGGCAACTTTGGAGGGTGCTTTCAGGTTCCCAAAATGACTGGTATCAGCCCAAGACACCCTAAGACCAAGTTCTCAGCACAAAGGAGATTCAGTTGTCCCGGAGGGACAGAGGGCAGAGAATAAAGGACAAAGACAAGACCCAGAGGACAAGGGTAAAGGAACAAAGGGAGGAGGGAAGAGAGCTTTGTCCTGGGAGAAAGCTCTGCCTCTGGATAGAAGAGGCAGACGAGACCCATAGGCAATGGCAGTTTATAAAAGAAAAAGGGAAACCCCGTGTAAGGATGAGGTGTGTAATTTTGATTGGATAGGTTAATTAGAATACCCAAAGGGGGACTTCGATTCCTGGACTTCAATACTTTGACAGCTGGACAGGAGACAGTGGCCACATAAGGGACCAGACCTCAGTAGCTAGCTTTACAAATGTAATCTAATGGCTTTTTAGCAAAGAAAAGAGAATGGGGAGGCGGGCGGACTTCCGTTTCCTGCCATGCTTGGGCCTGCTAGAGCCCCTTGAGTTGCTCTGGTGGAGATGTAGGCCATGCAGGGAGATAGCCAGGGAGACCCATCAGGTATTTGTGAGGACTCTCCCATTTGTTTTTCCATGGAAGACGCTAAAGGACAAATTCAATGAGTATGACCACTTGCCATATGCTGACACCAAGATGGAGAATGGGAAGACGGAATGCAGTGCGGTGTGGTTAAGTTCAAGTTGCTAGGGGTGGCTGAAAGAGCCGGCAGCTGATAAATGTCGTGAAGCTGAGTGCCCGCTAGGCTGATGTTCAAACTGATAAAAATATACTAAGGACCATGTATGGACATAACCTAGAACCCCTGCTCGGATGTGGCCCATGGTAGCTCAGTATCCAACTGGGTATCCTAGTAAGGGGAACAGGGACTATTTCTGTCATGAACTCGATGGCTGGCTCTTCGACATCCCCCCCCCCCCCCCCAGTGGGGGCGAGCAGCCTAGCTAGATCCCAGAAGAGGACATTGCAGCCAGCCCTGAAGAGACATGATAAGCTAGGGTCAGATGAAAGGGGAGGCGGTCCTCCCTATCAGTGGATTTAGAGGGGGCCAGGGAGGAGATGAGGGAGGGATGGGGAGAGTGGGAAGAAATGAGGGAAGGGGCTACAGCTGGGATACAAAGTACATAACCCGTGATTAATATAAAAATAAATAAATTACTTTAAAAAACTGATAAAAATACTTAAGCAGTTGCCTTTGTGAGACATCAACACCAGACCCTTGATCAACATCAGACCCCTGATCAACACCAGACCTCTGATCAACACCAGACCTCTGAATTTGTATTTTTTTCCTTGTTAGCCATTTTAATTTGTTGGCTGCCAGTGCCTCCTGGGTGCTGACATTAAAGGTGTGTGCCACCACTGCTGGGCTATATATATATATATTATATATATAATATATATAGATTATATATATATATAATCTAAAAAATAACAATAAGCCTCAGTAGTACAGAGGAAAGAGAACATCTGTGCAGAGCAAAGTCAAAGGATACAAGTGGCGATCAGAAGAAAACTCATGTGTGCACAGCACATAAAAATATTAAAGGAGTTTAATGTACAGTCAGGATTTAGAGCTACAGAAATACTGGGAGAAAATTTGTGAAAATATGCATTAACAAAGAGAGTATCCGAGCCTTGAGAAGTTAACTCTACTGTCCTATGTCATCCCAGATCAGTAGTTGCCATTTAGCTACTTAATCAGATGAAATAAGAAATATCAAATTCTGGGCTGGTAAGATGGCCAGGCAGGTAAAAGACGCTGGCTGCTAAGCCTGACGACCTGAATTGGGTCCCCAGGATCCATACGCTGGAAGGAGAAAATGACTCCTAAAAATTGTCCTCTGACCTCTAGATATTGGCGGCAGCATTAGTATGCCCTCCTGCATGATAAATAAGTAAATGTAATAAACAAATCATATGTATTTAAAAAAAAAAAGCAAATTCCTTGCTTCATTCTTCTCTTTGGTCTAATACTTGCTTTGTTCTGTTGAGTTCAAGTCCCAGGAATCACGTGGTGGCTCATGACCATCTATAGTGAGATCTGGTGCCCTCTTCTGGTGTGTAGGCATACATGCAGGCAGAGTATTGTATAAATAATAAATACATTAAAATTTTTTATATACTTTAAAAAAATAAGTTACAGTTTATTTTTTGTATCCCCACTGTAGCCCCCTCCCTCATCGCCTCCCAATCCCATCCTTCCTCCCTCATCTCTTCCTATTCCCCTCCCCAAGTCCACTGATAGGGAAGGTCCTCCCCCCTTTCTCTCTGACCCTAGCTTATCAGGTCTCATCAGGAGTGGCTGCATTGTCTTCCTCTGTGGCCTGGTAAGGCTGCTCCCCTATCAGGGGGAGGTGATCAAAGAGCCAGCCGCTGAGTTTATGTTAGAGACAGTCCCTGTTCCCATTACTAGGGAACCCTCTAGGATACTGAGCTGCCATGGGCTACATCTGTGCACAGGTTCTAGATTTTCTCCATGCATGGTCCTTGGTTGGAGTATCAGTCTCAGAAAAGACCCCTGGGCCCAGATTTTTTTGGTTCTGTTGTTCTCTTTATGGAGCTCCTGTCCCCTCCAGGTCTTTCTATCTCCCCCTTCTTTCATAAGGTCTTTCTATCTCCCCCTGTACTCTGCCCAAAGTTTGGCTATGAGTCTCAGCATCTGCTTTGATACCTTGTTGGGTAGAGTCTTTCAGTGGCCCTCTGGGGTAGGCTCTTGTCCTTTTCCCCGTTTCTTCCCTTTTATGATATTCATTCCATTTGCCTTTCTGAGTGAGGATTGATCATCTTACTCAGGGTCCTCCTTCTTGCTTAGCTTCTTTAGGTGTATAGATTTTAGTATGATTATCCTATATTATATGTCTAGTATCTACTTGTAAGTGAGTTTATACCATGTGTGTCTTTCTACTTCTGGGGTACCTCACTCAGAGTGATCTTTTCTAGTTCCTATTTCATGATTTTCTTGTTTTTAATTGCTGAGTAGTATTCCATTGTGTAAATGTAACATAATTTCTGTATCCATTCCTCAGTTGAGGTACATCTGGGTTGTTTCCAGATTCTGGCTATTTCGAATAAAGCTGTTACAAACATGGATGAGCAAATGTCCTTGTTGTACACTTGAACATATTTTGGATATATGCCTAGGAGTGGTATAGCTGGATCTTGAGGAAGCACTATTCTGATTTTCTGAGAAAGCGCCAGATGGATTTCCAAAGTGGTTGTACCAGTTTACATTCTCACCAGCAGTGGAGGAGGGTTCCCCTTTCTCCACAACCTCTCCAGCATGTGTTGTCACTTGAGTTTTTGATCTTAGCCATTCTGATGGGTGAATCTCAGGGTCTTAAAAAAACAAAACAAAACAAAACAAAACCCCCAAAGCCCTAGGCTTAATAACCTTAAAATCTCTGCAATGGACTCTCCTGATAGCTAAATAATTCTAGGTACATTCCTTTTAGCAGATGCTGCAGTAGCAATAAGACGGAGTCACAGTGCCGCGAACTGGAAATGCTCTTAATGAAATAACCTTCGGCTCCTAGGTCGTTACGTAGTCGTTAATACAAATGCTGGCCCAGCTCCTGCTGCCGCCCGCCGTCAGGCCGCTGCGCCAGCGCCCCCACGGCTCGGGTGATGGCCTCAGTTCTACGTCTGTGAAATGGGTGGGCAGCGTTCAGTCTGTCGGGTTTGTCCTCTGTGGTTTTAATGCCGCTTACAACACGGCAGAAGCAATGTTATCTGTTCAGTATGCAGCGTTCCAAGGTTCTCTTTTCAGTACCTTGGAGAATGTTCTATTCGATATGGAAAAGAGGAGCATACCGGAGGGCAAAGCTTAGTTCGCTGGGGCTTCTCTGCACACAGCCGGAGCTGGGGTCCTCCGAGCTCTGTTTAGAACGCCCATTTTGTCGTACTGACAAATACTTGAGAAAATAGACCTGGAAAGTGTGTGGGCATTTTCCTCTGTGAGGAAAGTAAAACTGGGTCGCAGGGCTGGGAGCACATTTCAGTAAAGTGCTTGCCATGCAAGCGTGTGGACCTGAGTAACTGCATCAAGAAAAGGCATGATGGGCTCCTGGTGGTGGTCGCTCGTGTGCCTTTAATTCCAACACTCTAGAGGCAGAGGTAGGTGGATCTCTGAGTTCGAGGACAGCCTGGTCTACAGAGAGTGTTCCAGGACAGCCAGGGCTCTCCCAAAACAAACAAACAGAGGGCATGGTGCACGGTGCACGGTGTGTGTGTGTGTGTGTGTTGTGTGTCTTTAATCCCAGCACTGGAGAGGCAGAGGCAGGAGGATCTCTGGGGGCTACAAAGAGAAACCCTGTCTTAAAAAAACGAAATAAAACCCCAACAACCTACAGGCATAGTATCACATCTTTGTAGTTCCTGAGTGGAGGAGGCAGAGATCCCTGGGGCTCTTAGAGGGAGAGACCCAGGCAAAGGGAGGGAGGGAAAAGAAGGAGGGAGGGCTGGTCAGGATGGAAAGGGAGAAGAAGAGACGGAGGGAGGGAGAAGGAAGGAGAGAAGTAGGGAAAGGGAGAGACAGAAGGAGAAAGGGAGGGAGAGAGGGAGGGAGAAAGGGAAGGAGGGAGGAAGAAGGAGACAGGGAGGAAAGGATGGAGGGAGGGAAGGAGAAGGTGAAAGGAAGGGAGGAAGAGAGAGACAACTACACAGAGAGATAGAGACAGAGGGAGACAGAGACAGAGAGGAGGCTACAACTCAATTTAGATACATATTTGGGGGCGTTGGAGAGATGGCACAGTGGTTAAGAGGACTGTCTGCTCTTCCAAAGGACCCAGGTCCAATTCCCAGCACCCACATGACAACTCTCTGTACCCCCAATTCCAAGGGATCTGACACTTTCACACTAATATACATAAAATAAAATGTTAAAAAAGGCACATAATAGATACATACATACATAAAGGCAAAGATACTTAAAGATGAAGCTGCCCAGGCTGCTGGTAAAATAGTCTTATGGTGTGGCTCCCTCTGGTGGCCAAATCAAGTCAGTACAGCCCCTCTGTTGGTCTCCCTTGAAGGTTTTCACATCAGAGAGCTTTAGTATAGAGATTTTTTTTTTTTGAAGCATTCTGTCCTAAACTTTAGAGCAATGCTAGCATCTTGATTTAAAACCAAAAAGGACAAAAATAGAAGACAAAGTCTTGGTGTATGAAACAGTTGAAACACAGGAACATGCCAGCATCACCCGTGGACAGAAAATTGGAACCCTGCAGAAATGGCAGCTCTGCGAGAAAAGAAACGCTGGCGTTTTATTCAAGACAGGGTTTCTCTGTGTAGCCTTGGCTGTCCTGGACTCACTTTGTAGACCAGGCTGGCCTCAAACTCACAGAGATCCACCTGCGTCTGTCTCTCAGAGCGCTGGGATTGCGGGCGTGTGCCACCGTGCCTCGCCTTAATGCTGATATTTTCAAGTCTTTGAGAAAGAACTAAAACACTGTGCCTCGTTTGCATTGTATTAAAGAGCATTTGTTTAGTCTTGTGATTTTACGTTGTAAGCTTCATGAGTGCAGGCGTTTGCTTGTTTGGGACAAAGCCTTCCTAAGTAGGCCGGCGTCAAATGACAGTCCTCCCACTGTTGAAGTTACAGGTGTGTGCTGCCATGCCCGGGCAGCATAGTAGTTTTAAAACAGTGTGAATATAAATAACACGAATATTCATGCTAGGTAACAAAGCGACTGGGGAAAGGAAGGCCTGAGCCTGTAGTCTGTCGTTGGCAGGGAAGGCCTGAAGGCAGGATTGTGGAGCGGTCAGGAAGCACGCCTGACCGCTGATGCTCAGTCGCGCCTCTCTGGGAGACATGCCCAGAGCCCTGACTCCTGTTAAGGTGACAGTATCAACCATCACACGAGCGGTGTAGAATGTCAAATACCAGTCACCAACTCCAGAGTCAGATTTCTCTTTCCTAGAGAAAAACAGTCAGGTGGAAGGACTTGACCAAACTCGAGTTCCAGATCACAGCAGTGAGGACAAAGTCAGGGCAAAGGTGTCCCTGCTGGATGTCGTTGGTCAAGGGGAGTGGCTTGGGCAGGGAGTCAGTGTGTCAGGTCCTGTAGGGAGGTAGGTGTGCTTGCTTCACAGAGCCTGTGCCCAGCCCTCAAGGGCATGGTGGTCACCCCCGCCCCTGCTGTGGCCAGGTGCAAGCAGAGGTGACACACACAGCCTTTGAGCGTTCCTTCTCAGGGCCCCTCTGCCAACCTCTCTTCTCAGTCCGAAGCCTTGGCCCCCTCACCCTGCAAGTCCCTTATTAAGTGGACCCGTCCAATGCATGTCCTCCTTCGCCAGCCTACTGATTCTCCCTCAGGACTCTGTTTGCTTTCTCCCTTGTTGCTTTTAATTTTTAATTGAATTTATTGATTTTCATACGAGTCTGTGTGAGCTTCTGTAACAAAGTACCATAAACTTGATGAGTTGTAAGCAATAGAAATTTTATTTCTCACCATTCTGGAGCCTGGGAGCTTAAGTTCAGGATGGCCGCTATGTTAGTACCTGGTGAGGGCTCGCATGAGCTCTTTCTGTTTCTTCAGGAGGCAGAAGAGTAAAATCTGGAATTAGTATTCGATAAGCATGATAGCCAAGAGGAAGGCTGGAAGCCTTGCCTCCCTAGGGCAACTGGAAACAGAGAGCTCATGCGTGGGAAAGCGGGTACTAAGAAAATGACCTTTCCTGCAGCTGGAGAGGTGGCTCAGCAGTTGCAAGAACTTGCAGTCTGTCCTAACGCCCACATGATGGCTCAGTCGTCTACAGTTGTTCTGGGGATCTGAGGTCACCAGGTCCACGCTGAGAGCATGTCCATACATGTAAGCATACACTTAAAATACAGGTAACATTATACAGAGATTATATTTAGGGATATATATGTATCCACACACACATACATGCATACAACAACAAGTAATGAAAAAAGAGGCCATGAATTTTGGGGAGTTTTTTTAAGGAAGGAAAGGCTGTTGCCTCTCCTCACTTTCTGCCCCCAATTTCTGGGTGGGGGGGGCAGCTAAGCAGATCCAGTGAACCCCTTCCTAAATATCAGCTCCCAACACCTAGAAACATATTTTACTGGAAACCCCCAGTAGCCACACATCAGAATCCGAGAAGAATGTACTACTAGGCAACACACAACCAACATACCACAGAGGGCAGCAGAAACCAAGGAATAAAACACTCACTCAACAAAGACCAGATATCAGCACCCAGAATTACAATTTCCCCAAACCCAGGTGCCTAGATGCCAGGAAAAAAACACACAACAACAGCCAGGACACTGTGTCCTCACTAGAACCCAGCAGCCCTGCCACACCGAGTACGGCAATGTAGCTGAAACACAAGACAAGGACCTTCAATGGCCTTGATGAATACGCTAGAGGTACTTACAGAAGCCCTTAAATAAATCTGTGAAAACACAAACAAACAGTGGAAGAAAATGAACAACCCAGTTCAAGATCTGAACATGGAAAAAAAAAAACAAAATAAGAAATGAAAAATTTAGAACCTCAGACACAAGCCTCTCCAAGAGAATACAAGAGATGGAAGAGAGACTCTCAGACATTGATGATATGATAGAAAAAATGGATACCTTGACCAAAGAAAATGTTAAATCTAAAAAAAAAAAAATCCTCACATAAAACATGCAGAAAATCTGGAACATCAGGAAAAGACCAAATCTAAGATAATAGGAATAGAGGAAGGAAAAAAAAGCTCAGGTCAAAGGCACAGAAAATATTTTTTATTTTTCTCTTTTCTTTCTTCCTTTCTTTCCATTTGAAATACGGTATCTCTGTGTAGCCCAGGCTGGTCTCAAACTCACAGCAATCTGCCTGCCTCTGTCTCCCTGAGGCTAAATATTTTCAATAAATCATAGAAGAAAATTTTCCTAACCTAAAGAAGGAAATGCCTATAAAGGTACAAAAAAACATACAGAGCTCAAAATAGACTGATCAGAAAAGAAAGTCTCCTTGGCACATAATAATCAAAACACTAAATATACAGAACAAAGAAAGAATACTAAAAGCTGCATGGAAAAAGACCAAGTAACATGGAAAGGCAGTCCTATTAGAAAAACACCAGTTTTTCAAAAGAGACTTTAAAAGCCAGACAGTCCTGAACAGATGTTCCGTAGACTCTAAGAAATCACAGATGTCAGCCTAGACTGTAATACCAAGAAAAACTTTCAATCACAATAGATAGAAATGCCAAATTTAAGCAACATGTATCTACATATCCAGCCCTCCAAAAGGTACTAGAAGGAAAACTACGACCTAAAGAGGGTGCCACACTCAAAAAGACACAGGAGTAAACAATCCCAGACCAGCAAATCAGAAAAAAGGATAACACACACACACCCCACTACCACCACAACAATGAAAATAATAGGCATTTCCCCGTGCCCAGCAGCAGTGCCCCACACCTTCAATCCCAGCACTTGGGAGGCAGAAACAGGAGGGTCTCTGTGAGTTCCAGGCCAGCTTGGTCTACAGAATAAGTTCCAAGACAGTCAGAACTACACAGCGGCGGAAACCCTGTCTTGAAAAGCCTAAACCAACCAACCAACCAAGGAAAAGCCAAACCAAATCGCCACCACCAACATCAACTATAAAAACCAACCAAATAAACACCACTTACTGATATCTCTAAACATCAGTGGTCTCGATTCCCCAATAAAAAGACACAAACTAACACAATGGATGTGAAAGCAGGATCCAGCCTTTTGCTGCATCCAAGAGACACACTTTTAGCTGGGCGTGGTGGCTTGAGCCTGTAATCCCAGAACTCAGGGAGGCAGAGGCAGGTAGATCTCTTTGAGTTTGAAGCCAGCCTGGTCTACAAAGCATGTCCAGGACAGCCAAGGCTACACAGAGAAACCCTGCCTAGAAAAACAAGAACAAAAACAGAACCAACCAACCAACCAAACAAACAAACAAACAAAAACCCCCAGACTTTTACATTAAGGATACATATCACCTCAGAGTGAAAAGATGGGAGAAAATATTTCAAGCAAATGGACCTAAGAAGCAAGCTGGTGTAGATCGGACAAAATAAACTTCAAACCAAACTAATCAGAAGAGGTAGGGAAGGACACTACATACTCTTTAAAGGAAAAACCCACCACGAGGTCCTTGCAATTCTTAACATCTGTGCACCAAACACAAGGGTAGCCGAGTTCAGAAAGATGCAGATGAGATGATAGTGTACATAAGTGGCACAGAAAATCCCACTGGGGAACTCTTACAGCCGATAAACACTTTTTTAAAAAGAAGCTGGATACAAAATTAACTTACAAAACTCAGCCCTCCTAGATGCAAATGACAAATGAGATGAGGGAAAAAATCAGAGAAACAACACCTTTTACAATAGACTCAAATAACAAAATATCTTGGTGTAACTGTAACCAAGGAAGCGAAAAGATTTGTTATGGTGACGGCGCTGGTGTAGCGTGGCTGCTGCTGCTTCACACCTTTAATCCCAGCTGAGGCAGGCGGATCTCTGTTAGTTTGAGGCCAGCCTGCTCTACAGAGCTAGTCTCAGGACAGCCAAGCTACACAAAGAAATCTTCTCTCAACAAAACAAAACAAAAGAAAACAAAACAAATCTCTGTTGTTTTAAAGGAAAAAAAATCACAGTCTCTTATTTTGGTTATGCAAAGAAAAGTGGGACATTGCCTTATAATCCTCTCGGCTTATCGCCAAGTGATAGAAGCATCTTTCTTCAGATCTTTGCTGTTAGCATTGTGTTTCTTAGGACATTCTGAGGCTTTTAGCACATTTCTCATTAACGGATGATCAGTTTCATCATTATCTGTGAAAGAATCAGACTAACTTTGTAACCTATGTTTCTTTTAATTGCCTTATAACTTATATTTTCAAGTTTAAGTGAAGTCTCTTAGTGCTTCTCCAGAGAACAGAGGAATGTAAAAGTTCCTGACATTGGCCATCTTCGAGAGCAGAGATAAGGAAGAGAACAAGCAGAGATCTCTACTAGGAGAAACTCACTGGCTGGCGCCTGTGAGATAAACAGTTTGGAAACTGGGCCAAATGGCCCCAATCCTTCTCCTGAATAGCTCCTGACCTGTGACCAGAGGAGACACAGGATGAGTTAATCACTTTCCACTTTTAACTGCGGCTATAGCTCATATGGCTGGAAATGCCAAACTGGCTTGAAGATCAGATATTCCCTAGACATTTAGGACAGGGCTGACCGGACCTGAGGGTGCCCAGAACCAACCAATTATTTTAAAAGTTAAATACCTCATCCAATCCGGAATTGCCAGGGCTGCAACCCCTGAAAATTCCTGAGCTTTGTCCTTTAAGAGCCCAAGGCCTTTGTCTTCCAGTGCTACTTTTTGCTGACCAGCAGGGGTGACCCCATTGTGTGATAGTTAGAATAAGCCTCTTGCATTTGCATCAATACATGGTGGTCTCCAGGAGTTTTCTTCAGTCGCCTCTCAGGTAGCGAGGCGCCTGCCGGGCCTGACAGGCTCAGGCCAGTGCTAGGGGACCTGGTAAAACCATAAGGGATCTGATATGTTATAGGCAATGGGTGATTTTTATTTCTAATTATTTGTTTTAGTCAAATAAATATCGACGTTAATTCTGAATCATCCAGAATAAGCTCGGCGGTTTCAATATATAAAACAACTTTCTGCATATTGTAAGTCAGTAACTATATTAAAAGATTCATATATGTCACATAATACCGTAAGTATGGCGTACAACTATGGTTTTTGAACTGAGTAGTAAGGGCTCTGAGACATTTTACTTATTTTTCCTGACTTATAATCTGCCTTTCCTGATTTATTTGCATCAGTGCAGAATGTAGGTGCTCCAGAAATTGGTGTCCCTTTCACTATATGAGGGAGAATCCAATTAGTTCTTTTTATAAATCGAAGTCTTTTGCTTTGGGGATATTTGTTGTGAGTCTCTTCCCTCCAAATTACTGCAGGCTCTTTGCCAATGTTATTTTCTTCCCAGAATGAGGCAATTTCAGCATTAGTAAAGGCGCTGAAATCTCTGCTCGTTCTGTTCCTGCGAATTGACAAAGTCTCATTTTTCTTTCAGAATCAATTCAGAACCCTTTCCTCCATAGGTCTTTAATTTTTTTCCTATTTGTCCTTCTGGCCTTATACACTCAACCTACAAGCTGAATATTTACCTCCTGAAGAGGCCAATCTGGGTGCCAAGATTTTTGTGAAATTGCTGTCACATCTTCTCCTGTATCTACTAAACCTTCAATTTCAGTGCCATGTATTTGTATTTTCAGCTTTGGTCTCTGATCATTTATAGCAGTTTGCCCAAATATTTGTTTTGTGGTCTCTCCTGAATATTTTGTTTTATCTATTGAAGCTGTTCTGTCCTTTATTATATCCAGAGCAATGTTGTTTTTAACAATAGGAAGTAAATCTTTTAGCTGCTCTATGGATGTATTTCTCCTATGCTGACAGGAAACAATTGAATTTGATGTCAGGTCTGCAGCAAATCCCCTCAGGTGTTTCCTGTTCACTTTTCCCTTGTTGATGTGCATTCATTAGTCCAATACCACCTTTGCCTCACCTTCTGCACACTCCAGAAGGCTGAGGCTTTCTTTTTGAAAGAAAAAAGAACCAATCAACTTAAAGGTTAGCTGATAAAACTATGTCTAGTTAGCCAAAAAATGGTAACATTGCTTTGCATGGTTAGCCAGATGTGCCCTTCCCTGCCTTCTGCACTTGTTTGTTTGTTTGTTTGTTTCTATAAACAGGCTACCCTCAAAGCAGGTCGATGTCACAGTAGGCTCCCAAGTCCTTACAGTGTCCCTGATTGCAATCAGCTTGGAAAAGGCATTTAATAAACCATCTATATCTAGCTGAGACCAGAGTCTGAGTGGTTTGTACAGCTACTTGTATGCTACAACACAGTAAGATCAACAATTAATAAATGGGACCTCATGAAGTTGAAAAGCTTCTGCATGTCAGAGGACACTGTCATTCAGACAAAGAGGCAGCCTACAGAATGGGAAAGATTTTTATGAACTCCATAACTGACAGATGGATAATATCCAAAATGTATAAGGAATGCAGAAAACTGGATATCAAGAAAACAAATACCCCAATTAAAAAATGAGCTACAGATCTAAACGGAGAATTTTCAAAAGAATCTCAAATGGCTGAGAAATACGTAAAGAAATGTTAAAAATTCCTTAGCCATCAGGAAAATCAAAACTACTTTGAGATTCTCTTTTTGTTTTGTTTTTGTGTTTTTTCAAGACAGTGTTCTTCTGTGTAGCCCTGGAACATGCTTTGTAGACCAAGGTGGTATCAAACTAAGAGATCTGCCTGCTTCTGCCCCTCGAGTGCTAAGATTAAAGGCATAGGCTGCCATGCCTGGCTGAGATTCCATCTTACACCTGTCAGAATGGCTAAGGTCAGTAACACAAGAGACAGATCACTGAATGATACTTGATGACACTGTGAACCCCAAGATATTGTTATTTACTGGAAAAAAAAACTGACTCTACCGGCCAGTCTAAATACAGCTTGCTCTAATCAGACAGCTGTGGAACTGGTTTTTCTCGGGTCTAACACTATCTTCCTGTCAGGGTAAAGCTCTCCACTACTCCTGCTCCTAGAGAACATCCCCTCCTCCCACCAAAAACCCATAAAAAGAACCCTTGGAAATAATCTAGGTTTTTTGTCTTAGTTCCTTTTCTATTACTGTGACAAAATATGACAGCCAGAGCAGCTTACAGAAGGTTTATTTCGGCTTATGAGGGCTGGGGGCCGTCATCGTCAAGGGGGGAAGCTTGACAGCAGGCAGGCAGGTTTATTTGGGCTCATGAGGGCTGGGGGCCGTCATCATCAAGGGGGGAAGCTTAGCAGCTGTAGCAGTAAGGGGAGTCACATCTTAAACGGAAAGCATGACACAGAGAGTGAGAGCCCCAAAGCCTGTCCCAGGTAGAAGTGTTTTTTAATTCTTCTTCTCACCGATTTATGTATTAATTTATTTTCGTGGGTGAAGGCGCATGTTCCACAAGTCAGTTGTTCCTCGAACCACTAGATTTCACAGGTGTGAACTACCCTGCTCAGCTAAAGATGCCTTTAAAGTTCATTGTTCATGTAATATATTTTAACTAAATACCAACTGTTTCATTGTACCAATCCTAGGAAGGAATTCAAACAAACAAACATTACGTGCAGAGGACTTGGTTGATAGCTCACAGGTAAAGCATGTCTTAGCATGAAAGAGACTCTGTGCTCAGTGTCCAGCATACATTCCCCCAACACCCACACCTACGCCAAAACTACAATAAAACATTTGACAAGACCACAATCTAGCAAACCATAAAGGCAGATGCAGAGTTATTGGCGTACTTTTAAAAAAAGATGTATTTATTTACTATGTATACAATGTTTTTACAGTGTATACAATCACTTTGGAAATCAATCTGGTGCTTTCTCATAAAATTGGGAATAGTTCTACCTCAAGAATCAGCCTTACCACTCCTGAACATATACCCAAAAGATGCTCCACCTTACAACAAGGGCATTTGCTCAACTATGTGCATAGCAGCTTTAGTCATAACAGCCAGAAACTAGAAATAACCTAGATGTCCCTCAACTGAAGAATGGTTACAGAAATTGTGGTACATTTACACAACGAAATACTACCTAGCTATTAAAAACAAAACAAAACAAAGAAATCATGAAATGTGCAGGCACGTGGATGGAACTAGAAAAGATCATCCTAAGTGAGGAAACCCAGACTGAGAAAGCCACACACGGTATATACTCACTTGCGGGCATGGTGGTTCATGCCTTTAATCCAGGCACTCACGAGACAGAGGCAGGCAGATCTTTGTTAGTTTGAGGACAGCCTGGTCTACAAAATTGAGTCCAGGATTGTCAGGGCTACACAGAGAAACCCTGTCTTGAAAAACCAAACCAGCCTACCAACCAACTAACCAACCAAACACACAAAACCCCAATACTCTAAACGAGGCATACACCTGTAATTCCAGCATTTAAGAGGCTGAGGCAAGAGAGCTGAGAGTTCCAGGAAAGCTTGGGCTACACAGCAAGACCCTATACTTTAAAAAATAAAATAAAAATGGAGACTTGGAGAGATAGCTACAGGTTAAGAGCATTGGCTGCCTTTCCAGAAATCCCAGGTTTGATTCTCAGCACCAACATGGTGGCTCAGAAATGTCTGTTGCTCCAGAGGATCTATTACCCTCTTCTGCCCTTCATGGACACCAGCGATGCACATTGCACACAGACATGCCTATAGGCAATGATGGGTTCTGGTAGGCCTGACTATTAGTATTTAGGCAGCCTGCTTCTGGGTTGCCTAGCAACCTATGATGTCATCATGTGTCACCAGCCAGGTAGCTACACCTGGCAGACATGGTTATGTTGCTCCTTAAAAGGACCAACCTGCCACTTTGTCTTTCTCTCCGCTCTTGCCCTCTCCCCTATCTCTGTCAGGGCGCCCCCCTCACTTCTCCCGATCATGTCTTGCTCTCTCCTCTCTCTGTTCATCTCCATCTAATAAACCTCTTTCATATAAAATCTGCTGTGCACATCATCATTTTATTTGGTCCTAACATTGGTGTGTTGGTCAGGAAGGGCTCTTCCGGGAGCACCTGGTACCGTCATGCCAGGACCCCTTTAATCGGATCATGAATGCCTGCAACAGCTTTTTTTCCCCTGCTCTACCTGTTCCTAACAGCCACCTATGCCTGAAACCTTTACTTTCTCTCAACTGCCCAGCCCTTACCAAGCACAGCTGTTCTGCTGCTTGCAGCTGCTCAGACTCTACATCCTGTCAAGTGCTGTGGACACCTTGCACCGGGGACATGGTATACACTCACGCTGTACCAAAATCGGCTCATGCCGGACGCTGAAACTGCCACTTTGTACAGGGAATGCTTCTAAACTATTGCTGTTAGATAAGCAATTACTGGAGCCCTGCCCACACACAGACGGCTTTAAATTGCCTCAGGCCCCACAGCCGAGATTTTCCGAAATCTCCCTCGGAACACCTGCTGCGAGAGGCTGGCTTGCAGAGGAGGGTTTCAGTTGCGCAGACTTCTGATCAGCCATGCCATGTGCACACAGAGAGTTTTGAACCAGGCTGGGACAGCCATCCTATGAGGAAGCACCATATCTCACTATGTAGCTATGGCCACACACCACACATGGCTAGCCACTGTTTTGGTTTTCGGATAAGGATGGTGGAACCATGGCTTCAGTGCCATCTCCACCAAGGGCAAGCGCATGGTTTCACGGCCATCTTAGCATAGGGCAAATAAGGACAACAGTCACATGATTGGCTGCCATCTTGGTTATAAAACAAACAAACAAAACGCTGTGGTTTCCCTCACTGCCAGCTGCTTTTGCTACTTTGTTTCTGTCCCACTGTTTTTGGAACTGTAAAAGTGCAGTCTCTACAGGCCCTGCACCCCTTCCTACCTCCATTCTAAAGCTGCCTCTCTGCCCCTATCCTTTCCTGCGGATGAGATTCCCTCTACGAGAACTCGGCCTTACTGCTGATAAAGCCCTGGTACCAGGCACTGAGGTTCTCGGGCTTAGCCGGGCTGAGCCCATGACCTGCCGTGCTATTTGGTTGATGAACCACTAGC
>CM053760.1:4300483-4410839 GCA_028658305.1 Pachyuromys duprasi
GCATGGTCCATTCCCACTTCCCTTTCTCATTGGCAGGAACTGCTTCCTCATATTCTCTCCTCTGAGGGAAACCTCTGGCGTCTCCACCTATGTTTGCCCTACTCAAATGTCTAATACCCAGTAATATCTAGAAACACTAAGAGCGATCCATGAAGCAAAAGACAAATCCCTAGTTCTTTCTCAAAGTCTTGTCTGTTTCTCTCTACCTGCTCTCTCACTAACTATACTCTCTGGTTTCTTTTTATACTGTCAAGAAAACAAATCTTAAACTGAAAACCTTAAGGTGACCATGTGGTATGAACAATTTTAATCATAATTAATTCTCTGTTTATTTTATCTCCTTTAGACTAGGACAGCAACAAGCCTCATTTTAAATTGGTATGGATGTTTATAAAAATTCAAAGTTATGTTTTATAATATATATATAATGTCTTTATCAGTTCCTAAATTAATAACTGCTGTTTCTCCTGCCATGAGCTGCCTGTGATCCAGATTCACCACTAGGCTTTCTGGCTAACAGGTTTGCTGTAATAAATTCAAATGTAATTTTAAAATTACTTTATACTGTTCTACTATATTGTTGGTTTCAAAACTCATAACTCAGGGGTTACTGTGCACAGGTTTTTACCAATACTCTAAATTAAGATCTATTAACTTTAGAGGCATTTATTTATGTTAAAACTTGGTCATTGGGCTTTATCTTTACTATCAAAAGGTTAAAATATGCTTGGTCTTGTTATCTTAAAATGATATTACTATAAATCTATGGTAAAGCCTTAGACTTTTATAAGCTATAAACTTTTTATATGCTAAATCATACAGAAAACTGTTATGCCTTCACTTTAATGGACTATATTTATGACTTTTAAGGCTCCAACTTAACAGGGACAAAATCTAAAGTCCTAATATTTAATTGTTAACAAATGCAAGTTAATAGTCATCTCAGGGACTGGAGAGATGGCTCAGAGGTTAAGAGCACTGACTGTTCTTCCAGAAGTCCTGAGTTCAATTCCCAGCAACCACATGGTGGCTCACAACCATCTTATGATCTGGTGCCCTCTTCTGGCCTGCAGGTATACATACAGGCAGAACTCTGTACACATAATAAATAAATCTTTTAAAATAAATAGTCATCTCATAGATGATCAAGTTCTCTAACTTGTCCAAAAACATATTTTTAGTCACAGATGCAAACTTGGTCTCACTGCCGTCTTTAATAAACAGCTGAGGTTGGTCCTTGAGTCACCATACAAGAATTGGTAAAGATACTAAGAGAGGAGTCTTCCCGACAGGCTCATCCAGAACAATAACTATGCTCCAGACTTTGGCTGCTGCTCTGAGACTGTTGGCATTCCTGCACAGAAGACAAGAGGTCTGCAGTGTCGCACCCCACCAGGGAATAGCCAAAAGTCAATTCTGTCAGGTGACTGTTTCAAATGCAGCCAAAGGGGACACTGGTCCCGCAGCTGCCTCAACAAGCTATAGCTACCTAATAGAAGGCTGGTCTCTGGAAGCCAAAATGCTCCCATGCAGGCTTGTCCTCTGTGCCCAGCCATAGAGGCTAACCAGCACAAGAGCCATAGACATTTCCAGCCTTTGAGTTCCTTGGCCTGGCGGAGGAACTGGTTCCTTGGTACGGTGACCTCCACCACCATCACCCAGCCTAGGGTAACATTGCAGGTCTGTTTTGGCCTCACACTGGGGTCCCATGGACATGTTGCCAACTTCTGTGTTGGGAGACTTCAGAACCCTTCTCAGTTCTCTTCATATGTAGGAGACCAGGCCTTAAGCCTGAGTCCTAGAGTTGCTATTGTGAAGCCTAGACACAACATGTCTGGTTGCCAGACTCAAGAAACAGGCCTGAATGGAACCTTTTACTATCCCTTTAGCTAAAGCACAATAAATGTTCATAGCAGTCTACCCATGTCTCATGGTAAATAACTAGATACAAATGCCTGAAAAATGTTGTTTGAGGGTCCAAGAAAGTTTCTTAAGGTTGGTAAATGCAAGTTATAAATGTTTGAGGGTCTAAAAAGTGTTTTAAGATTGGTAAATGCAAGTTATAAAGGTTGCAAGGTCTAAGGTATCCTAAATAGGTAAAAAGGCTTAATATTTCCTCCTGATGCTATGCTACTGTTATATTGACTATCCAGAGCTCTGACCTGTATCAATAGAGCTCTGATTTATTAATCTAATTAATAGAAAAACATTCCACTATACCACCCACTATCATGGTTCCAAGTTCAAGATTTTAAATCTCTGTAATGTGTACTTATATTAAAGGTTAAGATCAAGTGAGCCTTTGTTCCTTCTACCTCATGAAAGGCTTCTGCCTTTTCAGAGCTCACCTTAAAGAATGCATATGCTGTTAATACATATGTGTATGTCTACTGCCTTTTCTACAATGTGTATTTCAGTGCAGATTACAATCGTGATGCTAAAGTTTTATCTCTTTCATTAAACTTAAAAGCAATTCTTGTAAGCTGCAGGAAATCCACCTGAATCCACCTCTCAGGTCAGATAAGTACTGCACTTATTGCCTATCTCAGAAGGTAGGATTCCTTTCCTTTCCCTGGTTTTGGGACTTCCCTTTCCTGGCTACTTGATTGCTACCTCCTATATGCAATATCGCTGGATTGGTGAGTTCCCCTCACTGATCAGCATGAATGCCTCTCTTGGTAGGGGAAACTTGACTGTTGAGCATCCAGTAACTTCCTACTACCTTTTGAGACAGAGGGACCTTCCCCCCACCCCCCCAACCACTGTCTTCACTGGCTACTGGTGACCCTTTTTGCTGACCTCCATTTAGAACTTTGTCTTTCCCTTGGGAGAGATTTTTTTCCAGTCTGACCTCATAGACTTCCATCAAGCTGGACCTGCGCTTTCCCTCCTAGTCATGGATGTTCTTACAGACCCTGGACAGCATCAAAACAGCCTGTTCTTCCTGGACTTGGCCAGCATCAAAACAGCCTGTTCTTCCTGGACTTGGCCAGCATTTCAGCCTTTTGACCTCCCTACAGCGCCCCCAGTGTCAGCAGGAAGTAGCCAGAAGAGAATCTACGCTCAATATTTACTTATTAACAAAAGGCTGGAATGGTGTGCTTCAGCACCAGGACTCCTCAGTCCCTACCTGCTGCCTTGTGTGGCTGGCAACTCTCTACTGGCAACCCTCCACCCTGAACTTTCCAGGGCAGGGGCTTCCACTCCTCCTCCTGACCGTGTAACCTGGCCATTTTGTTGTTATTATTTTTTTCTCTCTCTTAACCCCTTGCATGGCAACCAAGAGCTGTTTCCAGTGAACCTAAATTTATATACTTTAACTTACCTTACATGAGAAGCAGTTACTCATTTTTTTTAATTATAGAAAAAGGGAGGAATATTAGTATTTAGGCAGCCTGCCTAGCAACCTATGATGTCATCGTGTGTCACCAGCCAGGTAGCCACACCTGGCAGACAAGGCTATGTTGCTCCTTAAAAGGACCAACCTGCCACTTTACCTCTCTCCCAGCTCTTGCCCTCTCCTCTCTTGTTCTCTCCCCTTTCTCTGTTGGGGTGCCCCCTCTCTTCTCCCATCATATCTTTCTCTTTCTCCCCTCTCTCTCTCTTCATCTCCATCTAATAAACCTCTTTCATATAAACCTCTTTCATCTGTTGTGTGCATCATCATCATTTTATTTGGTCCTAACTGAGCATGGCAAACATGACCCTGGCAGGCCTTGCCTTCCCCCATTCCCTTCTCCCCCCTTTCTAAAAACCATTAGATTACATTCCTAAAGCTGGCCAAAGTCTGTTCCCTTATTTGCCCACTTCTTCCTCCTGAGGCTGGCCCAGCTATCAAAGTATTGAAGTCCAACAATCAAAAGCTCCTATCTGGACACACTAATTAACCTGTCCAGTCAAAATTAAACACCTCATCCTAACACGAAGTTTCCACCTTTACCGTTATAAACTGCCATTTGCCTATGGGCCACGTCTGTCTGTCCTCTCTCCAGAGGCAGCCCTTTGTCCCCTGGGGCAAACATCCCTTCCCAGCCTCTCCTGTTCACCCTTCCCCTCCTCCCTTGTCCCTGTCTCCTGCCTTTTTCTCCTTGCCCTTCATTTCTCTGGGGCAAACGAAGCTTCTTTGTGCTGAGAACTTGATCTTGGTGTGTGCTATGCAGACACCAGTCCTTTCAGGCAAAGCACTCATACATGTAAAATACATTGATTTAAAAAGTAAAAAACAAAAAATCAAAATGAGGGAGGGAAGTGGTGGTTAACTCCTTTAATCCCAGCACTCAGGAGGCAGACCAGCCCTGTCTACACAGCGAGTCCACGGACAGCCAAAGCTACAAGGAGAAACCCTGTCCCGGAAAGCAAAAACAAAACAAAACATCAAAATGATAAGATTCTAAGTTGCTGCATTAGACAAACTTATTCCGATTGCAGACAACAATAACTCAAGTTAATAGCCATTCACCGGACTTTAGTTTCACTACTCTAGACAGGCTAATCTGAAGCCATTGTGTAGGGGATGGGTCCACTGACTCCATGCACATGTGGAGTGTGTGACGGGTACAGTAGGGAATTTCCAGAGAGAGGCTTGGACACTGAGACACTGTGTCCACCAAAGCTGGCTTTCAAGATGACTGCTGTCTGCTAGCAGGCCTCCCAGAAACAAAACATGCACTACCCTCACTCAGGAAATAATGCTGCTGGGTTAGCCGTTACACCCCAACAACAAAGCTACAGTTGTACCAGTTTTCACTACAAATTTACAAACGGGAAACAAAACAAAAGGAAGACAAGCGGGGTGAAGTGTGCTTGAGTGAAGTGTGGGCGAGTGGTTCCGGGAGTCCGGACGTTAGGGGAGACATGGGGACATTGGACAGGATCACAGACAGAGCAGGAGACATCCTCCTGGCTTTGGCATATGAATGAAGGTGGCCGCCACATGCCTGTCTTTGTCTTCTCTCCTCTGGATGTGTTAGCTTTCTGTCCTTTCACATCGTTTGCTTGTTTCTGGTGGCTTTGTGTCTTCTGGTGTGCTTATAAGTCTTGTTGCAGAGATGGGAGTCAGACTGAGCACAGCCAATCTGCTCTTGATTTGCATGCTGCAATGATCAATTCTAGGAGCTCCCTGAGGCGGACTACAGAGCCAAGATGTCCTCTAGAAAGCTGCGTTCTCTGTGAGCTAGAATGGCCCATTCTTGATATGGGATAGGCCGATGCGAGGTTATTCAACTCACACTGCCAAGAGAGTGTACCAGATGGTCACAGGAAACCCTGGCCACTCAGACCAGAGAGCCGGCGGCTCTCCCTCCTCCCAGGAGGAAGAGCAGGAGGAAGAAGAGGAGGAGGAGGAAAAAAAAGAGGAGGAAGAGAAAGAGAAGGTATAGGAGGAAGGTGAGGTAGAGGAAAAAGAAGGGGAGGTAGAGGAGGAGAATGAGGAAGGGTGAGGAGGAGGAGGGTGAGGAGGGGGATGGAGGAGGGTGAAGTAGGATGAGGATGAGGAGGGACAAGAGAAGGAGGGTCAGGAGGAGGAAGGTGAGGAGGTGGGTCAGGAGGAGGAGGAGGAAGATTTTCCTTACACTCTATACATCCCACCAGTCCAAGATCTGACTGAAGGGGACCATGCACCAGCAGTCCCAAGAATCTCTCCTGACCTGCGCGCCCCTTCACACACCTAGAGCAGGTTGGATTATGCTCCATCCTAGCCTGCAGGCTGAAGCCATTCTCCTTACAGAGGCACCCCTAATGCGCCCCCACTGCCACTGGTGCAAAGAGCTGGCCAGGAGGGAGCAGAGGTCCGGACCTCCTTTTTCAGTTTGTGCTTCTTTGCAACCAGAGATCTATATAACTGGAAGACCCAGAACTCTCCCTTCTATGAGACACCTCAGCCCTCACTGGCCTGTTGGAAACTTCCACCCATCAGCCCACCTGGTTGCTTGTAAGAACCTTCTAAGGTACACCTTTTATTACTTAGGAGAGGGCTGCCTCATGACTGAAGTCAGGAGGCCTGCGATGGACAACTGTAGCTCAAACATGGAGGAATGAACTGAGCAAATATTGCCCTCAATGCCTCCTGACCAGAATGAGAATACCACTTAGAAAGCCAGCTCCTCTCTCAAAGGTAGCTGAGGTAATTCGGGGAAACGGAAAGTCTCCTGCCAGGTTTGGTTCCTGGAACACCTCTGGGTGGTTTACTTGCCTTGTTTTTGGGTGAAAACCAGCAGGCTGTTAATATTGTTTTTGTCCCCCAGATATTTACAGGAAGTTACAGAAACCACAAGGGCTCAAGGGGATGAATAGGTCATAGCTGTTAGAAATAGCTCAGAAGACCTTTAACAATAGTGACCCAAATGAGAAGAGAGATGAGGGGCCAGTATGATGGTAGGTATGTTCAGAGAAGGGCCCAGTAAAATCCAAAAGTACCCTGGGTGACAATCAGCCTCCAGTCAGGTTAGAGAAGGGCCAATACGTACACTGTAGAGAAGAAGGACGTTGGAAGAATGAGTGCCCACAAAAGCAGGCAATGGGGGCAGATTCCCAGCCTTACGGGATCAGGTTAACACCTCTGGGACTCCATACCAATGAATCCCCAGGGGCTCGTGGCCACAGGAAAAGTGGGAAGCAAAACTCTCCAGTTCCCGGTGGGTGTGGGTGCAGCTCATTCAGTACTGACCCAGCCCCTGGGATCCCTCACTAAGAAAAGAACCGCCATCTAAGGGGCCACTGGAACCAGAACCTGTGCTTGGCCCACCCCCCCCCAATAAATGAACCTTGGACAAGGTTCTGTGACTCATTCTTGTCTTGCTATGCTAGGTAAGGAGTCTATACCCAGCCATCCCAGTGATCTGTCCCTTATCAGAAGAATACAGAATGACAGAAGATATCACTGAGAAACTGGGAGTGGGTGACCCTCTCTTAACAAAATTACGCTGAAGTTCCCAGGGGTGAGGTCAGTCCAGTTCCCCTGGAATGACCACACTTTGCTCACCACTTGTTAAACTCTCAGGCTCAGCCTTGCCGGTAAAGGTAAAGCAGTACCCAATCTCAAGAGAAGCTAAGGCAGGCATTAGAAAGCACGTTAGCTGCCTCAGAGAGGCAGGAATTATGGTCCTCTGCCACTCACCTCACCGTCATTAAGCCGACACCAAAGGCTCTCATCCTGTTAAGGACTTAGAAGTAAATAAGAGAGTGGAAATTATCCACCTGGTTGTGACAAACCCTGACACGTTTCCCAGCCCACTGGATCCAGGTAAAACTGTATACACACTGTCTTAAACCTGAAGGGTGCCCTTCTCGTTCTGCCTTTGGCGCCTGTGAGCCAGCCTAGATTTGCCTTTAAATGGATAGACCCGAGTCAGGGTTCAGTGGCCAATTGACTTGGATCAGACTACCACAGAGATTTCAGATCTCACCTACTCTGTTTGACGAAGCTCTTAGCTGGTCCTGCCTGAGTGTCTCCAACGGTGCCCTAATATCACCCTCTTGCAGTGTGTGGATGATCTGCCCATTGCTGCATGCACCCTGAGGGAGTGCCAGCAAGCTACAAAGGAACTATTTGAAAAGCTCCAGCTGCCACGTGTCTGCTGAAAAGGCCCAGTTGTTCTCCCACAAGGTATTTTATCTGGGGTATTGCTTAGAAGCTGACGGCAGGTCCCTGTCCTCAAGCAAGATCCAAACTATATCAAATCTCCACCGGCCACAGGAAAGAAGGCAAGTGGGAGAATTCTCGGGTCCTGTCGGGTCCTGCAGACTGTGGATACCCAACTTTGCAGAAATGGCAAGGCCATTCTACCCGAGCCTGGGAAGAAATGGCCTTCTGAGCTGAGAGGGCAAGAAAAGGAGGCCTTGATATCAGCCCCAGTGCCTGGGGCTGAACCTTTCCACTCGTTTGTGGATGAACTACACAGGGTGGGGGGAAGGCATACTGACTCAGACTTTGGGACACTGTAAAATGCCTGTGGCCTTTTTGGCTAAACGCTGAGACCTTGTGGCAGCAGGACAGCCAGCGTGCCTCTGGGCCAATGCTGGCACAGCAGCATTGCTAAAGGGAACTGCTAAACCATGGGGGAGGGGCCGGCTGTCGCCACGCCACACTCCATCGAGATGCTCTTTCAGGGAGCCTCTGAGCATGGGGTGGATGCTGACCACCTGCCGGGGGACGACTGTACCTCTGACGCCAGCCTCTCGGGATGGCAGATGTGACCCTATTCACCAATAGAAGCTGCTATGTAACCAGATGGGGTCAGAGATGCAGAAGTGTCTGTGGTGACACTCACTGAAGTGATCTGGGCCTCAAGAGACATCAGCCTAAGACAGAGCTGATAGCCTTGACCCAGGCACTACAGTGAGCCGCCCAGTAAACAGCTACAGTGATAGCCAGTCTGCCTTTGCCATGCATACCTCCATTGTGCCTCGTACCTGTTGGGGCCTGTTGATGTCATCAGGAAAGAAAATAAAAACCAAAGATCTCAGATCTACTTGGCTGCTGAAGAAACTTGCTGTTATCCATTGTCTAGGACACTAAAAGGGGGCCTTAGTTGAAGCCCGGCTCAACAGATTTGCTGATGTCACAGCCAAAAGAACAGCCTGAGGGGCCACTGAAAACATTAGGACCCTCCAGCCTAAGCCAGACCTCTAGCGGCTAAAGTGTCTTACACACACCAGAGAGGAAGAAAATTGGGTCAGATGGAAGGGGCCTCCAAGACTGGTGGGTTCTCCCCATCCTACCAGGAGCCTTGAGGCCATTCCTTCTCTTAAAAATTCATCAGAGTACACACCTGGGGCCAACCAATTGAAAGACTTAACCACCCAGATGAAAGGGTCGAAGAAATTATGTGCCGCTGTGCCCAGGTAAGCCCAAAAGGAGGAAAACCAGTCACTCCGGGTGTTCAGAACAGGGACATTGTCACGAGCGCTTAATTATGCCGGAGGACTTTAACCGAGACGCCTCTCAAGGGCGGCAAGGTATTGATAAGAGCCAACGCCAGAATGATTTTGAATGCAGCTTTGATCACACAAATCACACAAATATCTAAGCATTGCATAGCACATTGTACATCTCATAGGGGATACAACCTGACCGCAGGTACAGCTCGGACACGTTGCCTCCGGTGTTATGGTGTTTCCGTGTCTTCTAGGTCCCGGAACTTCACAGTTCCCGCCAGACCTCAGGTTCGTCTTCTAAAGACTTGATGGGCCTCAGAGCTTCTCTGCTCCAGCCAGGCCTCAGTTGTCAAGGAAGCTGCGGTTACTTGGGAGCCGCCTTCCAGGGCCGGTCTGATAAGGGGGTCCTCACAGGACCGGCTTGTTAAGGTAGTCTGTGCTTTTCATGCAGCCGTTTGGGAATTGGGCTGGTTATTGGCGATCTTGCGGCTTCCTCACTTAAGAGTTTTAGCCCGTCGCAACTACATAGGCTCAAGCTGCAGTTTTTATACATTTTTTAGGGCCTAGTTTTAGCTTATCACACCTCCACACGCACCAGCTGTTAATCAGCTGGCATTACCTAATTCCATTACCTAGTGCCTTAAGGGCGTTATCTTAACTTCTATACTTTAAAACATCACGCACGCCGGCTGTTAGTCTACTGATATTGTTTAATTTTACTACTTAATGCCTTAAAAGAAATGTTTATTACTGTTACTAGGAATATCTTCTAATCTAACTCTGACAGTCCTGCTGTCTTACAAACTCTTAATGCCTTAAGGGCATTACCCAGTCACTATCACCAAAATGTCTCTCAGTTTTGCTCCTGACAGCTCTGCTGTCTTACAGGCTCCTTACAGACATAGTCCTGGCAAACACTGGGAACTGGATGTTACTAAAGTTACCCAGACAAGGTTTGGCTAGTTCCCGTATTTGATGGTTTTTGTACTAATTTTTCAGGATGGTGGAAGCTTTTCCTGCCAGGTCAAGTTACTGGTGGAGATCTGGGGAACAGCCCTACGGTACTCACAATTGTATGGGTGCCCACCCTCATTATAAATCAAAGAGCGATTCTCATTGCTCCTTCTTGGCTGCAAGACTGAATCTGCCCAGGGAAGACATAAAGACACATATATCTCCATCCCTCTGGAAAAATTCTTCCTAGGATTGTCACCCCGGATTCAAACCTGGGACCTGCAAGTGGTATGAGTTAAGCGCCAAATGCTGGCTGGACAGGTCAGACCTGGGGACTCAGGCTTAAATTTAGAGGTTTTGGAAACAAGCTCAACATAGAATTCACTGCACAGAGGATACCTCCTGCTGGGCTAATCCCACAGGTCCTGAAAGAAGCTGGTTGCCCCACCCAAAACCAAAGGTACCTCTCGTCCCTCTTGTCTTTCGGCCAACTTAATCTGTAATGTTGAGTCAAACCCTAGTTTTAACTGAGGAAGACAGCCAATGGCTCTGTGCCAGGACCCAGTGTCCCTCTGACCCAAGCTGACCTATCCCAACCCCTTCCTGTCACCCTGCCTTCTTGGCAGGACATATTAAATGATATTCCAGAAACTGAGGCTTTAAGATGAACACATAGCTGGATAAACCATACTATTCCCTTATTTAGGACAGGATGGTTGATCCCCAAACTCCCCTTCTATTTGGGGATAGGGGCCAACAATTCTTTCCCCCCTGCGCTGTCCCACCAAAAGACACAGGTTATAGGTCACAAGAGACTACAGTCACCCTGGGAGACCTACAAGGGAAAGATCCTGTACTTCCTTCAAGCTTTGCCATCCCCAATTCCCCTTACTGTCTATCTTGCGGTTCCCTAACTCATACAAGTAGATCTAAAAACATTAAGATATGTTTCCTGGCCCCACTGGGGGCATGGTGGGCCTGCACATTTGACAAGAAGCCAAATGTGCAACTGTTGAACATCTGGAATTGGAACCCTGTGGGGGATGTTTTTGTGCATTGGTCTATGCATACCCCACGCTTGAGTGTGCATACTCACACACACACTATATATGGGAAGAAGTGAAAAATGGGGTTTCTTGCCACACAAAATCCTCACCTGGAAAAGGAGGGAAGTTTCAGCTGTCTTTCTCCCGCTCCTCTAGGGGCTGCTACCTGGGAAGATCTCAGCACTGGCCTTTCAGTACTGGAATTTCTGATCCCTGAGAGCCAGAGTGGATCAGCACACACGCACCTCAGGGTCTCCACGTGACAGCTTGAAAAACAAGCGAATTCTCTAGCAGAAGTGGTTTTACAAAACTTCCAGGGACTAGATTTGTTGTTTCTAAAAGGAAAGAGGCCTTTGTGCTGCCCCAGATTAAAAAAAAATACTGTCTTTATACCAACAACTCAGGAATAATGAGAGAGATGTTAAATAGATGCAGGTGTGAAGGGGCATTTTGGGGCCTCTAATTGGCACCGGTCCCTTTTCTCTTGGTCTCTGTAGCTTACCACCATTTTGCCTGCCTTAGCTGCTTTTTCTGTTCCTTGGCATTATGGGTGCCCCTTGCATTTTAAATTGGTTGTTAACCTACATTAGAAGAATCAGCTCTGTCAAGTATAAACCTGCATCTCAACACCAATCAGTGATTTCATGAAAATGATCTTGAGCCAGTGGGGATATGATGACTAAGGAAACTCCACTTTGTGCTAGGCACCCATCTTAGTAGCCATCTGCCTCGTGTAGCTGTAAATGCTGCAGAAACAACGTAATTATGGTTTTCGCCTTTAAAAGCCTTCACCCTCTCCTGGGCAGCAGGTCTCTCATCTGGGTTAGAGACTGCGGCTCTGCTAGCTGTTTTAATGAATTTGGCTACCTATAGTCTGAATTGAGTCCGGTGGTCTTCTTCTGATGCCACTATGCCATTATGAAGCAAAGATTTAGATTGTTCTTTAGAGGTAGAATCTCGCTGTGTGGAGCTGGCTCTACATGTAGCCTCATGCCCAAGGTACTCTTCCACCCTACTCTCCTGAGTACTGGATTCACAGGCGTGAGCCACCACACCCGGATGAGACTTAGATTTTAGATAGTCTGTTATGCTGCAGTATGGCAAGTGGCTTAGAGAGGGACAAGAGTAGAGAAAGATCCCCAAATAAAAAGCAAAAGCAATTGTCTGCTGAAAAGATGGTGAGGGGCTGAAGTTACTGAGGCTGTGGAATGTCCTGTTCACCTTTGTATCCCAGCCTGACATAATGCCTGACACAAGGAATGAACTCAAGCAATATTTATTAATTGAGAGATATTTATATTTCTTATTGCATATTCCTGTGATAGCTCCACTTTTGGCTGTATAATTATAGTTCTAGTGAGTGAAACGATTCATAGTGGAGTTCTGGATGACTCCACAAAATTTATAGAACACAAGCGTATATAGCACTAAAAAGAAACTGGAAAAGCCCACCTGGTGTGATCACAGTTTATTACGCTATTGATTCTTCCTATGTCCTGTTTTCCTGGCTAGTTTTATGTCAACTTGATACAAGCTACAGTCATCAGAGAGGAAGGAGCCTCAGTTGAGAAAAGGCCTCTGTAAGATCAGGCTTTAGGCAGGCCTGGAGGGCATTTTCTTAGTGATTGGAATCGGTCAGACTAATGTGGGTGAGGCCACCCCTGGGCTGGGGGCCCCGTGTGCTATGAGAAAGCAGGCGGAGGGAGCCTCTGCAGCAGCTTCTGCTTCCAGGATCCTGCCCTGCTTGAGATCCTGTCCTGACTTCAGTGGTGAGCAGCACTGGAGGGGGTGAGGGGAGTGTAAGCCAAAGAAACTCTTTCCTCTTCAAGTTCCTCTGGTCATGGTGGTTTTTTTTTTTTTTTTTTTTTTGGTCATCACGGCAATAGTAACCCTAACTGGGAAACTGTCAGCCCGAGGCTCTGTTTCCTCCCTTCAGAACGTGCAGGCGCGGGTCTGTGCAGGCACCAGCCCCAGGGACTGGGTGGGGCAGGTCCGAGGATCCCAGTCCTGCTGTGAGTGCCAGGAGGGAGAAAACCTTCAAGTTGCGGTCCTCTTGGCTTGGAGGAGCTCTCCCGGTGACACAGCAACAGCAGCTCTCAGGTGATACCCAGGGATACAGCTTGTGCTCTTTTGAACAAGGACTATATGAACCTTGGAAAGTGGGCAGGGGTTTTCAGGGTGGGTGCATATCATTGGTTGGGGCTGAGACCCTGTGGATGTCTTCTCTGCACGGAGAGGAATTCCAGCACAGACATTCACATTACAATTCTTAATTAATTAATTAATTAATTACAGTTTATTCATTTTGTATCCCTGCTGCAGCCCCCTCCCTTGTCTCTTCCTATTCCCACCTCCCTCCCTTTTCTTCCCCTATGCCCCTCCCCTAGTCCCCTGATAGGGGAGGTCCTCCTCCCCTTCTATCTGACCCTAGTTTATCAGGTCTTATCAGGGCTGGCTGCATCATCTTCCTCTGTGGCCTGGCAAGGCTGCACTGCACCCCACCTCCAGGAGGAAGTGATCAAAGAGCCAGTCACTGAGTTATAATAGTAACAAAATTACAGCTGGAAAGTAGCAACAAAAATAATTTTATGGTTGGGGGTCAGCATAACATGAAGGGCTGTATATAAGGGTCATAGCATCAGGAAGGTTGAGAACCACTGCTCTGAATCATCTTATTAGCTCGCTCACATTTTAATTGACACTTTTCTGTTGCTGAATTGTTAGAGTTATTGATATGTTTTGCAGAGCACATATTTATTGCATGTAGGCTTCACCAATGTTTTCTCTCCTTGTTCTAGGTTGCCTTTTCACTTCCTTCATGATGCCCTTTGGTTTCCAGTCACTGACTCTTCATTTAGCAAAACCATCTAACTACTCATCTTGGACTGCCTTTTTATTTTAGGCTCCTGTTTCAGGCTCACCTCCCATCCTGAGCCTGCATTCTCTCTTTCTTGCTCTTGCGGAGGAGAACAGTTATCAAGGGCCACTGATGGCGGCAGTGCAGCAGGAACTGCCGACCACCATGTTTGTCCTGAGTTGGTTCCCCACACCTCAGATCCCAGCACTCAGGATGTGGTTTCAGAAGGATCAGTAATTCAAGATTATCATTGGCTGTAGAACAAATCTGAGGCCAGCTTGGAATACAGAAAATTCTATCTTAAAATCAAAATTAAAAAAAGAGAGAGAGAGAAGAAATGAGAGAGAGAGAGAAAAGAAAGAAACAAAGAAAGCAAAGAAAAACAAACACTGCTTTCAGTGCAGAGTTCTGAGAAGCCCAGGAGCTCACTTTGTTATTTTTCTGGGCAAGATGTACTGCCAGAAAGGCCCAGCACATATCTTCCCATCATTTAAGAAAACTGTTGTGGAATGTCTCTTGAATAGCAGCTCAAGAAACTTCAAGCAACATATTTTTTTATCAAACTAGTGATTTTTTATCAAACAAGGCTGAGAGATGTCAACCTTAATTGACCATGCCACATGTTTCTGGCTCATTGCCATGTTCTAAAACATGGCCTGGCTTTAGATTATGTATGCTTCTATGAGTCCCTGCTACCTGCCAGGAAAGAGCTATCTCAGGTGTGTTGTAAAAGCCAACATGGTGCCCATTTGGGAGAGAGTGATTTTTTTTTTTTTTTTTAGTTTCTGATGTGTTATTACTTGGAAGGACCCAATAGTAAGATCTGAATCTTCATTATAATTTCTGGAGTTCACTCAGACATCCTTGAATTAATGTCTTAGTAGGAGTTGGAGAGAAGTTTGACACAAACCTTCATTGAGGAAGCTGACAAGTACATGTCTATTTCACAGGAGGAACCAAGAAGCTTATCGTCTT
This sequence comes from Pachyuromys duprasi, assembly GCA_028658305.1. Lineage (NCBI taxonomy): Eukaryota > Metazoa > Chordata > Mammalia > Rodentia > Muridae > Pachyuromys > Pachyuromys duprasi. Next base: position 4,315,190 of record CM053760.1, read on the forward strand.
GTGTTAAGTTCATGTCCTCTGTTTCAAGAGAGATGACTTTCTAGAATGTGAAGTGTTACATTTCTTTTGAAAGGTGAAATGCAAGCAATTTTATAACGTATCCACAAAACCAAGAACCATCCCAAAGCACAAGAGTATCGTCTTAGCAACTTTTCTTTTTGATGTGATCAAATATTTGGGAAGAAGCAATTTAAAATTTTCCATTTATTTATTTACACACACAGAGAACTTGAATGTCACAGCTTCTATGGCATGTGTGAAGGTAGGAGAACTTTAGAGAGTTGCTTCTCTCCTTCCACCATGTATCTCAGAGATTTTGGCTCACGAATTTGGGTCATCGGGCTTGGCAGCAAGTTCCTTTATTCACTGACCCATCTTGAGCGGAGATTTAGTTTGGTTTATAGTTTAAGGGTGTACAGTCCACAGGAAGGAAAGGTAATGGCAGCAACCATCTCTCAGACAGAGCAGAGAGATGAATTCTAGTGCTCAGCCTGACTCCTCCTTATTTAGTTTGAGACTCCAACATTCAGGATGGGTCTTCTTTCCCTGTTAAACCTTTCTAGAAATACCATCACTGACATACCCAGAGGTGTATTTCCATAGCGATTCTAAATCTAGTCAAGTTGACCCAGAAGCTTAACCATCCCTAGTAATAATGCCAGCAGGTTGCACATTTCAAAGCTGAGTCATTGGTGGATTGATTAAACAACTGGCATAGAATAAGTCGCTTCCTTTAAGTGAAAAGAGGAATGCACTTTACTTAATTAAGGAAGAAAAATTTTGCTAAAATCTATGGTGAGGTGGTTTGTGTGAGAGTGATCCCCACAGGCTCATACATCTGAATGCTTGGTCCTCAGTTAGTGGAGCTGTTTGGGAAGGATTAGAAGGTGTGGCCTTTTTGGAGGAGGTGTATCACTGAGGTCGAACAACAACAGCCCACCCCCGGGCTCAGTGTTTCTCTCTCTGCCTGCTGCCTATGGATCAGGATAAATAGCTCTCAGCCACTGCTCTAGCACCATGCCTGTCTGCTTCCTGCCATGATGATTATGGACTAACCTTCTGAAACTGTAAGCAAGCCACTCCCAAATGCTTTCTTTAATAAGAGGTTCTTTGTTTATGGTTCTTTACAGCAATAGCACAGTAGCTAAGGCATGGTTAAGAGCAAACTTTCTAGCCATCAAATTGTAAAGAAAAAAAATTTTTGTGCTACTTCAATGGCAAGAGAGGCAGTATAATGTAAGAACCTAGTTATAATAGAAAAGACATTACATTTGTATGCATACATATGGGCAAAACACAGTGCATGTATACGGCATGTCCACTGGGAATCTTGAAACATTTTCTGTGAATAAGAGTGCCTAATCTATGCCAGTTGTTTAATCTATCTGTCTGTCTATCTGTCTGTCTGTCTGTCTGTCTGTCTGTCTATGTATTTATTGTGTTTTTGAGACAGGATTTCTCTTTGTAACAACGCTGGCTGTTTTGGAACTTGCTTTGTAGACCAGACTGGCCTCCAACTCACAGAGATCCACCTGCCTCTGTCTCCCAAGAGCTGGGATTAAAGGTGTGCACCCCTCCCCCACTGAATATCTTTTCTCTATACTCATATATATGTATATATGTATATTTCTCTTGTGTAGCCTTGGCTGTTCTTCATCTTTTCTTATGTCATTATCACACAGTAATTGAAGTCCTTATCTGTTTATATATATGAATGTTTTGTCTGCGTGTATGTTTGTGCATCATGTGTGTGTCTGGGACCTGAGGAGGACAGGAGAGGACATCCCATCCTCTGGGGCTGGAGTTGTAGATGGCTGTGAGCCACCATGTAGGTGCTAGGAATTGAATTCATGTTCTCCAGAAGAGCATCCAGTACTCTTAACTGCTGAGCCATCTCTCTGGTCCCTGCCACATAATTTTGATCACTGTAGTGCATGCTGTAAGTTTTGAAATCAGCAACCTTGAAGCCTTCAAATTTTGTTTTTAGTTTTCAAGATTGTATTGTGCATTTGAGGTCCCTTGAAATCCTTTATTAATTTGATGCTCAGCTTTGCTTTTTCAGTTTTGCAGGAAAAGATCACTGGATGTGTTCCGTTCTGTTCTGTTTTTTTTTTTTTTGTCTTGATTGTTATAGTTTTTGTTTGTTGTTCGAGACAGAATTTTGTTGTGTAGTCAAAGCAGCCATCAAACTCAAGATCCTCTTGCCCAGCGTGTTGAGATTTTAAACATGTACCACCATGTTTTGACTGTAGTATTTTGGTAGCTCATGAGATGAATCAGAAAATAAGTTTGTTTGGTATTGCCATCTTAACAATGTTGTCTTCCAGTCTGTGAACATGCCCTTTCTTTTAATTTATTTGTATAAATTATATGTTATATATTTTTCTGGCAATATAGTTCAATCGTAGAGTGCTTTACTGGCATGTGTGAGATCCTGAGTTTACTTTTTAAATAATGGTTTAGCTCTGAAATGTTTTCCCAGGCTTCACATGTTGAAGGTGTGTCACTAGGCTGATTCCACCGTTAGGGAATCTTAGCCACTGTTTGATGGCTGTGAAGAGGCGCCATGACCAACACAACTCACAAAAGGAAGCATTTAATTCGGAGCTCACTTACAGTTTTAGGGGTGAGCATCAAGGTGGGGAGCATGACAGCAGACAGGCAGGTGGGTAGGCACGGTGGCACACCTACGAGGCAGAGAGGGAAATGCTAGGGCCTTTGACACCCACGAGAGCCTGCCCTGGGCAGCACACCTCTGGCATTGGGGCTGCACCTCCTAGACCTTCTCAGTCTCATTAACTGGGAATCATGTGTTCAAATGCAATAAATGAGCCTGTGGGGCCACCACAGGACCTGCCCTCCTCCTCCTCTTTTCCTTTTTCCTTTTTTTGTTTTTTTCTCTTTTTAAGTCAGGGTTTCTCTGTACAGCCCTGGGTGTCCTAGAACTCATTGTGTAGACCAGGCTGTCCTAGACCTCAGAGATCTGCCTAACTCTGCCTCCCAAATGCTAGGATCAAAGGCATATACCTCCATTGCCTAGCTGACAGGCTCTTACTGTAAAGCTGTAGCTGGCTTAGGACTCCCTATTAGGCTGTGTAGACCAGGCTAGCATTGCATTTGTAGAGATCCAACTGTCAATGCTCTGATTGTGCCCACTACTGTGCTATGATTTTGGCCTCACCACAGGCCCAAAGTGATGAGACCAAGTGATCTTTGTTCCTTCTGGAGTGAGTTAACTATCTCAGGTATTTTACTTTATTTTTGTCTCAGAAATGAAAGCTGACACAGGTAGGTTGCTCCTTTGGATATTACATAACTGCAACTAAGCTTTTGCTCCCCCCAACTGTGTGTGTGTGTGTTCGTGCGTGCTGTATGAAGCGTGTTACTGGGCATTGGACCCAGGCTCTTGTGCATGTTAGGAAAATGCTCTACCACTGAGCTGTGTCTCCAACCCTTGAATGTGGTTTGTGTGTGTGTGTGCGTGTATGTGCATGTGAACATACATAGGATGGCAAAGCTCAGGCACATGTGCATGTGATGACTAAAACTCAATCTCAGATGTTCTTCCTCAGGAATTGTCCATCCACCTTGATTGTTGAGACAGGGTCTTTCCTTAGGACTTGGAGTTTGCCAACCAGGATAGGTTGGCTACCCAGCGAGCTCCAGGGAGCTTTTGTTTCTGCCTTCCTGGCACTGGAATTACAAAATCATATCACCATGGCTGTCTTTTTATGTAGGCAATGGGGATTGACCTTCGGTCCACACACTTGTGGGGTAAGTAAGGATTTTTACCAACTGAGTGATCTCCTCTGATCTGAATGTAGATTTTGAAAGCTGTATTGAAGAGGTCTTGGTCAAGGCAAAGAATATAGTATAAAGGAACAGGTACGTAAGATACCTCTGCATTAAGGATTCAATCTATCTGAGAATGGCTGTAATACTTGGGTGGTTTGCTGTGCATAGTAAGAAAGTGTGAGCCAGGAATGAGTGGATCTGTTTTCTTAGAGGTCTGATTATGTTCTTAGGTCACCAACTATGATGACCACATCACTGAATTCAAATCATGTGCATGCTTCAGTTTAGGACATAGATTGCCAGATTTTTTTTTTTTTTTTAGGTAAAGGCTGATAAAATGGCTCATCAGGTGAAGGTGCATCACTGAGCCTGATGACCTGAGTTTGATATCTGGGATCAACATGGTGGAAAGAGAGAATCAACTCTTTCAAGTTATTTTCTGACCTCTATAAGTACATAGTAGCTGCTAACTATACAATTAAATAAATGTAATACAAATTTCAAAGGGTAAGTCCCTGCCAAAGATATAGCCCTGGCAAATGAAGACATGAACACCCCTGCAAAGTAATAAATAAGTCACTAGATAACTGCAAATTTGGACATATCTTAGAACAGAAAAAATATAAAGCACTAACAACATTAAAATGTTTATGTGCTGTTTTTGTTTTTTGTTTGTTTGTTGAGATAGAGTTTCTCTGTGTAGCCTTGGCTGTCTTGGCCTCGCTTTGTAGACCAGGTCGGACTCGCCTCTGACTTCCTAAGTGCTGGAATTAAAGGCGTGTACCATCATGCCTGGCTATTAGGAACTCTTAATGCTGACTAAAATGCAAAATGAGATAAATATTTAGAAGACAGTTTGGTACAAAGATGGTCCTTTTTATCAAATGGTCCCATTATGGTCCTAAGTATTGTCCTTAATGAGATGAAAACTTTTATCTCTATAAAAATCTCCACAGAAATGCTTATGGTAAAGATAGATTTAAAAAAACTGTCTTATGTCCTCACAATGGAATACAAATAAGCAATAAAAACAAAACTGGTGGTGCATGCCTTTAATACCAGCACTCTGGAAATAGAGGCAGGGGATCATTTTGAGTTTGAGACTATCCTAGTCTACTTAGGGAGTTCTAGGACAGCCAGTGTTTCATATGACCATGTAACTCTGTAAACAGAAACAAAAGCCTCAAATTCAAATCCAACCAAAACCCAAAACAAAGATATAAACAAAAACACTCCACAAAAATTACCAGACTGTAAGAAGACTTGGAGAACCCTGAATGCGTGTTGCTTAATGGAATGAAGTCAGTCTGCAAGGGCCACTTGCTGAAGGGATCTGCCGAGGTGGCACTCTGGAAAAGGCACACTCTAGTAGAAATACTTAAAGGCCTGAGATGGGTACGGGGTGCAAACCTTTTATCCCAGTATTTGGAAGACAGGGCAGGTGAATCTTTGAGTTTGAGGCCAGCGTGGGTTACATGGTCTCCAAACACACACACACACACACACACCATACACCACACACACATACACACGAAATTCTATTAAGGAGGAGAGTTGAATAATAGGCTTCCAAATTGTTTTGTAAGAGGTTGTGTCAGTGGATACATTGTAACGTAAATGTTAAAACACTACATTAATTACAATGTATTACTATCAGCTGATCAGTTGTAATACATGTAACAATGGTAATGAAAGTTAGTAATGAAAGGGGACTCTGAGTGGGGAAATAAAAATATTAGACCTCTCCATTCTGTCTGTGCAATTTAATGTAAAACTGCTAAAAAAAAAAAGGCACATTTCTGTAATCCCAGCGTTGGGAGGTGGAGATAGGAGAGTTGGAATTTTTACATCAGCTTAGGCTACTTAATTAGTTTAAAACAATCGTGGGTTAGAGACTTAGCTCACTGTAGAGTACTTGCTTAACTTTTTCAAGGTCCTAGGTTTGAGTCCCAGAACTGGAGAAAAAAAAAGTGTATGTGGGTATTTCTTTGAGCATAAAAGCAGGCTTTTTTTTTTTCCTAGGTGAGGGGGAGGTCTATACACTTTTTCTTTCTAACATTTTTGTTAGACAGAAGATAGACATGAACAATGGAGGTAGAAGGGATTCTCACAGATAGCTTGATCCTGTTTCTTGTTTAGACAGTCTGTCAGTCTATTGTAAAACCTTGGCCCCAGCCTCCAATGGGAACCCACAGTTTTAAAAAGAAAATGTTGTAAGAGGAAGTAATGAGATCAAATACAAGACCTTGAACAAACCTAACCAATGAACAGGTAGTCTCTAGTTGAAAGCAATTTTGGTAAACGTACAGGAAAAAGGAGACATTTCAAGGCTCCCGATCAGACACAAAGAGACAGTTACAGAAAACGGCGGGAGGGAGACAGCCCAGAGCCCCTGAGCTGATCCATCTCACACTCTCTGAGAGCCAATTCCTCCTTGCTTGTTACAACTTTGTGTCTTGATGAATGGTCCCTAAGAGTTCCAGAATTGAAGGAAACTCCTTAACACTCTCCCTAGGACTATGTACAGTTTCAAGTGTCTAACAGTTGACAGAGAAACTATTCACAAAATTAAAACACACAAACATAGTTTCAAGTAGGGTCTCATTGAGTACTCCAGGCCGGCCTCAGGCTCACACTCCTTTGTCCTTGGAGGGCTGGAACTGGCGGAACTGCCTGTTAGAGACTGGACTTTTCACTCCACCTCTCTCATACTACTCATGACATTTCAGTTATATACCTTTTTCGATTTTATTACAAATAATCCTCACAGTCAGCCGGCGGGTAGGGGGATCATTCATCATTTTTTACGTCTTATAAATGAGAATCCTGACGTTTGCTGAGACGAGGTGTTTTGTTTGTTTTTGTTTTCCCCTCTTTCTCTCGTTTTCTGAGACAGGATCTCATGTAGGCCACGCTGGCCTCCAACTCACAATACAGTCAAGGTCTCACATCCTTATTCTACCGCTTCCACCTCCAGAAAGCTGGATAGCAGATGTGCACTCTTTTCTTTTCTTTCTTTTTTTTTTTTAATGACCACTGTCTTTTCAGATCCACTCACTGCATAGTTTTGCTTGGAAAAAGATGCGTCGTGGGAGGCGTGCGGTGCTGTGTTTCTGGATTTGGCACAGTTTCTCCCTATCCCCCACCCCTCCAGAACTCCTAGCCCCCCGCAGGCTTCCTGGCGCCGCTGCGCGGAGAAGCGACGCGCTTTGGACCACGGTGGTCGCCGTAGTCCCCTCCCTCCTTCCCCCGCCCCTCTGGGTTTTCGGAGGGCGCCGTGCGCCGCGCTGGAGGAGGCGGGGCTTGAGGCTCAGCGCAGCAAGCTGCGACGGGATAGGCCGAGGCTGGCGGCGGCCGCGTCGCGTTTACCGGAAGTGCTGCCGCTCTTCGCTAGCCCGAGCCTCGGCCCCAGAGGCTGGAGAGCTGCCCCGGAAGTCATCCCCCGGTCGCCCGCCCGCGGCAAACATGGCGGTGGACTCGTCCATGGAGCTGCTATTTTTAGACACTTTTAAACATCCGAGCGCTGAGGTAAGGCTTCGCGGCCCGATTTCGACACGGCCCCTTAGCCCCGGTCCGCTTGCTGCGGAGTCGGGGGTCGTCCGGGCCGTGTCCTCGTTCAGTCGCGCTGGGGGGGGGGGGTCCTCTGGTCCACACCCCCTCCCCCAGCCGGGTGCGAGCCCCGTGGCCCTGGGCGGCGGCCCGGCCTTTCCCGGCTCCGACTTGGGGCCCGCGTCTTCGGTGGAGTCAGCCGCGCCGCGGGCAGTGCTTATTTTGTCCTGTCTGCGCAGTCTTGAGGGGGGTCCTGGTTCTCAGGTTTACTTCAGGTGGGATGCAGGCGCGAGGTCGAGCATCTAGGCTTTGACAGCGGTGTCCGGTCCTGATGCCTTCAGGGTACCGAGTAACCACGATTCCAAGTCCCTCTCTTCGTTCTCTCTCCTAAAGGCAGTCTTTTTGCTCAATTTGTCGCAACAGTTTAATACTTTTGGGAAGGAATTCACTTCTTAGGATATGACATGACGTGTCTACGACAATCTCCTTTGCATGGAGAATACTTGCGAAGTACGCAGCATTGAAGGGAACTGTTATAAAGTCCGTCTTCAGAAAGCAAGTCCGTTGTTTTCGGGGGACAATGGTGTTGAGTAGTTTTGTGTACAGAATTACTTGGGTGTTCCCGAATGGTCTTGAGATACTTATATTGAATATACTGATTGTACCTAATTAACAAAAGTTCCCAAAAGCCAGCCAAAAATGAACTTTAACGGAGTCCATATAGAAATTCGGGTGGGAGGAATAGAGAGCAAATGAGCAAGCCTCGTATTTCTTTGTCTCGCTGGAAACTCACTCATTTAGAGAATCATTCTTTGGGGGTTGTTTCTTGTTTTTATGAAGAGTGTGGTTTTGTATAACGCACCGTAAGACTAGGGTAGAGTGTTTCATATTCCTTCTTAGTTGTATGTCCTGTGTTTAGGACAGTGTCTAGGAAGATATAAACATCGAATGAAAAAGGTTAAAATGTTCTGCTATGAAATAATGAAATGGGTAGTGATAAATTTTCTTTAATCAATGGTGTATAGGCCTGTAAAAGTCAAGTATTGGTACTTTGGGTTATTATGTTTTACTGATAGTGAATTTATTTATGTCCTATGAAATAAATTTTATTTCTTTCAAGTGGGCCACATAGTACTGTTTAGTGACTATTTAACTATAATTCCAGCTGGACTTGAAAAAACTCAAAGTGGAAGCTGTAGTTGTAACCAGAAGAAACTTCTTTACAGAACTGGAGAACAATAACATTTGAAGAAGTAACTAGGCATGGTAATAATGTTTTTAATCCCAGTACTTCGAAAGCAGAGGCAGTCAGATCTTTGTGAGTTTGAGGCCAGTGTGGTCTCATAACAAATTTCAAGACAGCCAGAGTTACACAGTAAGACCCTGTCTTAACTTTTTTTTTTAAAGAAGCATGTGTTTCTAGCACTAATCTAACAAGAAAATTGTCATTCCTTCATTCACTGTCTTCATTCTTAGACCAACATTAAAGATCATAGGAGAACAGGGCAGGTAAAAAAACTTTCTACGAGTGATTGAAGAAGGTTTAGAAGAAATCACATTTGAACTTACCTTGAAGGTGTAGGGGTGTGTAAGAAGTACAGAAATGTTTGGTTTACAGTTAGAATATGGTGTGTAAAAAGGAGCAGTGGTAATCTCTTGAAATTTATCATTTTATCTCCAGAAACGTCTAATCACTGTTATGTAGTCCTTAAAAGGGTGTGAATGGTGCTAATTGAATTGCAAATCAAACCTTTAATCCCAGCACTCCTGAGGTGGAGGAGAGTTGAGGCCAGCCTTGTCTACAAATTGAATCCCAGGACAGCCTGGACTACACAGAGAAACCCTCTTTTGAAAAATCAGCCAACAAGCAAAAAATCCAAAAAAGGCAGTTTGAGGGCAGGTTGACTCTGTTTCAAAAGGCCCTGAAACCAAACAAAATTCTGAATCAGTATCTGATGTAGGAAACTCTAGTTGATAGTAGCTCTCTCTTTGTGAACATTAAGGGTGCAGAATTTTAGAACAAGGTCGGTCTTGTGAATATCAAGGACAATTTCATCAAGGCAATTGGCATATTAAGTCAGTCTTAGTAAAATGGGAAATGTTTCATTGTTGTGGGAAAGGAGGGCTATTGTCAGTGTTCTGTTAATTTATGCTTAAAGTAGCTGTGTGAATTGGGACCTGAGAGGCAGTTTTAAAATCATATTATGGAATTCCTTAAATATTCAAAAAGAGTAGGTACAAATGTTGGAAGCCTATAGTTTTTGAGCAGGAAAATTATATGATTAGTAAACTCCATTAGGTAGATTAATTGTTCAGTCATAGAATAGGTCAGTGAAAACAAGTAGCAAAATCAGGAAGAATAAGTGAAGTGCAGTGAAAACTAGTTAGCAGATGGAATTAACACTTGTAGTATTTATTGACTACTTTGTGGGAGGAACATTGCTTTGGTTATTTAAATGACTCTTCTCTGATTTTCTATTAGTTTTGAAAGTTTCTTCATTTATAGATTAGAAAACTATGTTAAAAGGTCAGTGGTTTCCGTGAACTGTCGTGACTACAGTAAGGTAAAATGACAGTCTGGGGCATGCCTGCATTCCTGACACCCAGCTGAAGACGTGTAAGGTCAAGGCCACCTGGGCCACACAGGAATAAAACAAAGACAAGGTGTGTGCTATGGCTGCATCAAGAAAGGCACCTGCTGCCAAGCCCAAGTTGAATTTCTGGGATCCACTTGGTCAAACTGGCTCTAGAGGGTTGTCCTCTGACTTCCATACAAGTACTGTGGCACACATGCCCACACACATACTAATAAAAGAGTAAGAATCAAGTCAAACCAGTAAGAAAATACGCTAGCATACATTAGCATTCCTGGCCCTAAAGTGGTGTCATCCCATTTTGCAGTTGGGACTGAGTAGGAAGAAATACACGCAAGGCACATTACAGAGGAGGTACAATAGGAGTAAAAAATGAACTAGTTGCTTTGCTTTTAAAGAAATTGGCAATCTGCTAGGGAAGATAATCTTTGATTAAACTTTCACAGAGGAATCCTTAAAGGAGTGCAAATGGTTCTAGATGAGTTACAAATTGTAATTTGAATGGGCTGGGAAGAAGGCTCAGCAGTTAAGAGCATTTGCTGCTCTTGCAGAGGAACCCAGTTTTACCAGCTATATAACTCCAGTTTCAGGGGATGAAATGCCCCTTCTGACTTCTTCAGGCACCAGCACATGTACAATGCCATGGATGCAATGTACATACATCTATGTAGGCAAATCGCTCATAAATTAAATATTTAAAGGGAAAAAAACCCCTAAATTATGGTTTGTAATGCTGCTCCTTTAACCATGGGGCCAGAGAGATTGCTCAGCGGTTAGGCATACACACTGCTCTTGCAGAGGGCCTGAGTTTGGGTCCTGGCTCCCACATCAGGAGGGGCTGAACTCTCTGTAACTCCAGTTCCATGGGATCCGACCACATCTCCATGCATGTGCAAACACACTACTAAAATTACAGTAAACATTTAAAAAAGAGTGTATTGCTCTTCCACAGGATCCACGCTCGGTTCTGGTACCTCTAGTCACCTGCACATACTCCCCTCAACACATACAAGTACATGTAGTTAAAAATAATAAAAACAATTTCGGGGGGCTATAGAGATGGATCGGTATTTAAAAACACTTGTTGCTCTTGCAGAGGGACCTGTTTGTTCTCAGCACCCACAGCAGGCAGCCTACAACTGCTTGTGACTCTAGGTCCAAGGAATCCAGGACCTTCCCTCAGCCTCCCTGGGCACTGCATATTTAAATTTCATTATAGAAAATTAGAAAGTAGAGTGGGTAAATGACCTAGTGGATAAAAATACTTGGCTGGCAAGCTTTCTAGCCTGAGTTCAATCCTGGAACCCATGTAAAGGTGAAAGGGGAGAACTGACTCCATATGTATGGCATTTGTGTGCACACATCTCTCTCTCACACACACACTAAAATTAAAAAAAACTTATAACAAGAAAAATTTAAAAATAAAGTATAAACTTTCATAGACCCACCCTTCATTAACACTTTTTTCTTTATCTCCTTTACCTTGGCAACAATCACTTCCCCACGTAAACAGTTAAATACTTACTTATAAGGCCAGTTTACTGATTTCAGACTGACAGCACTTTGATTTCTAGAGAATGATGTTCCAATAAAAGAACAAAACAGCAAATGAAGCTACAAGGTCAGCTGGACAGGATGGCCTGTGTCTGTGCCAGCACTCAGGTGGTGGGGCTAAGAGCAGGAGCTTTAAAATTATTTTTGACTACAAAGAAAAGCTGAGACCACCTTGGACTATATGACACACAAACAGAAGACAGACAAATACAAATAAAAGCAAGATAAAACTCTAGTATGCATGTAATGTATTTCAGAAAAGTTGTTTAAAGTAAGATTTATACAGGCTGTTTGGTAAATGAATGGAAGACTAATATATTTTGATATGAGTTAATTTTTTCATCTGTTCTTTAACCATGATAATTAGTACATAGTTTACATTTTGTAGTTTGATAACAGCTTTCTTTATATTAATATTTTCCAAATCTTTTAATACATATGAGTATGCCTAAATGTATGTCCTTCTATATTAATGTCCTAGTTTTGGTTTGTTTTAGTTTTTACACCTAACATTGTGTTACAGTAAACCTACATGAAGGTGAGCTTCATTTAAAGAAAAATTCCTATTGTGTTTTGACCTGGTAACACATGTATGAAGTACAAAGTTAAAAGGTACAAAGGGTATCCAGTAAAAAGTCAGTCTCTCGTCACTGCCAGACATCCTGCAGCTTTAAATGCTAATATCTGTACTAAACTCCTGTGGGTTATGCTTCTGACTTTTTATAGAAACCCAAAGGGGATAGATTATAAAGTTTTTATTTCTTTAATGTTGTCCAAGTGATTTGCTAGGTTCAAATACACTGTTGGGGTATTTCATTTAGAAGGGCTTTCGCTTTAGAACAGTGATTCTCCATCTTCCCAAAGCTGCAACCTTTTAGTACTGTTCTTTCTGTTGTAGTGACTCCCAACTGTAAAACTTACTTTGTTGCTACTTCATAACTGTAATTTTGCTACTGTTATGAAACATAATGTAAATATCTGTGTTTTCCAATGGTCTTAGGTGACTCCTGGGAAAGGGTCATTTGACCTTCAAAGGGGTCTTGACCCATAGGTAGAACCACTGCTTTAGAGTTTAGTTAGGAAACTATCATTTATGCACAAGGGAGAGCTTCAGTGGCAGGAGTAGATGAGCTGAGAGAAAGAATAGAAAGTGAAGGCAGTTACAGGTAGAATAAGAAAGGCAAGCAGACGGCATGAAGTATTCTGACAGTGACTTCCTATGGAAAAATGTGGTCTTGAAATCTGACCAGTCTATTCATAGTCACATTAGTTTATTATCATAACCTTCCCAGAGTTCTCAGTCTCAACCTGTCTTAGGTTTTAATTTTTTTGAGACAGAGTCTTATATAGTCCAGGCCAGCAGTGGATAAAATTTTGTTTTTGTTTTTTGAGACACGGTTTCTCTGTGTAGCCTTGGCTATCTTGGACTCACTTTGTAGACCAGGCTGGCCTTGAACTCACAGAGATCCACCTGCCTCTGCCTCCTTGTGTGCTGGGACTAAAGGCATGTGCCACCTTGCCCAGCATGGTAGATAAGTTTTAAACTCCTGATCTCTCTTGTTGGTCTCTGTGGGGTTGAATGTAGGTTCCCACGAATGTTAGAAAAGCATTCCTTTCATTGCTTTACTTACCTCTCCCACCCAGGGCTTCATCTCTAATTCCTTTAAAACAACTTACCTTTAGGCACTTATTAAAAGTTCTTACATTAAACGAATATGCCAGACACTGAGTTTATAGTAAATCTTGTAACATACATTCTAAAAAAGAAAAGGAAAGAAAAGAGAGAATGACATCAGTTTGATAAGGTACTTTGGGCACACAAAGGAGAGGACATCTGAACTTGTTTTAGCTTTTGAGAGAAAGTTGACATCTAAAGAGAGTTGGGGCAGAGCAGTAGAGGGAGTCTGGTCAGAGGATAACTGAATGCCACAGTTGAGACCTTGAACTTGAAAAACAGCATGGTTTGTCAGTGACATTCACACATGTAATATTTTGGTTTGGAGTAATAAAGAGGCCAGTAATAAAGAAGACCTAGGAATTTGGCTTGGCTGAAGGAAGGAGCAGGTCGTGATACATTTATATTCTAGGAAGACTACATTACTTTTTCAATAGGAGAATGGGTTGGAGCAGATTAAGAAGTGCAAAATCAGTTAAGGTCCTACTGCTATGCATGGCACAGTGTACAGAGCTGAAGGAACAGCAGAAATGAAGGGGTTCCAAGACTTGAGAAGTGTTCAGGCAGTCAATCTTATGATTTGGAAATTAAATAGATGGAAAGTTAGGTGAGAAGACAAGGAGCCAAATACGACAATGTGTTAGGCATGATGTGGCTAGTGATAATTCTGTGGATGAAGGACAGAGTTCAGTGTTTAACTTGCCAGCTTTGAAGTATCTGAAGACATTTAAATGCAGAGGTCCCCTGGGGCTTAGTAGAAGCCTAGGTGGAGATACAGATTAGGAGCTATCTTCTGGCTGTGGGTGAAGATGTCAATTTTTATAATCTGGTTGGCTATACCCTGTTCAGCCCCATGTGCCTTCTAGTCCTTATGAACTATGTTCCTAGATTTTTGAAACTTGAAGTTGTATACTTTCCCTTTACCCAGAAAGCTCTTCTCCCTCATTGATTGGTCCCGCAAAACCCTTTCTTCCCAGACAGAATCTCACTCTGTGGCTCTGGTTGGCCTTGAACTCATTGTGCAGACTAGGCTAGCTTTGAATTTACAGAAATGTGTAGTATATGTTTAATAGAAGTAGTAACAGCTAATAAAGAAGATTTCCTGTTATAAGGAGGTGTGGCTTATTTGGTAGAACACTTGCCTAGCATGCATGAAGCCCTGGGTTCTATCTCCTTTACCACATGAAAGTGGACCTGGTGGCACTTAGGAGGTAAAGGCAGGAAGGTCAAAATTCAAAATTATTCTGCTTTAAAGTTTTTTTTTTTTTTTGACATTTCTGCTGTAGTTCAAGTGTGCAAAATAACTGTAAAGAAAGTGATTGTTTCTTTTTATGGCCTTGCATGGGATAATATTTTCTCTCTTTTTAAAAAAGATTTATTTACTTATGTATAGTGTTTTGTCTGCATGTACAGCTGTACACCAGAAGAAGGCACCAGATATCATTATAGATGGTTGTGAGCCACCGTGTGGGTGCTGGTAATTGAACTCAGGATCTCTGGAAGAACAGACAGTGCTCTTAACCTTTGAGCCATCTCTCCAGCCCCAGGATTTTCTCTTGAAAAGAATTGAAAATGACCTAGGAATAATATGGCAGTTTTATAGTGTTGGGATCCAGATTCTGTCTGTATTGTTCCTCTGCCATCCTTCGAGTATTGCCTGTACTATTTATAGTAGCTAATTGTAACATTTATGTGCTGGAAAAGCAGCAGACTATTGGAAGAAAGGGTGGAAGGGGTGTCACAGAGTCTGAACCTTCCATTTAAGGACGTGGCCCAGACTTGCCTACTTCATTTTCATTGCATTTATCAGTGGATGTCTATTCTGTATATCCATATATTTGAAGCATCTATAAACATTTCTTGAGTGTCTGGAGTCATGAATGGGAAAAGCTTGATAACCCTTGGTCTAAGCAAAACATCAGTGGAAAGGTAAATGTACTGAAGAAAAATTTATGTAATACCGATTGAGAGACAATTAGGTACGTTAGCATAATGATAAATCATCAGCAATTGAAAAATATTTATTATCTGTGTGTGTATCTCTGTGTGCCAGATATATGTGGGTGTCCTTGGAGATCAGGAGAGGACATTGGGTTCCCTGGAATTGTGAGCTGGTAGATGTTGGGATCTGAACTCTGGTCCTTTTGGAAACGCAGCAAGCATTCTCACTTGCTGAGTTCTCTCTCCATTTCCATCATCAGCTATTTTTATAAATGATTTATACAACATCGTAATTAATATAAAATAAAACGATATGTTTATTTTTGATGTGGGGATTCAACCCAGGGTCTTGGACATATGAGGCATGTCCTTTTTATTGTATATGGGGGTTGAGACAGGATTTCTCTGTTTGGAGTTCTGTCTGACCTGGAACTCACTCTGTGGACCACACTGGCCTTGAACTCAAAGAATTCCACCTGTGTCTGTTTTCCCAAGTACCAGAATTAAAGACGTGTGCATTTACCACTGAATTACATCCTCATTCCTGGATTTTAAGATTGCTGGTGTCATATTTGGTTGAAAATAAAAAAGTTAACAGTGTATTTTCAATTGAAAAAGAAATGTTTTACTTACAGTATGTTTCATCCTTGTTTTTATAGCAAAGTTCTCATATAGATGTGGTTCGTTTTCCATGTGTGGTTTATATCAATGAAGTCCGAGTTATACCCCCAGGAGTACGAGCCCATAGTGGCTTACCTGACAACAGAGCATATGGGTAAGTCAACTCTTTGTGGACTTCTTTAAAAAACTTAACTATATTCCCCTCCCTCTCCCTCATGTATGTGCGTGTGTTTTGAGACACTGGGAATGGCTTGAACATACTATATAGACCTGGCTGGTCTTGAAAGCACAGGGTGCTGTTATTAAATGTGTGTGCTTCCATGCCTTGCCATATGTATTTTCCTTATTTTGAATATTTTTGGTAATGCTCAGGATCAGACCCAAGGTCCATTATAGGCAAGCATTAGGCAAGCATTCTATTATTGACTTTTCCTAGCCCAGGTGAAGTGATTTTGATGTGACTTAAAAAAAAAAAAGAATTAGTTTTGTATCTAATTATATGTATGTGTATGTGTGAATGTTTTGTCTGCATGTATGTGTGTGCACCATGTGCATGCCTGGTGCCTGTAGAAGTCAAAGAGTTCTCAAATCCCCTGAAACTGGATTTAATGGTTAATTGTGAGCCACTGTGTAGGTGCTAGGAATCAAACCTGAGTTCTCGGCAAGAGTAACAAGTGCTCTTAATTGCTGAGCCATCTCTCCAGCCCCTAGTTTGAATATTTAAAAATGTGTATGGGGTAGAAATTGACTCCAGACCAGTGGCATACTCTCCAGTGTTGGTTCCTAACTCCCCGTTTCCTAAAAATTTTGAGATAGTCTAAGTTGTCCAGGCCAACCTTTAACATTGGTCTTTCGAGACGCTGGGACCGTAGACATGTTTCACCATGCTTAGCTTACACCATACATGTGACTTTGTATATTTGTGTATAGAATCAGAGGTCAGTGTAGGTGTCTTCCTCATGCTCTCTTCCTTCACTTTAGTGTTTAAAATAGGGTCTCTCGCTGAACTGTTTGGCTAGACTGACGAGCAAGCCCCTGGGGTTCTCCAGCCTCTGACCCCCTCCACCCAGTGGTTATAGACTAATCTGGGTTTATGAGGGTGCTAGGAGTGTGAATGCGGGTCCCCATGTTTTATAGCAGGTATTTTACCTATTGCTCCACTCCCCAGACCCTATAATATGACTTAAAAAAAATTGTAGCTTTAAAGAACGATTGGTTGAATTAGCAAGTGATTGTGTATTACTTTTTCTTTCTTGGGTTAGGTAGATAACTTTAATAATTGACATAAGGGAGGGGTTTTATTTTTGTGTAATATGAATAATAATTATTTTCTAACTTTAGTTCTATAGGTTGAAAATAGAAGCCAAAGTTTGGCTGTGAAAGTGTGACTCTATATGATAAATGCATCTTAAAAAGAGCTTTTAGCTTCTAGCACAGGCACTGGCTTTGTATATTGATAGATTTCATTTTGTTGATACTATTTGTAATTCCATTTTTATTATACAAAATAGTTAAACCTGCTACTTCTTGGTGAAGATTATGGAACAGATTCAGTGTCAAAGTTTATTTCTTCCTAATTGTGAAAAATATATTTATAGGAGTAGACATAAAAATCTTTAGAGGTGTCATTCAGAAATTACAATGTAATTAAAATATAATGTAATATATATTGTAACATGTATATTATATGTAATGTATAATATATAATATATTATGTAATATAATGTAATTAAAATATAGAACAGATTAACTGTTGTTTGCAAGAGACCTCATTTTCCCCCCATGTTTAAGAAAGTTAGGAGGTGGGGCTAGAGAGATGTCTTAGAGGTTAAGAGCACTGTCTACGATA
The DNA here is from genome assembly GCA_028658305.1 of Pachyuromys duprasi. Taxonomy (NCBI): domain Eukaryota; kingdom Metazoa; phylum Chordata; class Mammalia; order Rodentia; family Muridae; genus Pachyuromys; species Pachyuromys duprasi. The sequence continues at coordinate 4,332,768 of CM053760.1, forward strand.
CCAAAGGTCCTGAGTTCAGTTCCCAGCAACCACATAGTAGTTTATAACCATCTATAATGAGATCTTCGGGTATGCAGGTGTACACATAGGTAGAACACTGTATACATAATAAAGAAATCTTTAAAAAAAAGAGAAAAGAAAATTTAAGAGACATGAGACTAGATTAGTTGGTAGAGTGTTTGCTTAGCATACAAGAAGCCCTGGGTTTGATCCCCAAGCATGGCATAAAGTAAGCGTGCCATGCCTGTAACTCAGCACTGTGGAGGTAGAACCCGGAAGTTTTAAGTTTAAGACCAGCTGGGACTATGTAAGATGCTGTCTTACATAGTCTGGGAAAACAACAACTACAAAAACTAAACTAAAATTTAAACTGTGCATAGTAGACATGTGTATACTTCTAGAACTTGGGAGAATCAGACAGTCAAAGTAATCTTGAGCTACATAGCAAGTTGAAGGCCAGATGGGGCCACAGTATACCTGAGATCCTGTGACACCCTCCTCCAAAAAGGGGGGTAGAATGGATCAGTTGGTAAAGTGCTGGCTGCACAAGTGTAAGAACTGGAGTCCAATCCCTAGTACCCGTGTGAAAATGAGAACTGTGATAATATGAACATGTGATAGCATGGGTCTATACTCTCAGCACTGAGGAAGCAGAGACAGGATTCCTGGGGCTTGCTGACCACTCAGTCTAAGTGAAATGGCAAGCTCCAATTTCATAAGAAACTGTAAAAAACAAAATGAGGTGGAAAGCGAATTGAAGAAGACATCTGACATTAACCTCCAGCCTCTGCGTAGCTGCCTTAGTCCTTTATTTGTGTAGTCAGATGCAGGTTTGAACTGTTATGTCAGTGGGAATGGGGCTGCAGTTTGCTTACAAGCTCACTTGTGTGGCTACTTGTGGGAAGCTGCAGTTCCTTGGTAGCAGATGTTCTCTCTGGAGGCTCATCCTGCTCACATCGTAACAAAGCTTCCTCCAGAGTGAGTGATGCAACAGTGAGTACCCCCAAGAAGAAGCCTCAGCCAGCATGTTTGTAACTTACAACTGGGATTGGCACACTAAGAGTTTTCCTGTATTCTCTTAGTTACACACTCCAGTACAGAATAGGAGGGGACTATACAGGTTGTGAATAATAGGAAGCATGGGTCTCTGGAGACATTTTGGAGTCCAGCCACGACAGCAGGAAAAGTAGATGTGCCCTTCACTACAATGGGTAGAATATTTATTATGCTTTCTTTATTCTCCCTATTTCTTAGCTGGGGGTGAGTGCCTTCTTATGCTGTAATGAGATATGAAAGTACCAGAAACATTTATGCATGGTTAACACGCAGAACAGTAAAATTAAGGATTAATGGAGTAGAACAAACATAAGAAACCTACAGGGAATCTTTTTTACAAATTTTGTTACATATTTACTTATGCTTATGTCTTTGTGTGTGTGTATCCCTTCATGTGTCATGGGGTCATGGGTGGAGGTCAGAGGACACCTTGTGGGAATCAGTTCTCTTCTTCCACCATGTCGGTTTCCCTGGGGTTGAGGTCAGGTCATTAGTATTGGCAGCAGTCTTGCCCAGTGAGCCATCCTGATGCCCTGAAGCCTGCAATCTTTCTTCTTTTCTTTTATTTTTTTGGTTTTTGGTTCTCTGTGTAGTCCTGGGTATCCTGGAACTTGCTCTGTGGACCAGCCTGGCTTCGAAGTCCTAGAGATCCGCTGCCTCTGCCTTCCAAGTGCTGGGATTAAAGACGTGCACCTCCACCATCTGGCAGGAAGCCTGCATGTTACACTCAAAAGTCATACTAGGGAGCAATAATATGCATGCAACATATTTTTTTTAGTTAAAAAAATTTGAATACTTATTTCTTTATTACTTATGCAGTGTTCTGCCTACAGGCCAGAAGAGAGCACCATATCTCATTATATATGCTTATAAGCCTCCATGTAGTTGCTGGGAATTAAACTCAGGACCTTTGGAAGAACAACCAGTGCTCTTAACCTCTTAGCCATCTCTCTAGCCCACAGCATACGTTATAAATGTTTTTTCTCACTATAAAACTCAGAAATATAAAGGCAAACTCAAAGTTTCTATAATATCTCTGTCCTGAGAGGATCCTGAATTTGATTGGATTTGTTTTATTTTTAAGATAGGTCTTTTTTTTTAAGCCTTGGCTGTCCTAGAACTAGCTCAGTAGACCAGGCTGACCTCTGCCTCCTGAGTTTTGTGATTAAAAGCATGTTCCACCACAGCCTGACTGACTTAATGTATTTTTATTAAAGATTTATTTTCATCCATCCATCCATCCATTTATTGAGACAAGGTTTCTCTGTGTAGCTGTATCCCTGGAACTCACTTTGTAGACCAGGCTGGCCTCAAACTCTCAAGAGATCTACCTGCCTCTGTTTCGAGTGCTGGTATTGAAGGCATATATCATTACTGCTCCTTATTTGTATTTTTATGTGTGTGTGTGTGTGCGCGCGCGCGCGTGGGTGCATATACACCCATGGAGGCCAGAAGAAGCTGGATCCCTTGGAGCTAGTTATTTGTAGTTGTGAGCACAGGATGATTTCTAGGAACCAAACTTGGGTCCTCTGTTTTGAGGTACTTACGTTGAACTACTGAGCCATGTCTCCAGCCTGCTTTGTTCTTTGGTTTTCACTGTATAGCCTGGGCTGGCCTTGAGTCTGTAGTAGATTTCCTGGCTCGCCTTTCTAAGTGCTGGGCATACAGGCACACACTACCGTATCTGGCTTTGGATTTTGTTAGTTTTCTTTTTCAGAGTTTTGTGGGGAGGATGTAGGGGTGTGTGTCACAATGTATGTGGAATTTGGAGGAAACCATTCAGGAGACAGTTCTTTCATATATGGGGCCTAGGGATTGAATTGAGGTTGTTGGGTTTGGTGGGAACCTTTACCATGTGAGCCATTTTGTTGTCCCTGCTAGTTTTATAAATGTACTGTCTTACATAAAGTTAGGCTTTCAAGTCATTATGTTGTGAACGTCTAGTACAGTTAAGTATCCTTTGATTATTTTTGTTTACCTTTTGTGGTGTTGGGGATTGGACCTAGAGCCTCATGCATTCTGGGCAAGAGCTAGCTGTATCCCTAACGTTAAAATTTTTAAATGTTTAAGGTAAATAACATGTAGTAGGTGAAAGACTAAAATTATTTTTCTGATTTTGATGATTAAAAGTTCATTTTTAATAATACTTAGATGACTTGAGAATTGGATAGGATTTTGTTAAAATATGCAAGTCATTTGCTTTTTTGTTATTTAAATTCTTGGAATATTTTTTTTTGGTTTTAGGATTGTCTAGGACTTTGTAATTACTGTGTTTTTGTTTTACTATAGGAACTAATTTCTAAAATGCCTGACATCTTGACCTTGTTTGATTTACAGGGAGACATCTCCACATACATTTCAACTAGACTTATTCTTCAATAATGTAAGCAAACCAAGTGCTCCAGTTTTTGATAGGTTGGGAAGGTATGTATGTACTTAACAACTTTATCAGAAACCTCACCCTTCTGTTGTGTAGCTAGAAGGAAGTGTCTGGTGGTAGACACAGGAAAGCGAGGTTTAAGTTTCTTTTTGGGCATTATGAAAATGCTGGACTCCTGAGAGACTCTTAACAAAATAAAAGCTCAAATGTGTGAAATAATAGCCATCTTTTGTTTGCTTTTTACTTGTGTGTGGATGCATCCTAAACAGCACACTTACATGATTTATTACTAACCTGATCTGGAAAAGGCAGCTTTTTGATTCTTAAAAGCTATATTAGAGCCCATGGCAGCCCAGTCTCCAAGGGGTTTTCTCGTAAGGGGAACAGGGCCTGTCTCTGCCATGAACTCAGTGGCTGGCTCTTTGATCAGCTTCCCCTGAAGTGGGGAGCAGCCTTACCAGGCTACAGAGGAAGACAATGCAGCCACTCCTGATGAGACCTGCTAGGCTAGGGTCAGATGGAAGGGGAAGAGGACCTTCCATACCAATGGACTGGGGAAGGGGCATGGGAGAAGAAGAGGGAGGGAGGGTGAGATTGGGAGGAGACGAGGGAGGAGGTGAGGGAGGGGGCTACAGCTTGGATACAAAATGAATAAATTGTAATAAATAAAAAAATTAAAAAGCTATATTAGGCAAAATAACTATTTGATGAATTTAATAAGAACTCATTAAAAATCATAACATGAGAAAAAGTAAAGCCATTTTAAAGATAATAAACTGCATTTTTACTAGGAATTAGCAGACTTCATTCAATCTTTCCTGATCCTCTTAATTTCTTAGGAAATTACATTGAAAATTTAACATTTTTAAAACCCAGACAACCTCTACACTGAACTATAGCCCCAACCATAGAGTGAGTTCTTTTCTTAAATTTTGGGGTACTTTTTTGGAGGGAGTGCTAGAGATTGAACTAAGGCTTTGGATGCCAGATAAGCACTCTATCACAAAATGACATCATCAGCCCCATAGTGTACATTTTTTTTGTTGTTAGAGTATAATGTCATGGGTTCTCTGTCTGTTCATTAGATTTTTGTGGAGGTGCTCTTAAAATTTCAACTAATGTGTATGTTTAACCCAAACCAATTGCATTAGAGTCATTTGTGGCTTGAAAAAATTTAACATTTATTTATATTGAACTATTTAAAGTAGAAAAACTTTTTTTTTTTAATTGATTTGAGACAAGAGTTTCCCTGTGTAGCCTTGCCTGTGAGGACTCACCCTGTAGACCAGGCTGGCCTGGAACTCACAGAGATCCGCCCGCTTCTGCCTCCCCGAGCACTGGCATCACAGGCGCGCGCCACCATGCCTGGCTAGAAAACTTATAAAAGTATTTATTTTGTTTTTTATAACACTTTATTCTAACCTAAGCACCTCAATTTAAAACTAAACACTGTTGAAATTGTTTTTTTGTTTTTTGGTTTTTTTTTTACAAATTTTGAGTTATTGAAAAAAATGTACAAGTTCTGCTAACAGATCAACACCTAAAGGGATAGAGTACCTGACACACAGTGGATTTCATATAATGAAAATACCTAAAATAATGCAGTATACCAAAATGATGAAAACAGACTTTGAAAAACAAGGTTGTAGCGTTATTACTAATAACTTTGTAATAGTTTTCAGATTACAGGAAATTGTTTACTATAATTTTAGCCATGTAGGAACAACAGAAGCCCCTTTTGTTCTTAGGGGGAGTGAAAAATATTATTAGCTGTTTTAGTAAGTGTACATTTTGTGTACTTTTAAGCAGTTTTTAAATATTACAGGAAACAATAAACATAGGACTTTGTACATTTTCTATAGACCCAGGTCTTTGTCTAGGAGTATCCAAGGTCCAACCCAGGTCCCTGCAACTACCCTTCAGTACTCCCTGTACCCTGGCCTGCCTGGGTCTAAGAACCCAGGACGGGGCCATGGCTACGTTCCATGGTGCCATCTTGGGAAGCAAGGTTTTGTGTGTTATTTTTACGTGTACATGCCATGGTAAGGGTGTGTAGGAAACAACTTCATGGAGTTGGTTTTTTGTCCCCGTCTGTCTTATGTAGGTTTTGGGGATTGAACTCAGATCATCAAACTTAGATAGTAAGTGCTTTTACCCAGTGAGTCATCTCACCAGCCAGAACTTCATAATTGTAATATTTATTATCTGAGCCTTTGTGTTTATTCTCACTCCTTTTCACAGCCTGGAATATGATGAGAACACTTCTATCATCTTTAGACCAAACTCAAAGGTAATTGAGGATACTACTTCTTCACCTTCGTTCTTCTGTTCTTCTGTTTAGTGTTTGATTCAAGTAAGCCAGTGAGACAGAACTGGATTCAGCATTCCAGGATGTTATCTCTCGTTTGTATCTTGCAATTAAAAGCTATTTTAGAAATCTCATTATTCCCTGTCTGAAGAACCTGATTCATTTTATGCTACATATAAAATAATGTATCGTTAAAAAAATAACGCACTGAGGCTGTGTAGATGGCCCAGTGGTTCAGAGCACTTGTTGCTCTCACAGAGAACCTGGGTTTGCTTTCTGGCACCCGCATGATGGCTTACAACCATCTGTAACTCCATTTCCAAAGGCTCTCATGCCATTCTCTGACTTCCACTGACGTAAAACAGGCGTGAGTGCACATACATACAGACAAAACATCCATACTCATAAAATTAAGCCTAAAAATAAAGAGCTTACAGACCTCTCTTACTGTGAATCTGGATGAGCATTTTAGGGCCTCTCTTTTAATTGGGTAGACAAGTTCATAGCATTCAGGCCAGTATATTATTATTAGCTACTGCTATGTTCTTTTTTTTTCTTCCCAAGACAGGGTTTTTCTGTTTAGCCTTGGCTGTCCTGTCCTTGTCGTGTAGACCATGCTGGCCTTGAACTCACAGAGATCTGCCTGCCTCTGCCTCCCAGAGTGACAGGCATGTGTCCAGTTAAGATTTTTTTAAGAGATTTATTTTAAAAAATTACTCATGTATCTGTATGTGGGTATGTGTATGTGGGTATCCCCAGATCCTTCTGGAGCTAAACTCTTAGGCAATTATGAGCTGCCTGATGTGGGGCTGGGAATTGAACTCAGGTCTTCTGCAAGAATAGTACTTGTGTTTCTGAACCACCTCTAGAGACTTTATTAAAGTTTTTAAAATATATATACCTGTCATATTCTTTTATGTTAATATTTGCTATATTTCTTCATGCACCAAATGCCACTTGAAATCTTGTAATGGAAGATCTGAAAGGCAGAAATAATGTGGGCAACTTAGCTTGAGAATTAACTCTAGAGTATATGTATTTAACCCATTGTATCCTGTTTGTACAAATTTATCTTCTTTATCTGTTTATCTTTCTTCCAATAGGATTTCTGTTTTGCTTGTTTTATTTATGTATGTTTTTAGGGATTTGTCTTTATTTTGGGGTGTTGGGAAGCTGGCTCAGGGCTGCCCTTGTAGGGCCCCTGAGTTGAGTTCCCAGCACCCGAGTCAGGTGGCCGACAGCCCACTGTCACTCCGCCCCAGAGGCCCATCTGCTGCCTCTGACCTGAGAGAACACTGCACGCATGTGCTCTGTACCAGCAGACACACTAATTAAAGTAAAATAAAATCTCCTTTTTAAAAAGAATGTTTTATGTGTGTGTGTGTTTGTTTTATGTGTTTATCTTCATGTGTGTATGCCACCCACGAATGTGCTGGTAGCTGTGAAAGTCAGAAGAGGGTACTGGATTTTCTGGAGCCGAACTTACAGGTGGCTGTACGTCACTTTATGGGTACTGGACTCCCAATTTTGGGTCTTCTGGAAGAACAACAAATGTTGTTAACACCTCAGCTCAGTTTTTGCTTTTTTAAGACAAACCCTCATGTAGCTCAGGATGACTTCAGGATTATTAAGCAGCCAAACATGACCTTTCATTTCCTGACCCCCCTGCCTTGTCTCCTATGTGCACCACACCTGGTTTTGCAGTGGGGATGTCTGCTCAGAGTTGATAATTAGCCCCGGGGTGTAGTCTCTCTCCAGTGTCCTTGGAGAGCCCATCAAGGAGAGTAATGATCCCTTTTCTCCTGTAGAGCCTCCAGAAGGGCTTCAGTGATACCTACTTCCTCATCTTTACCCAGGAAGGGGGTGGAGTGGCAAGAGAATTTAGGAATCAAGGGCTTTGGTTTCTAGGGCAGGTTGTTCACTTTTTCTTTAACGTAAAAAATGAGTTAATCATTAAAAGAATTTGGAAATGAATAAAAATGCCACACACCAAAATTAAACAGACCCAAAGTCTATATGTCACAGTAAACTTCTGTACAGTTAGGATAGGCATTTGGAACAGAAGCTCTAGAATTTCACATTAAATTTTATGCTTTTGAGACAGGGTTTTGTGTGTGTGTGTGTGTATGTGTGTGTGTGTGTTGCCTTGGCTATCCTGGAACTCCCAAAGTAGACCAGGATGGCCTTGAACTTAAAGATCCACCTGTCTCTGCCTCCTGAGTGCTGGGATTAAAGGTGTGCAACACCACTGCCTTGATAAATTTTACACTTTCAAAAGCAAATAAGTACCACCACCAAAACTAAAAATATCATGATAGAAATAGAACTAAAACCAATTAGCTTTACATCCTCCTTCATAATTCCTTCTCACCAGCTGTACTCAGCCTCTGCCTAAGCACTGGGTATCAGGCACATGCTGCCATTCCCAGCTTGAGTGCAGGCTGTTCACACTCTGTTAAGTGAGTTCTGCTTCTAGTGATCACGCCGCACAATAATGTGTAGAACTGGTGATTAGGTTCTGAAAAACCTAAGTTGCTGTAGTTACTTAGTTTATAAGGAAATAATGAAGACTAATGGTGTTGGTAGTCTTTGCTCTTTTGGGTTGAAAAAAAGCTTTTAAGAAAGACAAGTTTGCTGGCTAGTAGTGTCACACACCTTTAATCCCAGTATTCAGGAAGCAAAGGCAGGATCTGTGAGTTCAAGGCCAACCTGGTCTACAGAGTGAGTTCCAGGACATCTAAGGCTACACAGAGAAACCCTGTCTCAAAAAACCAAAGTTTATTGAGTGCTGCAAGGTGGTGGGGATTGGGGGCAGGGGTGTTGCCAGTGGGCTAGGTAGTAACCTGAGTATCACTGCAGTGGAAGTTTCCTTGTGAGAATTACTGTTTCCTAGCTGGGTGTTTGTTAGCATGTAACATATACCCCAATTTTGATGTGAGACAGTTTATGTACCATTATCATTCTGGAGACTGGACATACTTTAGGCTGTTTACTTCCATGACTCTTACCTAGTTCATTCTTAGTCATCTTCTCTTGAGAGTTAGTTCACGTATTTTGAACACAGTTGACATGAACTATGGACATAGACTTTGTCTTCGCAAGGGACTGTGCTGTAGGACCATGTAAATCTGTGCCTATGGGTGACTTTCACCAATATTGACCTTTTGAGTTGTCAGCAATGCTTGTATTTATTTTAATTAAAAAACATTTATTTTTAGCCAGGTAGTGGTAGTACATGCCTTTAATCCCAGCACTTGGGAGGCAGAGGCAGGTGGATCTCTGAGTTAGAGGCCAGCCTGGTCTACAGAGGTACTTCCAGGACAGCCAAGGCTATACAGGGAAACCCTGTCTTGAAAAACCAAAAAGAAAAGAGAAAAACACATCCGGGCATTTTGCTTGCGTGTGTCGATGTACCACATGCATGCAGTGTCCATGAAGGCCAGAAGAGGGCATCAGATTCCCTGGAACTGGAGTTATGGATGATTATGAGATGGCGTGCATGCTGAGAAATTGAATCTGGGTCCTCTCTAAGATCTTTTAACTGCTGAGCCATCTCTCTGGCCTCTATTTTTATTTACTTTTTTTAAAAAAATTTTTAGTTATGTTTTTATTGGTGTGCACCTACAGCTTAAGGGCAGTGCCTGTAGAGACCAGAAGGAGGCACCAGACATCCCCAGAAACTAGAGTTACTAGTAGTTGTTAGCCTCCTAATGTGAGTGGTGGGAACCCAACTTAAATTTTTCGGAAGAGCAGCAAACTACTGAGTCAAACCTCCAGGTCCTTTTGCAGTGCCTTGAAAGACTTTAGCCGACCCATAAACTAATTTAATATCTCTTTGTTTTGGGCATATTAAAACACTAATGTGAGATCTTTTACCATCCCTAAAAATCAGGTAAATACTGATGGTCTGGTGCTAAGAGGCTGGTACAACTGTCTGACCCTGGCAATCTATGGATCGGTAGATAGAGTGATAAGCCACGATAGAGACTCTCCGCCACCTCCACCTCCTCCCCCACCTCCTCCTCAGCCGCAGCCGACTTTGAAAAGGAATCCAAAACACGGTGAGAAGTTGAATTTGCTTTTCCCAGTGAAACTGCTATGTTCTCTTACAGCAAGAAAAGCTGATCCAGAGCACTTTTCTACTTTTTCCTCCAATCTTGTGTAAGATCTGATGTATTTTGTCAGTTTCCTTGTCAGATGTTACTTTTATTCTCTCTTTTTCTGAAGAGTTAGCTAGCCTGCCTGCTTTTCAGATCAGGTTTTAGTATGCAGCACTGACTGGTTTAGAACTCACAGAGTTCTGCCTGCTTGAGTGCTGAGACTAAAAGTGTGTGCCACTACACCTGGCCCTGGTCCTGATCCCGGACAGCATTGCTTTGTTTGTTACTATTTTTGAGACAGGGTTTCTCTGTGTAGTTTCGGACGTCCTGGAACTCACTGTGTGGACCAGGCCGGCACAGAGATCTGCCTGCCTCTGCTTCCCAATTGCTGGGATTACAGTCACGCACCGCTACCGCCCAGCTTCTGGAGGGCGTCTTAAATAGCCCCAAAGCTTCTGGAGGGCGTCTTAAATAGCCCCAAAGCTTCTGGAGGGCGTCTTAAATAGCCCAAAGCTCCTGGAGAGTGTCTTAAATAGCCCCAAAGCTTCTGGAGGGCATCTTAAATAGCCCAAAGGTTCTGGAGAGCATCTTAAATAGCCCAAAGGTTCTGGAGAGCATCTTAAATAGCCCAAAGCTTCTGGAGGGCGTCTTAAATAGCCCAAAGGTTCTGGAGAGTGTCTTAAATAGCCCAAAGCTTCTGGAGGGCGTCTTAAATAGCCCAAAGCTTCTGGAGGGCGTCTTAAATAGCTCAAAGCTGCTTGGCTGGCTCTTTTTTCTTTCTTCGGTTTTTTTCGTTTTTGGTTTTTGTCCCTGTCCTTTTTTCCCTCCTTTCTTTCTTATTTGAGAATCTTGTGCACCTTAAGTAGAAACAAGAACAGTGGAGACCTTCAGTGCAATTGAGTGATTTTCCTCCTTAGCCAGGCAGCTGGGCTCATCTCTCCCAGCATGTCCCATACTCTGTAGTACTGATTGTTGTAAGGTGTTGATTTTTGAAGAGTCTGCATTTAAGTGTTCTTAAGTATTTTTATGGTGGTTGCATGTTTTTTTCATGTCTTTCAGTCCTTTGGTAGTCTTAGGACTGGGTCTCAGCTTCTCTCACTGTGGCCTGGGGCAGTTGGGTCCTCAGCCTCCTGGGTGCTGGGATGACAGTTGTGTCCACTGTGCCCACTCTCTTTTCTTACAGCTTACTGCTAAGCCCAGTTACTCTTTTACGTTACTCTTTATTTTTATTTTTTTTAAACCTTTTATTCTATTTTGGTGTGTGAATAGTTAGAAATTGTAGGTTTCTAGAATTTTTATTAAGTCTCCAGGCAGGAAAAGTTTATATTATCATTCAGGTTTAAGGATAGGTTCAGATGATGAAGTATTTTTGTGAGTTCATTTCAGTGTCCTTTACTAATTTGAACTTGTTTCCCCTGTATAGCTGATGGTGAGAAAGAAGACCAGTTTAATGGAAGTCCTCCAAGACCCCAGCCACGGGGACCAAGAACCCCTCCAGGACCCCCTCCACCTGACGATGATGAGGATGATCCTCTGTCTTTGCCAGGTGTAAATTCTGTGCTAGGAGCTCTTCCCACCTAGTAGGGATCTGGTGCTTCTGTTTTGTTTGTGTAATTTTTCGAGACAGAGTTTCTCTGTGTAGCCCTGGCTGTCATGGGACTCACTTTGTAGACCAGGCTGGCCTCAAACTCAGATATCCACCTGCTTAGCCTTCTGAGTGCTAGGATTAAAAGGGTGTACCACCACATACAGCTCAAGTGGTCTTACTAATTAAGGAAAAATATAAGGTTATTGAGTCTTGATGATTTTCACCTCTCCCCAAGGTCCCTCATCCAGTCAGGCAGGTATTCTTTGTATTTTTCCTATTTGCTGAGTACCTTTATAAAAAAGAAAGAAAGAAAGAAAACAAAACTTAGTTAATTTGAAGCTATACCAACAATGCTTTGAGAACAGAGTATTGATGTAATATAATAGTATATAACAGTAAAAAATAAGTAGTATGTATTGGTAAAAAAATTTCAGCTTAATAATTTAAAAACTAAAAAAATTTTCATGTATACTATAGTACATAAAATATTACAAAATGGTGTACTTTATTAAATAGTACATGAACTTATATAGTGAATACTGTGAATGGGACTTATTTTTATTTTGAGTTAGGGTTTTACGTAGTCTAGGTTGGCCTCAGATTTATGTAGAGTTGAGACTAGTCTTGAACTCTTGATCTTCCTGCTACATTTCAAGTGCTTGGATTAGAAGCATATGTCGCCATCACAGCCTGAAGTTATTGATCTACCATGTTTTTTAAAAAATGACATTGTCAGCTAAATTACCCAACATGTATTAGGTGGCTGTGACATGTTAGTTCCCATCCTACAGCCTTGTGCTATTTAAACCATTGAGTAATCTGCTTTAAATCTCCTTTTTTTTCAGTGTCTGGTGATAAAGAAGAGGATGTTCCCCATAGAGAAGATTACTTTGAGCCCATTTCTCCTGATCGGAATTCTGTCCCCCAGGAAGGTCAGTATTCTGATGAAGGGGAAGTAGAAGAGGAACAGCAAGAAGAGGGAGAAGATGATGAAGATGATGTGGATGTAGAGGAAGATGAGGATGAAGATGAGGATGACTGCCATACAGTAGACAGTATCCCTGATGATGAGGAGGAAGATGAAGAGGAAGAAGGTGAAGAAGATGAAGAAGGTGAAGGTGGGTAATGTTAGCTAGGACTTTTAGATTTTAAGTACTAGATACTAACTTTGTCATTTTTGAGCATCACAAAATGTATAGCAGTGAGAAATGGGTTGGACAAGCTTGAAGGGTCTTGTAGTTTGGTCTTAAGACATGATAACAAATGAGGTTTCTGTCTCTTCTGCCCATTATTCTCTGTCAGCTAACTTACTTAGGCAACGGCGTTAACCTCCTCTTTTTAAATAACTAGCTTGAAGTGCCTGACTCTGTTACCTCCCTGGGGAGAGGTTTTATTTGGCCTGTGCATGAGTTATTACTTGGTACCATCAGCATTAGCCAGGGAAGCAGGATCTAAAAATAGGCTAGGCCAACTTTCTAAAGATAGGTGCCACAGAGATACTCTCAACAAAATGCTGTGATAGTTTTACAAATTTATCTGTCTGGATAGCTCAGTTAGAAGTATATGTGGCTGAATGGAGCAATTCTTTGGTTAGGTTTTAGTTTTTCTTAAAAGCAAAAAGTGATATTAATGCAAATATCTTTAAAAAATTCTTGATTTGCCAAGAAATAACATGTAATACTAAACATTTATGCAAAAATGACAATTTGCCTTGGCTTTAAACATAAAATAGTGAGGGTTGTTGTGGAATTACAGGGGCATTTATGAGTTAGATCATTACAATAATTTGTAAATGCCCAGTAATTCTAAAACAAACTTCACCCTCACTATTTTTATAAGATAGACACATAATTAAAATCTAAGTGATACTTTTTTAAGTTTCCTCCAATCCAAGCGTGCCAGGTAATCATTTTTAGATTTCTTGTGTATGACTGGCAGATAGTCACAGTAGTTTTCTTAGGCAGAAAAACTTGGCAGAGAAGGCAAAAATGAGCAGGTTAACTTGACTAAACAAGGCAGACATTTGAGAATCAGATACACAGAGACTCATCTTTTCATGAGTGTGTTGCTAAGGGTAAGCAAAGGAGTGTCAGGAGAGGCCTGGAGTCATTTTTTGGAAACATTCTTTTTTCAGCTGTTGTTACACATTTTTACTTTTTTATAGGTAGGCAGTAGTAGTGTTAAGAAATAAGACCTACCAATATCTTTGTCTTTAGTTCTATTTTGATACAGAGAAAAAAAACTGTGCTTATTTTGTGATTAACAAAAGAGACCTTTTTTTTTTCCTTTCAAGGCAGGGTTTCTCTGTGTAGCCTTGGCTATCATGGAACTCACTCTGTAGACAGGGCTAGCCTCCAGTAAATAGTGATCCACCTGCCTCTGACTCCTGAGTGTTGAGGTTAAAGGGGTGTGACATCATGTCCAGCTAAATTTATATTTTATTTTTAATTCTGTGTATGTCTATGTATGGGTAAGTTCACAAGAGTACAGGTTCTCAAAGAGTGCAGAAGAGGGCATTGGATCCTCTGGAGCTGCAGTTACAGGCGATTGTGAGCCAGCTGATAAGGGTGCTGGGAACTGAACTCTGGTCCTCTGAAAAAGCTGTATGAGCGTCTCCTCAGCCCTCTATAGTATGTCTTCCTGAAAAGACTTCATCTTGTAATTACATTATTCTCTTTCCTTTTTTTATGTTTGTATGTATGTATGTTGTGTTTGAGACTAGGCACATGAGTGCTTATCATAGGACAAACTTAGGAGTCAGTCCCTGTCTTCTAATTTGAGACAGGAGCTCTTGCTGTTCATAGCTATGTACTCAAGGGCAACTGGCCTGCAAACTTCAGGGATGCTCTTGTGTCCACTTCCCATCTTGATGAAGTTGCACTGAGGTTCAGCCTTAGTTGGGTTCTGGGCATTATTCTGAACTCAGCTTTTGAGGCTTGAATGGAAATACCAACTGCTCCATTTTCTCTAGCCCTCCCATCTGTCTGTCTTGTCTATCCTCTGTCTGTCTCTCTCTATGTGTGTGCGTGTGCATGTGTGCATGTGCATGTGGAGACCAAAATTAACCATTTGGGTGTCTTCCTCTATTGCTTTCTCACCTTATTTTTTTAAAACATGGCCTCTGCATTAACCTGGAGCTCACTGTTTTGGCTAGGCTGGCTGGCTAGCTACTTCTGGAATCCACCTTTCTCTGCTTCCCTTGCCCTCAGTGTTGTGGGTACAGATGCTTATCACTGCATCCTAGCATTTACGTGGCTTCGGGTACCCAGACAGACCCTGGTGCTCATATTACACAACTTCTGCTGAACCATTGGGTGTCAGAGCCCAGATTCTTATGCTTGAGAGCCAGACGCTGTACCAATTGAGCCATCTCAGTCTCCCTACCCCCTTTTTTGAGACAGTCTTTTTTTTTTAATACTTACTTTATTTTGTGTGTATAGGTGTTTTGCCTGCACACATTTCTGTGTCCTGCATGTGTGCCGTGTCTACAGCAGGCAGACTGGATGGTTGCGAGCCACCATATAGGCACTGGAAATGGGACTTGGGTACTCTGGAAGAGCATCAAGTACTCCTAACCTTTGAGCATATCCCCTGCCCTGTGATAGAGTGTTGATCTGTATAGCTCAGGCTGGCCTGGTACTCAGAGCAGTTCTTTTGCCTTTTGAGTCCTAGGATTACAGGCAGTGAGTACCATGCCTGGCTGTAATAGTCTTACTTATCTTTATCACTAATTTTTTTTTTTATCTTTAAATAACCTCGGGCTGGATGTGATAACGCAAACCTTTCACCCCAGCACCCAGAAGGCCTAGGCTAACAGATCTCTCCAAATTCCGGGCCAGCCTGCTCTACGTAATGAGACTTTGTCTCAGATAAATATAAACAAATAACTAAATAGAATTAAATTAAACCTTGGGCTTGCAAGACAGCTCAAGTAAAGGCACTTGCTGCTGAACCTGATGACCTGAGTTCCATCCCCAAGACCCACATAGTAGAAGAGAACGGCCTCATGCTAGTTGTCATTTGATCTGCACACATGTGCTATGACATATAACCCCAACCTCAAATAAATAAATGAATTAATAAATAAGTTCATTTAAAAAAAAATCTCTGAAGAGGCTAGAGAGCTAGCTCCGTGATTAAGGGCATGAACAATTCTTTTTTTTTTTTTTTTTTTTTGAACAATTCTTGTAAGGAACCAAGTTTGGTTCCCAGAATCCCCACTGGGCGGCTCAGAATTGCCTGAGGTACTCAATCCAGGGGCATCTGACACCTCTGGCCTCCTTGGGCACTTATGTGCAAAATTAAGAATAATTTAAAATTTTAAGTGTCTCAGAAGGTTAAGCTTAATTTCTTCCCTTCTAAGAGAGGCATTTTTGTTATTTTGAATTTTATTTCTTTCAGGAAAAGGTGTCATCACAGAATTAATTATGAAGCCCAAAAGGCATAATGGAAAAATTAGTAAACTTCTCCATAATTATACCATTACAGATTTTAAATATTGTCAGTTTTTGTTATGAGCGGATTCAGAATGCCGGGTTTATCATGAAACAAAGTTATTGATCCAACGTTCACACAGTAAATAAGAGTGATGTAGCGCTTCAATACTGTTTAAACTTATTTTCAGGGGATGATGGTTACGAGCAGATCTCTAGTGATGAAGATGGGATTGCTGACTTGGAACGTGAAACTTTCAAGTATCCGAACTTTGATGTTGAGTACACTCCAGAAGATCTGGCGTCCGTCCCTCCTATGACATATGACCCGTATGACAGGGAGCTGGTGCCACTCTTGTATTTCAGCTGCCCATACAAAACTACGTTTGAAATTGAAATCAGTAGAATGAAGGATCAGGGTCCAGATAAAGAAAATTCAGGGGCAATAGAGGCTTCAGTGAAGTTGACTGAACTGTTAGATCTGTACCGCGAAGACAGGGGTGCAAAATGGGTAACAGCTCTAGAAGAAATTCCAAGTTTAATTATAAAAGGATTAAGCTATTTGCAGTTGAAAAACACAAAACAAGACTCCCTTGGCCAGTTGGTAGACTGGACAATGCAAGCTTTAAATTTACAAGTAGCCTTTCGCCAGCCTATAGCCTTAAATGTCCGACAGCTCAAAGCCGGGACCAAGCTTGTGTCTTCATTAGCAGAGTGTGGGGCTCCAGGAGTCACAGAATTGCTACAAGCAGGAGTGATCAATGTATTGTTTGATCTCCTATTTGCTGATCATGTCTCATCTTCCCTTAAGTTAAACGCTTTTAAAGCTTTGGACAGTGTCATTAGCATGACAGAAGGAATGGAAGCTTTTTTAAGAGGCACCCAGAGTGAGAAAAGTGGGTATCAAAAACTTTTGGAACTCATACTATTAGACCAGACTGTGAGGGTTGTCACTGCTGGCTCAGCTATTCTTCAAAAATGCCATTTCTACGAAATATTGTCAGAGATTAAAAGGCTTGGTGACCATATAGCAGAGAAGACTTCATCTGTTCCTAACCACACTGAACCTGATCATGACACGGATGCTGGACTGGAGAGAGCAAATCCAGATTATGACAATGAAGTAGAAGCCTCTATGGACATGGATCTTTTGGAATCCTCAAATATAAGTGAAGGTGAAATAGAAAAGCTCATTAATCTCTTAGAGGAGGTTTTTCATTTAATGGAAACTGCACCTCATACAATGATCCAACCGCCTGTTAAGTCTTTCCCAACAATAGCACGGATCACTGGACCTCCAGAGAGGGATGACCCGTACCCTGTTCTCTTTAGGTAAGATATACTTGGTTTGGTGAAAGACATTTCACAAATAATTGGAGGTAATTTTATGTGGTGATTTTTTTTCTTCTGTTCATATGTAGTACATACAATACATGACTGTGAGGATATTTGATACTTCAAAATGGGTGTTCAGTAGCGAACTGGGAAATACTGTTTGAATGAGCCTATATTGTGTTGGTCTTTAAAGCTGAATTAGGAACATAGATGGTAGTAAATAATAACAGTGCTTGTGTAAGCATCTGCATAAGCAAAATCAATGAACCAGCCCACCTCCTGGGACATGGTCAAAATCAATGAACCAGCCCATCTCCTGGGACATGGTCAAAATGATGCCATTGGAAGGAGAGCAGCTGTTCTGTAAACCCCTTTCTCTTTACCATTCCTGTACATTATAAGTTAAAATCAGTTGTTGCCAACGTAATTTTGTGGTCCTGAAAATGTATCTTTGATGGTCATCATTTGTGTCTGTCATCAATCTTTCTAGTTATGTGATAATACATTTTTGCTGTTGTTAGACCCTCATACAATGATCCAATGACAAAGGTTTTTTGCTAAGTCACAATAGATTTTTACTTTTGCTTTAACTTTTGAAAGGTCTTTTGGCATTTTGCTTATAATTTTTGAACTAACAACATGGAAAGGCAGACCTTTTATTGTCTCTGTGACTGGTTTTTGTCTTGCTTTGGTGCTTGTCTGCTCTAGAATCTGCAACTGGCCCTTTCAGGGTTTAGCTGAAGTTGTCCTGAGAGCTGTCTTACTTTTCCTAAAACAAAGCCCAAAGTTTTGTGGATAGGTTCTTATTAGAGAGCTTATCTTGGGAAGCAGAAATGTAAGAGATAGAGAGAAAAAAGCTAATAAAGGAAGTGTGGATAATTGTGGATAAATGGGTCTCATTCCACCATGGATCCTCTGAGGAACTGGCTGAAATACATCCATCCCCATCCCACTGAAAGGTTCACACGACGCCCTGGTTCACCAGCACTTTCCCTCTTGGCTTGAAAATTGGCCACTAGGTGCTTAAACTCCTCGGTGCTTCTGAGCTTCTTTTCTGTGGTCTGAGCAGTCTCATGGCTTTCAAGAAAGTTCTGAGAAAGGTAACAGGACCAAGCAAACATCTAAGGCCAGATACTGTCATCCCTCACAGACCAAATTGTGAGAGGTCAGTGATGAAAGACTGGGCAGCACAGGAATGTTAGCTCAGAGCAGGCTAGGCTGCTTAGGAGGAAAACAATAGGATAAAAGAAGGAGTAGGAGAGAGTGATGACATGCACAACTGACAAAGCAAGAAACCAAAGAAGAAAATAGGATGGGGAGCAGTGGATAGTTTCTTTAGCCAAGTGTACACAAGAGATTAAGAAAATGAGGATGGGAATTAATGTATGAGTTTTGGAGTGTAGATTGCAGTTAGAACTTTGGGAGAGTAGTTCTTACCTGTAACAGTATGAGATGAAATATGCATGAGCTGAGAAGGAGGATGTGAAAGGAGTGTTGGTTGCTCTTCTCAGAGAGATGATTACAAAGGCAAGTAGCACATGAAGGTGCAGGGCCTGGGGATGCAGTTGGTAGGTGTTTGCTTAGCTTGCAGAAGCTCTGTGTTCCATCCTTAGGATGTAATTCCAGCACTCAGGAAGTGGAGGCGGGAAGATCACAAGTATTATGTCATCCTTGGCTGTGTAGTGAGTTTGAGGCCAGCCTGGGCTATTTGAGAACTTGTCTCTTAAAGTAAAAGAGAGGGAGGGAGGGAGAGAAAAAGATGGGGAGAGGGAAGAAGGGAGAGAGAGAGAAAATAAGGCGACGACCAGAAATATGTGTTATGGACAGAAAGGAAGATTTTAATTTCACTTTTCTGGAATGGGAAAGAACATGGGAAGAACGACATTTTAGAACTCAGTAAGGAGGAAGATGTGCACTGTGTGGGAAGAAGAGCTGCATTTGCTAGGAGGTGAGGGTTAGAGAAGTGTCCTGGTGTATGGTATATACCTTTAGTGTCAGCACTTGGGAGACAGAGGCAATTGGATCTCTGTGTTTAAGGCTAGCTTGGTCTACATAGCAAGTTCCAGGCCAGCCACTGTTACTTTATGATACCCTGTCTAAAAAATAGTCCAGGTTTTGAAAGGGAATTGAACTCAGGACCTTTGGAAGAGCACCCACTGCTCTTAACCCCTAAACCATCTCTCCAGCCCATTCTTGTCTTCTTGTAAAGGACCTGGGTTGGGTTTCCAGCACTCACATGGTGGCTGATAGCCATCAGTAACTTCAGTTCCAGAGGGTCTGATGCCCTCTTCCAGCCTGTGAGGGCACTGTTCACACATGGTACACAGACATACATGAAGGCAGAATATACATGCACATAAAGTAAAAATTAATCCTAAAACTTTTAAGTCAGTTTTAGTTTTTGTTAAATTCTGATCTTTCATCTACTTACCAATAATATTTTGACAGAAGCTGTTGAACCACCATCTAGAGTGACTGCATGTGCAGTGTTAGACTTTTAAACATAAAAAAGTCAAATACTTTTCCTAACTCAAAGTTAACATGTGTACTTTAAATTAATTTTTGTGAAATTTCTTCCCACTTTAAAATTTTCAAGGAAAAATACTGTTTCTCTGAAACCCTTTAGGCATCATTTCTAAAAGAACTGATTTTAGAAGAGTTTAGCTAGGCATGGTGGCACATTATAATTCCAATGTTCGTGAAGCAGAGGCAGGAGGATTGCCACATGTTTGAGACCAATCTTGCTTACATAGTGTCAGGCCAGCCTGGATTTACAGTGCCATACCCTGTTTTCAAAAAACAAAAACCACAGTAAAAGTTGTCAGTAACGTTTGTGTCTATTTTGTGGTAGGGGGCTCATTTGAACTGCTCTCCTGAAGTTATGTATGCTAGCTCAGCATTCAGTAGCACATACGGCCCTTGCAGAGAACCAGTTTGATTCCCAGCACCCATGTGTATACTAATACACATACACATATACACATATTAATAAAATAAATCTTTAAAAGATATTATGTATATTAAGGATAGTTCTGGGGCTGGTAAGATGGCTCTGTAAGTAAAGGCACTTGCCACCAAGCCTGGAGACCTGAGTTTGATCCCCAGAACCCACTTAATGGAAGGAGAGAACCAACTCTTGCAGGCTGTCTTCTGACACTCCTTCCCCCCCGCCCCAAACACGCACATACAATATTTAAAAAAGAAGTAGGTCTGAAGCCAGAGCCTGGCGGAGACTCCAGTAACCCCATCACTTGGGGAGGTAGAAAGATCGCCATGAATTTGAAGTTAGCCCAGGGTACACAGTGACTCCGAGGCCAGTCTGAGACCCTTACTCACAATAAAAAAGGAAGAGTTCTTAGATTTGGTATTGAGGGAACAAAACCAAACCGAAAAAACTGAATTCTATGTTTAGTGGTAACTATTAAACATAGAAACAAGAATCAGAAGTACTCATGTTTGGGTCAAAAAGAGAAAACCTGTCATCAGTCATTCCTTGAGGGTCTATTGAGTATTCAGAGCTTTCATTTGACACCACAGAGGAGTTGGTACTCACATTGTAATAATTAAGAACTGTAGTTCTATAATTAAAGCTGTTCATACGCTTACTTTATCCAGGCTTGTAGTTTTGCGTAAAGGCGGATGTTTTGCCCCTACCTGACACGTGTCACTTGGCTTCCACAGGTATCTTCACAGTCATCACTTCTTGGAGTTGGTTACCTTGCTTTTGTCGATTCCAATAACAAGTGCCCACCCCGGTGTACTGCAAGCCACAAAGGACGTTTTAAAGTTTCTTGCACAGTCACAAAAGGGCCTTCTCTTTTTTATGTCAGAATATGAAGCAACAAACTTGTTGATCCGAGCTCTGTGCCACCTGTATGATCAAGATGAAGAGGAAGGCCTTCAGTCGGATGGAGCTGATGATGCCTTTGCCTTGTGGCTGCAGGACTCAACCCAGACTCTGCAGTGCATTACCGAGCTCTTCACCCACTTTCAGCGTTGTACGGCCAGTGAAGAAACTGACCATTCGGATCTCCTGAGCACCCTCCACAATCTTTATTTGATTACTTTTAATCCTGTGGGAAGATCGGCTGTTGGCCATGTTTTTAGCCTGGACAAAAACCTTCAAAGTCTCATTACTCTAATGGAGTACTATTCCAAAGAAGCCCTAGGGTAATTTTCTACTTACTCCTTAAAATCTCAATTCCATTAGGAAACTAGATCACTAATGGCTTAATTTCTTTATGAAAGAAGTCTCTTTGGCATGTATGTATGTATATATGTATATCTTAAGATATATATATATATACATACATACACACACATACATGCATGTATCTATCTCTATATAGAGAGATATAATATCTTTTCTTATAACATGTGACTTGCTAATTAAGCATTAGAATAACGGGAATCTCTTTGATGTGGCTGGTAAGCAATTCGGTGGACTTTATCTGGCGTCTTTGAGTTCTGTCCTGGCATTGAGAAAGTTTGCAGCTACAGTATCCCTATGCCTTGTATAGAAGGGAATCTTAAAGCCCAGAGATAAATACCTTAAGTGTAATGCCCACACTCTTTTACTGTTTGTTTGCTAAACCACTCACAGTGTTCTCATTTTGAAATTGCTTTGATTGAATTGGGGGGATTGAATAAGATAATGATAGTGAAGAGCTGCCCAGTAGGGCAATGGATTTTAGCATATGAGAAGAGAGACCCCTTCTCTTCTTTGCTTATGTCATAGAAAAACAGACAAGAATGGGCACTTTCAGGGTGTCATGGCCATAGTATTATGCAAAACAGTAACATACAGGTAGCTAGCTAGGTACCTTCATGATGGAGACTTGGTATAACTCCTTGTAAAGGCAAACTACAGCGGCGTTTCTGCCTGGCTGTAGTATATCTTAGTAATTATGTGAGGATGCTAGGAGATCACATTTGCTCCTATTTTTCAAGGTTAGATGAAAAATTTAAAGGAGACCAATGATAATATTCATTGTTAATGAAATATGCTTGTTACTATTTCATTGTTCATTTGTTCTTGTTAATTTTGCTTTCCGCTATAATGTTTATGAGTTTGTTTTTATGACTGGTCCCTCCTTACCTATGGGTCCTGTTTCTGTAGATTTAGTTAACAATGAATCAAAAATATTTAGATTGCTTTAGCATGGTGCAGCATACCTGTAAATTTGAGGGCAACTTGGTCTACAGAACAAGACCCTATCTCAAGGGGAAAAAGGCAAGGGAGATATGCATCTGAGATGGTAGTGCATGCCTATAATCTTATACTTGGAGGCTGGAGGCAGGAGGATTGTGAATTTGAAGCCATCCTGAAATTCTTTGCTACATAGTGAGTTTCAGGCTAGTGTGGGTCATAGAGTGAAATTGTCTGCATTGAACATGTACACGCTTTTTTTCTTTCTTGTCTTTATTTTGTAAACAACAATGTAACAACTATTTATATATTATTTATAGTGTGTTAAGTATCCCAAGTGCTCTGGAGTTGATTTAAAGTAGAGGGGAAGAGAAATGCATGTTATGTAATACTGTGCCATTTTATCAAAGGTCCTAGTGGCTCCATGGATTTTTGCTTTCTGTAGGGGTCCTGGAACCAGTATTCCATAGATACTGAGGGACGTCTCTTATTAATGCTCTTTTCATTTGAATTGAATGTGAAGTGTAAAACCTGGTTCTTTATTTTCAAGAAGTTAGGTGATGTCAATAATGTTGGATTATAAATTTCCTTAATCTTTTTAAAACAGCATACAAAAATGTTTAAAATTATTCCTGAAAAAGTCTTTTCATACCCCACATTTAAAAACCTTATTTTATTTCAGTGATTCCAAGTCTAAGAAGTCAGTAGCTTATAATTATGCATGCATACTTATTTTGGTGGTGGTTCAGTCTTCCAGTGATGTCCAGATGTTAGAACAACACGCAGCATCTCTCTTGAAGCTTTGTAAAGCAGATGAAAATAATGCTAAATTACAAGGTATGGTATCTGGAGTTATTTTTTAACATTTGTGATACATGAAGAGAAAAGGCTGAATTTGTGTACTTGTTGCTTTATCATATTTTTGTGTATGTTCATGTGTATGTGGGAGGGTTGCATGCATAGGTCTTGAGGCTAGAAGATGACATCACATGTCTTTTTCAAATACTACCCACTTTTTTGAGACAAGGTCTCTCACTGAACCTGGAGCTTGCCATTTTAACTAGACTGTCTGGCTAGCAAGCCCCTGAGACACATCTGTGTGCCACACCAGTGCTGGTGTTCCTGTGACAGCTGTTACGCTGTGCCTGGCTTTTGCATGGGTGTGCAAGATCTGAACCGAGAGCCTCAGCTTTGCACAGCAGGCACTTTGCCCGCACTAAGCCAACCGTTTTTAATTTCTTGAGTTGCCTTTTAGGAAAAAAAATGTGTAAAATTTAAGGGCTAGTTGGGTGCGGTGGCGCACACCCTTAATCCCAGCGCTCAGGGAGGCAGAAGCAGGAGGATTGCTGGGAGTTTGGGGCCAGCCTGGTCTACAGAGCGAGTTCAGGACAGCCAAGGCTACACAGAGAAACCCTGTCTTGGAAAACAAAACAAAACAACAACGCCCAAAACCCTAAGGTTTTATTTAATAAAGAGTTTTAGAATATAATTGAAAGGTTTGAAAGTGCCTTCTTTTTCCTGAAAAGTCCTGAAAAATAGCGGTCTAGCTAGTCAGGATAGACAAGCAGTGAACATGGACAGGAGAAAGTCCAAGCTTACTTTTTGGTCTGGTTTTGTTTCTGCATGTATAGCTATACTTAGAGGTTTACACTGTTGTGAGTTAACTTACAACACTACTGTTGATTAGCACATTGAACTACTTTTAAAAGTAGTTAATTTTAAAACCGCAAAATAAGAACTTGACAAAATTGGCTAGTGATATAGCTCATTGTTCAGGTTACTTCTCTGGCACACATGACAATCAGGTTTTACCCAACCCAGAATCATACACACACACACACACAAAGTAAAATATCTTGTTAAAGGAGGAAGGGCTACTCAGCAAAATGTCTCTTCAAAGCCTGATTCTAGAAATAAATTATATATATATATATTTATATGTATTTGAGGGGAAATTGGAGGCAGTAGTAAAGATAGGAAAGTAAACACTGCATTATATTAGTTTAAAATATTTATAAATCTTGTTTTAGTGTTTTCATTACTATTGCAATAAATTCATTTTAATTAAGCAGACTGGATAAGTATTTAAACATTTAAGAAACTCATAAGTAGTAGTCATCAGTAAGTTTTGAATCAGCAAGTAGGTCTACATTTTTATGTAGAAGTACATGTAAAGAATTATATACAAAAAGTGGGCATTATGCCACATGCCTGCAATTCTCCCATTTGGGAGGTTGATACAGGAAGAGCATGAGTTTGAGGCTAATTTGGAATATAACGTGTGATGTAGCTTAAAACAATAATGACAAAAAAGAATTAGTTTATTCTTTTGTAAAACCAAGATGATTGGAATCATTGCAGATGTGATGTCTTCCTTTGGGGAAAATTTGTTATAAAGACTTGCATTTAAAAATATTATTTAATATTAATAATATTTAAAAATATTATGTTATTTTTGTTTCTAAGAACTTGGCAAGTGGCTTGAACCTCTGAAAAACCTCAGATTTGAAATTAACTGCATCCCAAATCTAATTGAATATGTTAAACAGGTGAGTAAAAGTTAAATGGCTTTGTTGTGAAACTGTGATGATGCATAGTGATAAAACTGAGGTTACTTTCTAGATAATGTAGAAATCACGGCCTTGATTAATCTCTTTTTTTTAGATTTATTTGTATTTTATGTGCATGAGTATTTGGCCTTCATGTATGTCTGTGCACCGCTTGTTGGTGTTCTGGGAGGTGGGAAACCTCTGGGTGGGTGCTGGAAATAGAATCTGGGTCCTCTGCAACAAGTGCTCTAAGTGAGCCAACTCTCCAGCCCCCATCAGTTGATCTCTTTAACTTTGTAGTATAATATTTCATACATGGATGTAGATGTCATGTGCATGATGCTCTGTTTAAATTACCTGATGCTCTGTATGGAGGTCAGAGGTCAGCTTGTGGGAGTTGGTTCTCTGTTCTACCATGTGGAGTCCAAAGATGAACTCAAGACTTCCCTACAAAAACCTTAAGTTAAATGCTAATGGTATTCTAATTTTAATTAATGACATAATTTAACACTGACTATTTAGGTGAGAATTGAGAGAGCCACTTCCAGGTAATTCCTTTGTGGACCAGTTCTGTCTGTTGTTAATTTTGGGTAGTGACAGCTGTGGTTGATAATTAAAAGTTGAAATCTGTAATGTAAAATCTATGATTTGTAATAGTAAAAAATTTATATATATTCCATAATGAAAAATATCAATTCATTCATCATTAATCTTGGAAGAGTGTTTTTTCCTCTTTTTTTTTCTCTTCTTACTTGATCTAGTGCAGCATAGCAAGATGGGCTGAAGGCATACATATGAACATTGTAAACTACATCACTGTAAACTGAACTATCTTCTACTTTTATGTTTAGCAGATGCGTGCTGTTTGTTTTTGTGTGTGAGAGGGGAAGCCAGCGTGGTTTTGCAGCTGTATATTAGTGAAGTAATTTATGTATATTGACCAATCTGTTGTTATTTTCAAGTAAAGTATTAGGACTGCCTGCTTCAGGTCATCCAATTTTAGTGATGCCCCCTTGTCTTCTGTCTGTGGAGAATGTTTTTGTAGTGGGGCGGTGGATCCCAGCATTCAGAGGCAGAGGCAGGCTGATCTCTGAGTTTGAGGCCAGGCTGGTCTACAATATGATTTCTAGGACAACCAGGGCTATACAGAGAAACCCTGTCTCAAAATAAAAACCAAGGAAAAGAATATTTTTGTGCCAGTTGTTGGTAGTGTATGCCTTTAATCCTATCACTCGGGATACAATTACTCAACACAGGTATACATCTGTGAGTCCGAGGCCAGACTGGTATACACAGTGAGTTCCAGGACAGACAGGGCTACACAGAGAAACCTTGTCTCAAAAAATCAAAACAAAAAAGTAATGTTTTTGTTTGTTTGTTTCCTTTTATAGGGAGGGTCTTACTGTCTTGCCCTTGCTTGCCTGCAACACTGTGTAGATCAGGCTAGCATGGAACTCACTGACATGGAACTGCCTGTCACTGAGATTAAAGATGTGTATCACCCAGCCTGGCTCTTAGGAATATTTTTGTCTCTTTAATACCATTACTTTTTTTAAAGATTTAGTTTATTATATATACAATGTTCTGTTTGCATGTACATGTGCATGCCAGAAGAGGGCACCAGATCTCACTATAGATAGTTCTGAGCCAACAAGTGGTTGCTTGGAATTGAACTCAGGACCTCTGGTAGAACAGCCAGTGCTCATAACTTCTGAGCATCTTTCCAGCCCTGCCATTGTGTTCTTAATAGTGGTGTGGTTTTTTTTTTTCTTTCATTAGAAATTAATGCTCTTTAAACTCAGATTTGTTGTGCATTCTGTTTATGTGGACGTGGTAGAGAGTTTTTGACAATGTGTGCAGAAACTACAAAGTGACTTGAATTAAAGTATTTAAGGAGCAAGAAATTAGAAAATGCATTACATAAGTCTTCTGTACACTCCAGAAGTGAGGGCAGAAGGATCAGGATTTGAGGCCAAACTAGGCAGCCTGGGCTGCATGAGAGCCCGTCTCAGAAAACAAAAAGGAAAAAGGAAAGAAAGGAAATTAAATTATGTCCTATAACTAAAAATTTTCAACTGTGCATGGTGGTGCATGCTTGTAGTCTCAGCACTGGGGTGGCTGAGGGAAGGACTGCAGGTTTGAAGCCAGCGGAGACTGCATAGGAAAACACTGCCTCAAGGCAAAGCAGCATCAGGGAGAAGCTCAGCTGCAGAGTGCTTGCCTGGAGTGTATAACGCCCTGACTTCCATTCCGCTCACCCTGTAAACAGGGTGTGGTGGTCTACACCCACAAGGACCACTAGTTCAGAGTTATCCTCAACTGTGATTGAGTGTGAAGCCAGCCTGGACCTGATTCTAGAACTTAGGCTGGTCTCTACTGCTGAGTGCCAAGATCATGGCCAGGCATCTCCACATCCTCAAGCAATCCCTATCCTAGATACACTAAGCACAGTTGACCCAGTATTGAAACTTGATTTCCTGTTGTCTCAGTAATTTGTAGAACTACAAGAAAAAAATTAAGGGAAAAGGACAATGGAAAATAGAAGCATGTGAGGGAGCATGGTTTGTTCCCCTTCATTTTTAAAGCTTATACCCTGGGGCGTAGAAGTTGGAGTACTTTAAATTATTAATGTAAATTTTTTCAACTTATAAATTTATTTACAATGTTAGTCTGTGAAAGCTACAAAATGTAAATAAAACTAATTGGTGTTTGGAAACAAAACGTAGTCAGGTATTAAGTACAAAAAAATTACATTTCCTGTACTCTTCTTGTCTGCATTTAAAAAATAAATGCTATTTAGTCTATACATGTTTCAGGATTTCCTCTAAACCTTGGAAGAAGTGTAGGAACTGTGGGGCCTTTAAAGTACAGTTTGACACAGTGATGCACATCTGTAATTCTAACCACAGCTGAGGCAGAGGGGGCAGAGTTCAAGTCCCAGGCTGCCCTGGGCATCTCAGTGATGAACCAAAACAGCAGCAATAAAAACAAAGAGCTCACTTGTCAGTACAGGCACTGCTTCATTTTTAAGAGAAGATGACATTAAATGCGGATATAGAAAAAGTTGTTTTAAATTGTACAGAGAGTCATTGGTTTCCATTTACTGCTTTGTTTTAGTACTTGAAATATGCAAATATGTGACAGTTGATTTTTCTCTACATAATACTATACAGTACAAATGTACCTATGATGGGGCTGGAGAGATGAGTCAGTAGTTAAGAACAACTGGCTGCTCTTCCAGAGGACCTAAGTTCGATTCCCAGCAATCAAATGGCAGCTCACTGAAACGCCAGTTCCAGGGGATCTCACACACATGCAGGAAAAACACCAGTGGACACAAACCAAAAATGAATAAATCATGAAAAAATTAAAAAAAGAAAATTTTATAAGAAAAAAAAGAAATGACCTAAGGTGAAATAATTTACATAATTTTTTTAGTACTAGGGTTTTTCTTTTCTGCTATGTCCTTTCTGTTTTTGTGGCTTTTGAAAAAAGACAGGGTATTGTTTCTAACCTTTGCTGCCTTGAAACTCACTGCATAACCCAGGGCTGTCCTCACATTCACCACTATCCTTTCTGGTTTAGCTTCTGAGTGCTGGCATTGCAGGTATGCAGACCACACCCAGCCTTCTCATGCTTAAAACATGCAAACATGGTAAAGTGTAAACGGCGTGTACTTCAGGCCTTGTGCTAACTTAGGGCCTTGCACATGCAAGTGCTTACTCTATCTCTAGAAGTCTATATTTGTGACTAAGTTAAACTTGTCTGCTTTTATTTTTAAAGAATCTTGATAACTTGATGACTGCAGAAGGAGTTGGCCTTACCACTGCCTTACGTGTTCTCTGTAATGTGGCGTGTCCACCACCTCCTGTTGAAGGTAATGTAATTAACGTACTTTGAAGCTGCCATACTCTAAGCTTAGTGTAAATGTCATTTATTAAATATTCCAAATATTTGTGATTGATTATTAGCGTGTGAGTAATTAGACTTTTCTTATTATTTCCTTATCCTATATAAAGGTCAACAGAAAGACCTGAAATGGAACCTTGCAGTTATTCAGCTTTTTTCTGCTGAAGGAATGGACACCTTCATTCGGGTTCTGCAAAAACTGAACAGTATTTTGACGCAGCCCTGGCGGCTCCATGTGAACATGGGCACTACCCTTCACAGAGTTACTACTGTTTCAATGGCGCGCTGCACGCTCACTCTTCTTAAAACTATGCTGACGGAGCTCCTGAGAGGTGGATCCTTTGAGTTTAAGGACATGCGTGTTCCTTCAGCACTTGTTACGTTACACATGCTCCTGTGCTCTATTCCTCTCTCAGGTCGTTTGGACAGTGATGAGCAGAAAATTCAGAATGATATCATTGATATCCTATTGACTTTTACACAAGGAGTTAACGAAAAGCTCACAATCTCTGAAGAGACCCTGGCCAATAATACTTGGTCTCTAATGCTAAAGGAAGTTCTCTCTTCCATCTTGAAGGTTCCAGAAGGCTTCTTCTCTGGACTCATACTCCTTTCAGAGCTGCTGCCTCTTCCTTTGCCCATGCAGACCACGCAGGTATCACTTCCATATCACATGCATCTTATAATGACTGCAGTAGCTCCTTAGGTAAAGCCAGGGACACTGGTCAATCCAAGCAAGCCGTCATCCTCCTCCCCAAAGACAGAGTAACTGAGTTGAGGGTGATGAAACTGAAGCAAGTTGGAAGTGTGGGGTAACATTTTAAATACCTTTTGTGAAAGTGAGTTTTATTATATTGTTATATGTACTTGTACTTACATTTTTCTGTTACTTCAAATCGTTTTTCTCCCCTTTATCGTGTTTTAGAATTTGCCAATTAGATTGTTTCACCAATGGACTTTGTTCAACTGACTGCCAACCTGAGAACAATAAGTTTTTTTTTTTTAGACCTGTTGGATTCAAATAATTGTTGAATTGTGTAATAGTGAATTATGTTTTAAGCATGCAGTAAAGGTGTTCTTTTTATAACAGTTCTTCCTGAACAGTTTTGTGACTATAATAAATATTAAAAATCTATGTACACACACTTATACTTTTTTAACAGGTTATTGAGCCACATGATATATCAGTGGCACTCAACACCCGAAAATTGTGGAGCATGCACCTTCATGTTCAAGCAAAGTTGCTCCAAGAAATAGTTCGTTCTTTCTCTGGCACAACCTGCCAACCCATTCAACATATGTTACGGCGTATTTGTGTTCAGTTATGTGACCTTGCCTCTCCAACTGCTCTTCTGATCATGAGAACTGTATTGGATTTGATTGTAGAAGACTTGCAAAGGTATTTTTATTCCACCTTAAGAAGTTTTCTTCTTCAAGTTGCTCTTGACACAGATACCCTCTTTTACATAGTTTGGAAACTAGGGCTTAGTAAATCCACATAACATATGGATGTGTAAATATACACACATGCACACATGTATGCATAAATTAATATAAATTATTTTCTTTATCTCATCTCATATATATAAGTCATGTTGAAGGTCTTGTTTGGGGATTTATTTTACTTATTTCATTATTACTGTGTGATACTGCGTGTGTGCATGTACATGCTCATATGTGTGTGGTCAAGACATTATATAGTTGCTTTTCTCTTTCCTTTACATGGGTTCTGGGGGTTGGACTCAGGTCACTAGGGTTGCTCCATGAGTGCCTTTGCCTGATGCAGTTTTGCATTTGTATTTTACTTATTTTTAATTTTATGTATTTAATCACTTTACAGCCTGATCCCGACCCCCTCTCTCCTTTCTTCCAGTCCCACCCTCATGCCTCTTCCCCCCTTTCTCCCTTCTTCTCAGAGAAGGGGAGGCCCCTAAGGGGTACCAACCCATCCTCACACCTCAAGTCACCGCAGGACTAAATGCACCCTCTCCCACCAAGGCCAGACAAGGCAGTCCAGCTAGGGGAAAGGGATCCAAGGGCAGGTAACGGAGTCAGAGACAGCCCTGCTCCCATTGTTAGGAGACCCACATGATGACCGTGTGTAAAGCTGCTACATGTGTGTGGGGTGTAGGTCTGGCCCAAGTTGTGCATTTTTAAAAGGTGAAGTATAAAGAACTCCTCTGACTTGAAGTATATTATTGAAAACATGAACTTATAAAATTTTACAGTGACTGTAAACTTCCAGAAAAATCATTATATCAAAGGAATGAGGTGTATATTTTACGTAAAATTTGTTTGAATCTATACATAGAAATATTAAGTAATGCCTTTAAAGTCAAGAATTTTGTTCACTGAATATATTAATTTTATTTCAGCACTTCAGAAGATAAAGAAAAACAGTATACTAGTCAAACCACCAGGTTGCTTGCCCTTCTCGATGCTCTGGCTTCACACAAAGCTTGTAAATTAGCTATTTTGCATCTGATTAATGGAACTGTTAAAGGTGATGAAAGATATGCAGAAATATTCCAGGATCTTTTAGCTTTGGTGCGGTCTCCTGGGGACAGTGTTATTCGCCAGCAGTGTGTGGAATATGTCACATCCATTTTGCAGTCTCTCTGTGACCAGGTACTCACAGTTTTTTATTGTCAGTGTGTGTGTGTGTGTTAATATGTGCTTAAGTGCTTGTCTTGATGCAAATCTTGGCTGGTAATAGTAACACAGCTTTCCTGGCTGTAGTGCTCCTGGGTTATCTCAGGACTTTGGGAAGTGAAGGAAAAGCAAGCTGATTTGGTGCATTGTAGGTTTCTTTGGCTTAGCTGTTGGGTCTCTGAGGAGATTTTTCCTTTTGTATTGCAAACCTGGGTAATTGCTTTTGTAATAAATTTTCAGTACATTTTATAGCTAGCTATAGTTACTGTAGTACTTACCTTCCCAATTATATTAGAATATCCCAAGGCATTATTCAGTTTTGTAACTGTGATTTTGGTTGCTCTGTTGGTCTTTTGTTAGGATAACTTTTTCAATTAGTTTTTTTGAGACTGTGTTTTGTAGCCCCAGCTGCCCTCAAACTTACTAGGTAACCAAGGCTGTCCTTGAATTCCTGATTCTCCTCCTTCCATCTCCCAAGTACAGGATTACAGTGTGTTCCACCATGGCTCCTTCGTGTGGACAGCTGCAGCAGGGGCCACCGCAGTTCAGTGTACTCCGACTGATGCTAACAACGCTCAGTGCTGCTTTTCTCCTAATGCCTGTTACTCACTTGTTTATAGTTTCACGAGACAGGGATTGTGTTTCTGTTGTTTGGGATCTTTAAAGAACATTTGCATGTGTCAATGCATTTTAACTAGTTAGAATGCTCATTCCAGGTAGTCATCAGGTGTGAATTTTTTTTCCCCGACAGAATATTTTCATTAAAAGCCTGTGTTGGATGATGAAAGTACAGTTTAATTACATTGAAGACTCAGAAACTTTTTGCATGTGGCTTGGTTTCAGATGTGGTAGATGTGTTATAGTTGTGGACCTGATTGAGAAGTGTAAGGACCCTGTGATGTGGGGGGGGAGCTTCTTAAATTCTCAGGTTCTGTCTCGTGACCCCCTGCTGCCCTTGCCACTTAGATTTCATTCCAAGCTGCCCTTTTTGTTCATGTTTCATTACATTTTCCTTCTGATGCAAATCTGTGTTTGAATATCCCTGAAAGCCCAGTTGACTTCCATAAAATGAGTACTGGATGTTTCGTTAGGAGTAGTTAGCTCAACTTGCTTAATATTGGAAAGTTTGAATTTTAAAGGTATAAAAGTAGAAGGAGACATTTATTGAAGATTGTGCTTAAAGTTTGTTTGCTCTATTCAACCCTTTTTATGAAGCTTTGAATTCCAATATTGACAAGTGTAGTAAAATTTCAGCCAAAAAATTTTATTTCTAGAAGCCTCTATAATCTAGAAGGAGTATACATTAGTGAATAATAGACTGATTTAAGGTATTTTATGACCAAAGCTTTTTAATCATTTTAAAATCAAAACTACGCCAAGGTGAGTTCCTCATAAAGGCCATTCTCTCTTTTATTGTTAAGGATAAATATGTCTGAGATTTTCATACACAAATATAATGTGTTATGATCAGGTCCACCCCTCACCTTTGTTACTTCTCCTCCAGTTCACCCTAGTTCTGACTCTATCTCCTTACCACTATTGTCTCCCAAGTTTTATGTTCCTCTTCTTTTTTTTTTTCCTAACCAGTTGAGTCTACTTAGTGCCCCAGTGTGTGCATGGGCATAGAGCTCTCTACCAGAGTACGGGCAGCGTGCCAGGGGCCACCTCCCTGGAGAAAGCTGACCCCAGGGAATGGGGGCCAGTCCCCTGCTCCAGCCCCATCACACCCCCAGGGAATGGGGGCCAGTCCCCTGCTCCAGCCCCATCCACTCGAGCTGTGCTTGTGTCCCGTCTTCACAGCTCATGTAGTGCTGTGCTCCCCCGGCCTCTTAAATCCTCTTTTCCCCGTACACAGCCCCCTTTCTAGTTTCCTGATCTATACCACACTCACTCCCACATGGAAACAAGAAGCTAGGAAACACACAAGAGAGAGAACAATGGTAGCGTCTGTCTTTCTGAGTCTGAGATTTTAAACTAGTTAGATAACCAGAAAGTAGCTGGTGATGATTTATCTTGCATGTTTGTTGTTAGGCCCACGTGAGTCTTCCATCCTTGTTAAAGGCAATGCTAAACTCTTTGTCTTTCATGCAAATGGAAGATTAAAAGTTTTTTTTTCTTTTTTTTTTTTCTCCAACAAGATTCTCTGTGTAGCCTTGGCTGTTCTGGACTCACTTTGTAGACCAGGCTGGCCTTGAACTCACAGAGATCTGCCTGCCTCTGCCTCCCTGAGTGCTACGATTATCGGCATGTGCCACCATGCCTGGCTAAAAGGTTTTTTTTTTTAAGGTAAAAATACTGTGAAGGAAAATACTGTCTTTATTTCCTTAGACACACATTCTTACAGTAGCTTTTGTAAAACCATGTTCCTTATCTATTTGCATCTGTATTTGGGATGGGACCATAATAATTTCAAATTTTTGTCAGCATGCATGTCTACAGAGGCCAGAAGAGGGCATCAGATCACCTGGGACTGGAGTTTCATAAAGTTGTGACCTACCATTTAGGTGCTAGTAATCAAACTGTAGTCCTCTTAAAGAGCAACCAGTGCTCTTAACCAGTGAGCACCTCTCCAGCCCTCAGCAATAATCTTTTAATGAGAGTGTTACTAAGTATTACTTTGTGTGTGTTGAGAAATAAGTTGGGGGCCATGGCGGTAATCATTTGGGACTGTCTCCCCCGCCCAGGACATCGCACTGATTTTGCCGAGCCCTTCTGAAGGTCCTGTCTCAGAGCTTGAGCAGCTCTCCAACTCCCTGCCGAGTAAGGAGCTGATGGCCACCATCTGTGACTGTCTGCTGGCGACCCTCACTAATTCCGAGAGCAGCTACAGCTGTCTGCTGACTTGCGTCCGCACAATGATGTTTCTAGCAGAGCATGATTATGGGCTGTTCCACTTAAAAAGGTAGGCTTTGCGGAGTGTGCGTGCTGAGCCCTCCTCCCCACTCCGTCAACCGGTGCTTACCACGGAAGGCTGAGAGCAGTTTCTTCTACAGGAGAAATTCTGTATATGGCATTGTTTCATTGGCAGTTAGTAATAAATTTTAAAAATCTCTTCTGTCTGAGTTGTTTCTACTTTCTGAAACAGATGAATAGCACTGTTACAAGTCTGCATAAGGGTTTCTGTGTGCACCTGAAGACGTATTTCTCTTGGCTAGATACCTCAGCGTGTGAGAGGCTGTTTAACCTGATCAAAAGCTGCCAAGCTGTTTTCCAAAGCCTGTCTCCCATCAGCAGTGCATTAGGGTTCCAGGGACTCCTTAGCCTCACCGGGAACTTTGCATCATCCGAGTTGCTTTGTTGACTTGGAGCCTTTTTGTGTTGCTCTGGTTGACCTCAGACTCCTGGCTTCAGTCCTCCAGTCTCAGCCTCTAGACAGAGTCTTTAGGATGAGGACATATGCCACCATGCAATAGCTTTGTCAGATTTTTTTTTCTTGAAGACACTCTAATAGATATATTAGCTATAGTTTTTTTGTTATTTGAGACAGGGCCTTGTTCTCTAGCCCTGGGTGGCCTGGAATATGTGATCTCAGCCTCTGGAATACTAGGATTATAGCCGTGAACCAGTGCTTGGCATAGACCCTAGGTTTTCATAGAGTATGCACAAATGTAACACATTTGCCTAAGGTTTTATGTGGTCCCTAGTGACTGGGATGGTCTATAGTTTTGAGCCTCTTATTTTTTTCATTATCATTTTCTTTAGGTCTGATCTCATCCCTGTTTGTCATGCCTTTCTATCTGACTGTGTTCTTTCTCCCGTTTATGTTGCTTTACCACGCACGTATGTCTTACACGGTGGTATTTTATAGCCTGACCAATTTGTAAATGGGAACACTGCTTGTTTAGTGTTAATACCGTACTTATTTCCATTTGGCTTCTTATGTTGTAGCCTAAGAGACAATTGAATCTTTAAATGGTTTACCCTTGAAATTCTGTTGAAACTTAAAAACTGTGCCAGTGCATAGACTACTTAAGATCAGGATTTTAGACACACACCAAAGGGATTTGTTACGCAAAAGTCTGTGTGTGTATTTTCAAACTGGACTGTAATTCGAGTCTAGTGTTCTGTAGTTACTGCAGATAAGGTGTTGCTGGAGCGCAGGCGTCATCTATGCATTGTCCTCCCCTGCTTCCCCACCTGACCAGTAGTCCACAGTAAAAACACCTGAGTTGTGTATAGCCCACAGAGCCTAACTATTTACCATCTGGTTCTTTTTGCGTTTTCAAGACAGGGTTTCTCTCTGTAGCCTTGTCTGTCCTAGACTCACTCTGTAGTTCAGACTGTCCTTGAATTCTCAGAGATCCACCGGCCACTGTCTCTCGAGCACTGGGATTAAAGGCATGTGCCACCACGCCCACCTACCATCCGTTCTGAAGCAGAAGTTCATTGACCTCTGCCCTAGACCCATGATTTTCTTTGTTATTCTTTGAAACTCCTAAGCTAGGTTTCCCTGGTTTGTCTCTGAGGTGGGCTAACCCTCTCATGTTAGAGAGACCCTCACATCATGAAAATAATTTAATTCGGGAACTAGCAAGTGACTTGTGATAGGTTTTTGAAAGTTTATTATTTGAGGGAAGTTTTTTAGTAAATGTCAGAGCATAGCTTCTGGGAAACTGAGGCAAGAGGATTGAGTTTGAATTTAGCCTGCCCTGTATACTGCCCTGTATAGTGAGAGCTTGCCATTCCCACCCCCCAAGAAAAAGAAAAGAAACAAAAAAAAAGATTGAATTGAAGATTAAAGTGAGTGACTTTTTGGGGGGCCTGGTTATATTTGTGAACCCAAGTATGTCTATGTTTTTTTTAAATGGTGAAGTAAATTATATTCTGAACGTAGTTATTTCTTATGCTAATGTTATATACTTAACATTTTGACACGTTATTTTTTTTTTTTTTATTGTTTGTCTTGGTTCTTTTTGAGACAAGGCCTCATTTTGAAGCCCTGGTTGACCTAGAACAGTGGTGCCCAACCTGTGGTTCATGACCCCTTGACGGTCAAACAACTCTTTCACAGGTCCCATATCAGATATTCTGCCATATCAGATCTTTACAGTACAGTCATAACAGTGGCCGGAGTACAGTTACAAAGTAGCAGTGAAGTAATCTGATGGTCGGGGTCACCACATATGAGGAGCTGTGGAGAGGATGGAAGCAACAGGAAGGTCCAGAACCTCTGTCCTGGAGCTGTCCTCATTCCGTCTGAGAGCTGGAAGTTCAGAGGAGCACCACTGTCTCTGGCTTTTTTCTTTATAGTTCCTAATGTGTCTGCTGTTGTCTTTCATCTCAGTTCTTTAAGGAGAAACAGTGGTGCTCTGCACAGTTTGCTGAAGCGAGTGGTCAGCACATTCAGCAAGGACACAGGCGAGCTGGCGTCGGTGTCTCTGGAATTCATGAGGCAGATCCTCAGCTCTGATGCACTGGTAAGTGTGCATTGATTGTTTTTATTTGATTGCTTTAAAGTGTTACAGATGTCACAGGCTAAATTATTACTTCAATAAAAAATATCTTGGAACACAGAGTAATGCCCTTTTCATATCACTGTGAAGTGAAATGCTGTCTCCAAAAAATGTCCAACATTTGTTCATGCTTGTTCAGATTTAATTAAGACCCTTCTGTAGTGGTTTCCTAAGTCACGGAATATTGTGGTCCATATTCCAGAAGCCATTAGTAAGCCTTTCTTGAGAGGTACTTGGAGGCCCGGTGTGGTGGTGCACATCTTTAATCCCAGCACTTGGGAGGCAGAGAGAGTCAGATCTTTGAGTTAGAGGCCAGCCTGGTCTACAGAGTGAGTTCCAGGACAACCAGGGCTACACAGAGAAACCCTGTCTCGACAAACAAAAACATAGAGAAATATTGACTATTAAGTGTGTGTGCATGGACGTATTCTATGGATCAGTATATACTTTTAGCACTAGTTTAAGCATTCAACTCATGGGGTCTGGAGAGATGGTTCAGTGGTTAAGACCATTGGCTTTGCTTCTAGAGGACTCAGATTCAGTTTTAGTACCCACATAGCAGCTCACAACCATCTGTAACTCCAGCTTCAGGAAATGTGCCAGCTTTACACAGACATACATGGAGGCAAAACACCAGTGCACATAAAATAAAAGTAAAGAAATCATTAAAACAAAAAAATTCAGCTCACACTTAGGATTAATGTTTAGAGAAAGTTGTAAAGGATCTTTTTACTGCAGGGTTACAGAATAAAAGATTTTATGAGAAAAATGTAAATATAGTAGTTACTTTGTTTCTTTTATGCATGTAATTTATAAGACTTTTTGATAATCCATCTTGTCTGACTATTATATTTCTAGACATTTTCCTCTAGTTTTGTTGGCAAAGTTTTTGTTCTTGGTGGAACATGCTCTGGCACTCAGACAGAGAAAGGAATGCGTAAGTTCGAGACTAGCCTAGTCTGTCAATATAGTGAGTTTCAGGCTAGGCAGAGATACGTAATTATGTGCTTATATCGTGAAAGATTGTTGAATTTTACCAAATGCTTTTTATGATTTTACTTGGATAAACACATGGATTTTTTTCCATATTAAGTGGATTGGGGTTTTTTGATTGTTGAACCAGCATTGTTTTCCTGGGATTAGTCCAATTTGACTGTTTTTATGTGTGTTTTGCGAGTTTATTTAGTGAGTTTTATGTATGTATTCATAAGGGGTCATGGTCTGTAACTGCCTTTTGTGGTGATGTTTTTTGCATCATTGAATAAGCTAAAGAGATTTTCTTTCTTTTTTTTTTGTTTTTTGTTTTTTGTTTTTTTAGACAGAGTTTCTCTGTGGAACAGCCTTGGCTATGCTGGAAGTCACTTTGTAGGCCAGGCTGGCCTCAAACTCACAGCCACTGCCTCTGCCTCCCAAATGCTGGGATTATAGGCGTGTGCCACCCCTGATCAGCCTAGATTATTAACCTTTAATTATGTGATACTCTTCACTAATGAAGCCATCTGGGTTCTGGGCTTTGTTTTTGGGAAAGCTGTGTCTTGTCTTGATGTGTGAAATGGATGCATCACCAATTAGTGTTTCATCCCTGAGCTGGGGTCATATTTATCCTCTCTGTACAGTTTCAGATTTAAACAATGACCTGCTGACACAAGCTCCATTTTTCTTTAAAAAGACTAATTAAGTCCATTCAGATTTTTCTATGCCTAGGTTTCTTTTTTAATCCTTTTAGAGGTCTGCCTGCCTCTGCCTCCCAAGTGTGGGGATTACAGACATGTACCACCATTGCTGGGCTAAGTGCTGTTTTTAAAAACTTTTTAGTGACTGAGAATGTAGCTCAGTGGTGGAGTATTTGCTTAGTCTGTGCAAATAAACCAACAAATAAGCAAACTGGTTTGGTTGGGTTCTTAGAGACTGCTGTGTAGACTCTTAGTTTATAAACTGTAGCTTTAGAGGATGGTCTAAGTAGAACCTTTACTCCTTCATTACACTGTTTTATCCTGTTTATCTTTCCCTAATAATGCATGGATTAGATAATTCACAGTTTCCTAACAGAGCAGTAGAACTGTAGATCTAGTGGTTTATTGGTTTCTCTTTAAAGCTAGTACTGTCGTTTATCACAGCGTAAGTCACTTTGTTAGTCTTACATTCTCTGAAAAGAGCAAGTGTTCCACTAGGCTCATTCTCAGATCGAGAGAGGTTTTGTTTAGAATACTTTCTCATTCCAGTGTGATGGCAGATGCTTGTAATCCCAGCATCTGGGAAG
Source organism: Pachyuromys duprasi (assembly GCA_028658305.1). NCBI lineage: Eukaryota > Metazoa > Chordata > Mammalia > Rodentia > Muridae > Pachyuromys > Pachyuromys duprasi. The sequence goes on from CM053760.1 coordinate 4,371,940, forward strand.
AGGAGGCAGGAGGACCAGTTCGAGGCTCACAGTGGCAACATAGCGAATTTGAGGCCAGCCTGGACTACATGAGACATTTAAAAAAAAAAAAGGAAGAAGAATGTGCATTTAGCTTTCGACATTTGAACATTTATAGGACAAATGTTATGAACTCCAAACAAAATTTTAAATATTTATGCCAATTAAAAATACTAAATCTTTAGGGTTGGAGAGATGGCTCAGTGGGTAAGAGTGTGTACTACTCTTGCAGAGGACCTTGTTCTCAGCACCCACATCAGGCAGTACGACTGATGTACTCTCCAGTTTTAAGGGATCTGATACCCTCTTCTGGTCCTCATGGGTTTCTATGCACACATGGTATAAATAAACTTAGGAAAACACAAATAAAAATATTAAATCTTGCATCAGGGTTGGTGGAGACACTTAATTTCTGACTTTACTCTTGGTCGAGCGTATTTATTTTGAGTCATTTAAAACAAGGAATGTTAGACTTGCCACTACTGTTTGACATGGATGTAACCATCTAGCATGTATCTCATTTCCTGTGTAGTAATATGTATGACTTTAAAGTGGAAAAAACTTAATTTTCAGTCCGGCAGGTTGTGTGTATGACAGTTGCTGTTTTTATTGCCTGTCTTATCTTCAAAGATGGAATTCTGGTTCCCTCAGTTCTCTGTTCTTGTAGGCACCTTCCTGCCTCTGGAACATACGTCAGTTATCTGTCCTGCTGAGTACCAGTGTTTGCTATTAAATATTTTTTGAGAAATATGTGTCAGTGATTTAAATATGTGTTTACCTATTTGTTTTACTAATCTACTCAAACATTTCCACTTTCAGTAAACTAATTCCTTTTAAAAACTAGCCAGTTGTTGAGTTGTAAAGGTTATAGCATTGAGGGGAACATTCTAGCAAATGGCTGAGGTAGATGAGTAAATGTAGAAGTGTCTTTGCAGGTTTCTCTGTTCTCAAATTTAACTTGTGTGTGACATTTACAGGGCTGTTGTGGAGACGATAGTGGTCTCATGGAGGTAGAGGGAGCTCACCCGCCCCGGACGATGAGTATTAACCCTGCAGAATTAAAACAGCTTCTACAGAGCAAAGAAGAGAGTCCAGAGAGTCTGTTCCTTGAACTAGAGAAGCTTGTTTTGGTAAAGAGAAAAATAGAAAAAATAGTGATAAAATCAGCATTCCTTCTCAGTGTGAATAGTCCAAGCTTTGCGTGGTGACCTTTTTAAGTAATAGAACTCTTAGCTGGGCATTATACCCACCAGGTAGCTCTTGGGCTTAATAATTTGGAGTGCATTTCTCTATCTAACGAGTAAGAAAATGAAGTGTTGTTTGAATTGTTGATTTTTGAATGCAGGATGCCTCTGCTATTGTTTAGAATTAAAATAAGTGTTTTTGATGTTCGTTTTATTTTAATATGCGTAATGTTAAGTTAATGACTTCTGGATGGTGTTCCAAATTTTTCGTGTGATGTAATTCTACCTTTTTTGCTGTAGTCAGTAGATTAGGGCTTAAGTGCTCAAGTTTTTTTCTGCTGGCACCTTCTCATTGCATATGTTTGTGTCTAGGAACATTCAAAAGATGATGACAATCTGGATTCTTTGTTGGATAACGTAGTTGGACTGAAGCAGATGCTGGAGTCATCCGGTGATCCTTTGCCTCTCAGTGATCAGGATGTAGAGCCAGTACTGTCAGCTCCAGAGTCTCTCCAGAATCTGTTCAATAACAGGTAAAGTAAGCAGGGATTTGAGTGTAAGTACAGAGTATTTAAATAATGGCTGCCAACACCTAGATTGGCTCAACAAAAGTTTTAGTTGTTGTTGTTGTTGTTTTCTATAAAGAGTGAGCTAGGAAACTTTCTAGGGTTTACAGGCTCTCTGCAGCCTCGTGCACATTTTATAGGTTTTGTTTTTGGTTTTTTTGTTTGTTTTGCTTTCTAAGAAAAACATTTACAATACACACGGCTATGCCTGGTATACAGACTGTTTAAGAATGGGTGTGTAGAACAAGGCTGACTGATCCTGAACTTAGCAAACATACAACTTCTCTTTTGTGGTTGTTCCTCTGAAAATAGGATCTCATGTAGCATAGGCTGTCTTAGAATTTGTGAGTCTCCTGCCTTAGCCTTCTGACTACTGGAATGATGGGTGTGAACTACTAGACTGAGCTGAGGGTCTCTCTTTACTTTTATGGTCTGATTTACTGAAAGCCCCAAGCCTGTTACAGTGGGATTTTTTTGTTCTCATACAGTGCATCCTGGACTGCAGCTTCCCCTCCCTCCACTTGTCCCAGTTCCTCCTACAGCCTCCCCTCTTCCCCACATTCACAGCAACCCCTCCTTCCCCCAGAAAAGAGCAGGACTTCCAGGGTCATCAACCAAACATAGCACAACAAATTACAACAAATAAGATCAGGCACAGACAGACCCTTACATCAAGACTGGGCGAGGCAACCTGGGAGGAGGGGAAAGGGTCCCAAAAGCAGGCAGAAGAGTCAGAGATACCCCTGCTTCCACTGTCAGGAGACCCCCCTCCCCCAAACACACACAGGAACACACAGCTCAGATACCAAACCAGCCACATAACATATGCAGAGGACCTAGTACAGACCCATGCGGGCTCTTCTGCAATTGCCAGTTCAGTCTCTGAGCCTTCATGAGCCTGTTACTCTTCCACGGGACTCCCTGTGCTCCAAGGGCGGGGGACCCCATGGAGACTGCAACCTGGCTCTCTTTCCCTAATGTTTGGCTGGGGGTCTCTGTACCCTCTCGACTAAGCTGTACAGGAGAACCTTTCTGATGACACCGGACAAGGCACTGGTCTATGCGTGTAGCAGAGCATCATTAGCAATCATTTCATTGGTTTCTCCCAGCCCCAGCGGGTCTATTTTTGAAGCTTTGGTTTTTCTAAGAATAACTGATTCTTCAATAGCTTTTTGAAGGATTAAATGCTAATCTTATTAACACTCTAGAGAGTAATAATTTCAATTATGTTACTTAAATAAGCCAAAATAATATGTGTTTGGATTCTGGTTTTGACCAAATACTCTTTTCATATTCTAGGACCGCGTATGTGCTAGCTGATGTCATGGACGACCAGTTGAAGTCTATGTGGTTTACTCCATTTCAGGCTGAAGAGATTGATACAGATCTGGACTTGGTATCAAGGATTTTATTAATAACTTTCAGAAAGTTAATGCCTCTGTTGGTTTCTTTGCGTGTTGATAGTATTCTAACAGTTTATATAATACACTCTTAAAGTTCATTAGAGGGCAAATTCATGTTATCTCTATGACATGTTATCTCTAGACTTATTGAAGTCTAGAACTCATTATTTTTTTATTATTTGTTCCACTTCTGTCAAGTTAGTAATTTGTACTTTGAGTTTGTGATGAGGGAAATGTTCCACACTCTTGCAATGTCTGAAGTGCATGGTTTCTTTGCGCTGCTAGGGCACAGAATAACACATATGACATGACTGTTCTTCATTGGGTTCAAGGAGAGGAGTGGCGTCGTCTCTCCTCTGGGAATGGTGTGAAAGGTTCAAGGATGGAGAGACAGTGTCCTACGCTTCTCAGGCATATATTTCTGTAGATGAGTTTAACCACATCTTATATATTGCTTTTTTTCTTCATCAGGGAAATCTACTTGGGTATTTCCTGTGTCTGAAAGATACTAGTATTCATCATGATTAATGAAACTGGAAGAATGTTGTTCTTTTTTTAATTTTTTTTATTTAAGATTGAGAACTGCCCTTCCTTTAACGGCAATAAATTACACATTCTATAACTAAAATTGCATTAAAGAATTCATATTTAGGATAAATTTTTTAGTGATTCATTAGAGCTGAGCCGTCCAGTAAACTCTCTACAGGAGTAGACATGCTCTGTGCTTTTCCTTCTTTGGTGCAGTAGCCAGTAGTTTTGTGTGACTCTTGAAAAATTAAAATTTGGGTAGTGTGACTGAAACACTGAGTGTTGGTTAGGCATGGTGTCTTATACTTGTAATCAGTCCTGGGAAGGCAGAGGCAGGAGAATACCTGTGAGCTCAGTGCCGATCTGATCTACATAGTGAGTTCCAAGCATGCCAGGGATATCCATGGTAAGAGCTTGTCTCTTAACAAAAAGTACTGAATTTTATTTTGATTGAATGTTAACTAATTTAAGTTTAAATACTTACACATGGGAATTGGAGAGGTGGTTCAACAGTTGAGTACTTGTTGCTTTTTTAGAGAACTTGCCTTTAGTTCCTAGCACTTACAAACACCTCACAGCTACTTGTAACTCTGGTTCTAGAGGATCTGATGCCATTTTCTAACCTTCCTGGCCCACCACCCACGCACATACATGCAGGCAAAACACACATGCACATACAGTAAAAATAAATAAACCTTAAAAAAAAGAAAAAAAAAACCCAACCAAACCTCACATGTAATTGATGGCTAAGGTACTGTATTAGGCAGTACAATTTAAATATTTGTGTGAGAAGTTGTTCCTTTTCAGCTGTGAGTGGTGGCTTACACTTGAAATTTCAGCACTAAGGTGACAGAGACATAATTGCTACAAATTTGAAGCCGGCCTGAGTCGCATAGTTCCTTTCCAGGCCAAACTGAGCTACAGATAAAGACCTTGAAAAAAACACAAACGAAAACAAAAGACAAACCTAAGTGTTCCTTTTTGGGGGCTGGGGAGTGTGACATTCGAGATGGTTTCTCTGTGTAGCCCTGGCTGTCCTAGAACTTGCTCTATAGACCAGGCTGGCCTCGAACTAGAAATCTGCCTGCTTCTGCCCCCCCCCCCAGCACTAGGATCAAAGGTGTGTGCCACCACCACCCAGTTAAGCTTTCCTTTTAAACTTAAAGTGGACATTCTTCCAGTGATAACTGTGACCGAGGGTTAGAGAAATTCTAGATCTCACAAGCAGCTTTAACTCTCAAGTCTCTGACACTGAGCGTAGGTTGGAATGCCATGAGATGCATCAAGCTTTTGGGCATCCGCAACACATAACCGTTTTCTAATGGATGTGGGCAACCACAGAAGCTGGCCTGGTGCATTATTCATATTGTTTGAAATGTTCTTTAGCTCTTCTAGTATTAATTTATGTGGTGTAACCCTGAGTTCCCTGTCATGCAGCAGTCTTCTAGATATACAGACCTGCAGCTTTGAGGAGGAATGCCACAGAATAATTAGTTGAATTCCTAGGCCTTTCTGTTTTTATCAATGCCAATGATGCTGCTTTCTGAAAAGAGGAAGGTAAATGTATAATCCGTTTACCAAGAGAATGAAATAGAGCTTGTAGGTGATGGTAGTTTCTGTAGCGAACGTTACACAGACTTCAGTTTGATGTGTATTATTTTGTGGCTTCAGGTAAAGGTTGATCTGATCGAGCTCTCTGAAAAGTGCTGTAGCGACTTTGATCTGCACTCGGAGTTAGAGCGCTCGTTTCTGTCAGAGCCGTCATCTCCGGGAAGAACCAAGACTACTAAGGGATTTAAACTTGGGAAGCATAAGCACGAGACGTTTATAACTTCAAGGTAAAAGTCATATTACTTTAAGTAGACACATATCTGTAGCCCCCTCCCCCTTTTGAGACAGGCTCTATTATGTAGACCCTGTCTGCCTGTATTATGTACACTCTGGTCTTGGAACTTACTATGTAGACCAGACTGGCGTCTAACTCACAGAGATCTGCTCACCTCTGCCTTCCCAATGCTGAGATTAAAGATGTGTACCGCTTTGACTGGCATAGTGTAATAAGAACTTTTAAAGTGAGTAATTTCAGGGTATGACTGGTGTATTATATTGTTCTTTTGTTGCTTCTGTTGCTGGGGTTTGACCAGGGCACTTGTGAACCCTTGTTGTGCTGTTCTTCCTTTGAGTAAAAACCAGACTGCATTGTTTAAAAATACTGTTAATTCTTGCTGGGTGAGGGTGGCTCACGCCTTTAATCCCATGCTCTGGAGGCAGAGGCAGGCAGCTCTCTATGAGTATGAGGCTAGACTGGTCTACAGAGTGAGTTCCAGCATCGCTAGGAAATCCCATCTCAAAAACAACAACAGAAATATTGTTAGTCTTATCAATAAACAAGCATATGACTTTTAGCTAGTTTGTTATATTATCACAGAAAGTAATAGTCCTGGAATAGTGGAAGCACAAAACAATGAAATTCCATTTTTTAGTATTGTAAAGGTAGACTATATAACATTTTCATTGGAATCTGAAAAATTTTTCCTATAGAGTGCTTTTGTCTTAACAGTGGAAAATCTGAATACATTGAACCTGCCAAACGAGCTCATGTCGTGCCACCGCCTAGAGGTCGGGGCCGGGGAGGATTTGGACAGGGCATACGGCCCCATGACATTTTTCGTCAAAGAAAGCAGAACACAAGTAGGCCGCCGTCTATGCACGTGGACGACTTTGTGGCAGCTGAAAGTAAAGAAGTGGTCCCTCAAGACGGAATACCCCCACCAAAACGGCCACTCAAGGTGTCACAGAAGATTTCCTCTCGTGGTGGGTTTTCAGGCAATCGAGGAGGACGGGGCGCCTTCCACAGTCAGAACAGGTTTTTCACGCCGCCTGCTTCGAAAGGTAATGGCCTGTGTATGTTTTCTAGTGGGCTGGAGGGACGGAGCCCAACACTTGACCCAGTTAGAAGGGCCTCAGAGATACATCTCTCTTCCTACAGTTAAGCTTCCTCCAGCACTGTTTGCAGAGTACTCTGTTGAATAGGAATAAAATGTAGAACAATGAATATCTGTTCTATTTAGTTGCTTTTGATATGTTATGCTTTTGGTTATGAGAGGGTTTTTTTATTTTTTTAATTTTTTACTATTTTCGTTTTTACATTTGGGAAAAGAAAGGTTGATTTTTTTGGTTTGGTTTTTGTTTTTGAGGCACTGTCTCACAGTGTACCCTTCACTGGTCTGAAACTCACTCTGTAGGTCAGGTTTTGAACTCAGATCCACTGGCCTCTGCCTCCTGAGTCCTGGAATTAAGGTGCGTCACCACACCAACTTGAAAAAGAAATGAATGTATCTCATTTTACTTGTGTGGCTATTTTACTTGCATGTGTGTTTGTACGCCACATGTGTGCCTGTTGCCCAGCAAGGCCAGATGAGGGCATTGAATCCTCTGAAACTGGAGTTTCAAGGGGTGTGAACCACCATGTAGGTGCTGGGCATTGACTGCTGTGCTCCAGAAGAGCACTTTAGCTATCTCCCTAGCCCTTAGAATGCAAATCTTATTTATCCTTTCTGAGTAATGCACACATAAATATATATCATTTTCACAATATACCTCTCACCATTTTCTTCCGTCTAACACTTTCCCAACTGAGCTATTTTCCCCTGGGCCCCTCCCACTCTCACCATTTTCTTATTGCTTTGTATAATTCATCTCTTATGTCTCTTGCCTATTTCCTTGTTTTCTCTCTTTTTTTTGTTCATGTGTTTGGTATGTAGGTACATGTGCTGATGAGGGTAAAAATATATACGGGTGCTAGTGGTTGGTTGATACTGGCTGTCTTCCTCAGATGTTCTCTACCTTATATATTGATACAGAGCCTTTCACTTGACCTCAGGCTTTTTGCTTAAGATAGACTAGCTAGCAGAATAGCCTAGGGATCCCCTGTTACTTTACTGCCTGTCAAGTGCTGGCATTACAGGTGGGCCATCTGTACTTGCCCAGCATTTATGTGTGTTAGGAATCTAGACTCAGTTCCTCATGCTTTTGTACCCTGCTCTTTTTCCCTCCGAGGCATCTCAGTGGCTCTTTAAATTCTCTTTCAGAGATAGGCTGTTGCTGGGTAGATCAGGCTAGCCTGGAACTCATAACCCTGCCACCTTCCTCTTCCCGGTGCTGACCTTGCAGAGTGCTGGGCTTGCACCGCCATGCATGGTTTATATATTTTTCTTCTTTTTAAAACCAGTATTATTTGTGTATGTGTCTGTGTGCACATAACACATGTGCACATACATTCTTAGAGTCCAGACGAGGCAGGCATTGGATCCCGTGGAACTGGAGTTACAGGAATTTATGAACTGCCCAACATGAGTGCTAATATTTTGATATTTGGTCCTCATGGTTGAATAGCAAGTACTTTTAACTGTTAAGCCATCTCGCCAGCCCCTATTTTCTTTTTAATGTTGTATTTAGCTTGTTTTAAGAGTTTAGAAGTTGATTATGCGTCTGTTACTCCTTTGTTGTTGTACAGTGTGTTGCTATCTTGCAGATTCATCCTAAACCTGGGATCCTCTTGCGTCAGCATATGCACCACACTGGCATCAGAGTCTCTTCTCTCCCTCTTCCTTCTTCTTCCCCTTTTTCTCTTGTTCTCCCACTCTTACTCCTCTTTCCTTCCCTCTCTTCTCTCTTCACATACACTGTCTATTTTATTTGAGACAGGGTCTTATGTATCCCTTATGTACTGAGTCAGGCTTCAATTCACTGTGTAGTCAAGGAAATCTTTTCTTTACCTCACAAGTGCTGGGGTAACAGGCATGTGCCACCCCAACCCAGCTGGAAATTTTTTTTTTTTATTGGCAGACTGTTGGCAAACTGTTTCATATCTGCTGAGTTAGGAAAGTATCAGTGAAAGTGAAGAGAAATCATGGCGAAGGCAACTCTTATAAAGGAAAACATTTAATTGGGGCTGGCTTACAGTTTCAGAGGTTTTGTCCATTATCATCATGGTGGGAAGCATTGCAGTGTCCAGGCAGACATGGTACTAGAGAAGGAGCTGAGAGTTCTACATCTTGATCAGCGAGCTGCCAAAAGGGACTATGTTCCACATGAGGTGGAGGTTGAGCACAGGAGACCTCAAAGCCTACCCCCACAATGACACACTTCCTCTAACAAGGCCACACCTCCTAATAGTGCCACTGCCCAAGGGCTAAGCTTGCAAACATGTGACTATATGGGGGTCGCTCTTATATTCAGACCACCACAGAAGGGCAATCACAGTTTGCATTTATAGCAGTCGTCTACATAAGAGCGTCAGGAACTGTTCTCGGAACGTCATCTTGGATCAAATCCATGGTGTCATTTTCTTAGCGCCCACTTTACAGAAGAGAATTCAGTGGCAGAACTAGTGATTAAACCATGATAGTTTGGCACTTTAGTCACCCTGCTTTTAACTACTGTATGACGCTGCTCAGTGTACCGACTTTCAGCTTCTGTTTTATCACTCTTAAGATTAAGTTGGATAGTAAGGTGTGATCCTCCACACTCAGGAGATGGAAGCCTGGAAGCCTGCAGGTTTGAGGCTGGTCTGGGCTATTACAAGGCAAGACCTTTCTCAAAAATCCCCAAACAAGGGAAACAATCCAAATGTGAAATCAGTTTTCATTGTGTTGTTTATTTTTAGGAAACTACAGTCGTCGGGAAGGAACAAGAGGCTCTAGCTGGAGTGCTCAGAATACTCCTCGAGGAACTTACAGTGAAAGTCGTGGTGGCCAGAGCAATTTTAACAGAGGCCCTCTTCCGCCGTTACGGCCGCTTAGCTCTGCAGGTATGTTTCCTCCCTTGTTCCTGCTGAGCAACTCCTGCTTTTCAGCTTGGGAAGTCTTTTACTTCTGTTTTTTGGAGAGACTGTTTTACTATGTTGACTTATTTTAGAGTTAGATTTATATCAGGGAATGAAACATAACTGTCATTGTAATCTGAAATGTGTCATGATGGGCTGTATTTTAGAAAATGTTTGTTATGGTGCCTTTTTAACTGCAAAGTATTTTGATAGCAAAGGTAGCATCATGTAGTAGATACTGTTCTGTGTACAGTATTATATCAGCATAGAATCTTTTTTCTGCATTACTATCTTACGTTTAGGATTCTTGTCAGACATAGCTTTACTTTTAAATGAACATTCTAAAAATGAGTTCTTTTTAAAATAGGTCGTGTGTGTGTGCGTGTGTGTGTGTGTTTGTGTTTGTAGCTACCTGAGGAGGGCAGAAGAAGGCACTGGATTGCTTGGCGCTGGAGTTACCTGATGGGTATTAGGAAGGCATGCATGTCCAGTCTTCTGAAAGAGAGTAAATGCTCTTAACTATGGAGCTCTCTGCAACTCTAAAATAGCTTTCGTTTGGGACACAATTCTCACTATTTGCGTGAATAAGCACTTGGACTGCGGGGAGGAGAGGAGAGGAGAGGATGTTTGAACTAAAGCGGCCTTTTTCTTTTCTAGGTTACCGACCGAGCCCTCGGGATCGTGCCTCTAGAGGCCGTGGGGGGCTTGGGCCTTCCTGGGCCAGCACAAACAGTGGCAGTGGCGGCTCACGAGGAAAGTTTGTTAGTGGAGGCAGTGGCAGAGGCCGTCATGTGCGGTCTTTTACTCGGTAGACATGCTCTTGGGGACACCCCAGGAGAACGGACATTTCATGAGGACAAAAAAAAAGACATTGAAGGACCAATTTAGACTTAGCAGTGATATCTGAAGACATGTGAGAGAATATTTTTATCTGAAGAAAGCAGATTTTGTTTGATACTTAATGATATTTCAATAAAAATCCAAACTTTGTATGTATGTTTGTATATATTTTTCCCATTTTTATATGGTATTTATTTAGGAAATTTCTAGGTAGAAAGAGAAAAACTAAATGACTTGTTTTGTATTTTTCTTGCTTATACCTAGATATTTCCAAACTTTCTTAGCCTGTGACACCCTTTAGTGTGTCTCAGTAATTTTTTTCACAGTGGCCCTAGGCCAAAAGCAAACTTAATACTTTTGTTTATTAAACAGTTAGGTCCAGGCAACTGAAGACTTTACTCTGTCACCATTAGTCACTGGACACTGCTCAATGCCTCACCCTTGGAAACAGCAGCCTTTCCCGTCCAGGTTTCTCAAGCAGTACTGTTTATTAAACTGCTGAATGTTTGTTACAAATGTGTGCTGTTGTAGAAGGTCATACAATCCTATCCAGTGCTGAAAATGTGAACTACCTCAAATTAGTAGTTTGTGTGGTGTCCAGTAGATGTTGCTGTTTCCTCAGATATTTAAAACATTCTGTGGCATTCTTGCTTATTTACCAAGGTGCCCACTACACCATTTAGAAATAAGAGCTGGACCAGAAGAAGCAAAACAAACTTTGCTTCAGCTTTGGACCCAATGATGCTATTTTATTATAAAGCTATTTAAAGCCTAAAAGTTGGCATTTCCTAATATGGTTATTTTGGGAATCAGAAGCATCTACTTTATATTCAGAAATAAAACTTATAACTTTGACAAAGGAGCCATATTTCCCCCAAGGTATGTCTTAATTCATTGAGCCTATATAAATGGCATAAAATATAGAGTTCTCTTAAACAAAAATAAGTGTATGAGTCTCATTCCATTTGAACAGTTTCTTTTCTGGGGTATTAACTTGAGTGAATTTAATATCTGTGTGTTAGGAAAAAGTGTCTTGAAAAGCTTAGCTTTGGAGTTGAAGGTTTAGCTTATTGGCATAAGTGCTTGCCTGGCATGTGTGATTAATTACCAGCAGTGTGTGTGTGCACATATGCACATACATGTAAATGCACAGTTAAGATGTAAAGATTCTGATAACTATGTGCAAAGTGATGAAGTCTTTTTTGTTTGTCTGTTTTTTTGAAACAGAGTTTCTCTGTGTAGCCTCGGCAGTCCTGAACTTGCTTTGTAGACCAGCCTCGCCTTGAACTCACAGAGATCCACCTGCCTCTACCTCCCTGAGTGCTGGGATTACAGGCGCGTGCCACTGCACCAGCTTTGATAAAGTCTTCCTAATTAATAGCCTGGAACAACCCGAGCTCTTAATCTGCTATAACAGAATACAATAGACTGGATGGCTTAAATAATAATAATAAAAAAAACCTCTCACTTCTTGAAAGTCCAAGATCAGGTCTTTGCTGTAATTGGGTTGTGGTGAGGCACTCCTTGCAGATTTTCTCATGGTCATTCTATAGCACACAGTTGCCCCTTCATCATAGAAGGTGCTAAGAGTTAGCCAGCTTGTTTTTTTGAATCCTGTTTCTACTACATCTGAGTCAAGTTCCTTAGCTTTTTCCACCTTTCTCCTGATGTTAGCACTTTTTCTGGGCTGTAGAGTGAATGATAAATCATAAGAAGGTCTTGAGTTCTTTTCTCATTTCTGTGAGCCTTGTTGTTAAGGTGTTTTCCATTCACGTCTGTTTGTGTCTACAGTGTGATGGTTAGTGTTGTCAACTTGGTATTTGGGAGATGGGCCCTGGACAAGCCAGATAATAACAATAATTGCACTGCAGTGGGAATACCAGCCTACTGTGGATGGCACCATTCTCTGGTTGGGATGCACAGAAGTCAAGAAGGACCCAAGCAGTAGCAGGCCACTTAGAACTTAAGTATTATAGAGCAGGGTAAATTTACCATATGGAAATAGAACTCTCAAAACCTAGCATTGTGGTTTGTCATTTGAAAACCCAGTCAGCTGAAGGGGGCGGGGAACTTGCTGCATGCATTTAGATCTGTGTATAGCCACATTTCTTCAAAAGTGAGGAGTGAGTGCACTTTGGTAGTGAATGTTATTATTTGTTTATATTTTGTTTTACCTTAGATATTTCAGGGGTGTTGTTTGGTATTTGCAAATAAGAACTGCAGACTATCTTTGGGGGTAAAGTTTATTTCATCTGTAGCACAGGTAGAGCATAGGATTATTTATATTCATCCCATAAAAATAGGAAACTAGGAGAAGATGGGTGCTAGTGGCCCTGTAGGGTGCCTGCCCGCAGCTGAACGGCTCTTGTACTTAACATTGATATGTGGGATGACAGAAGCAGCTCCTGACTTGTTTCTTAGAATTGAAAAGTTTTCATGGTAAATTAAGATTACGGTTGTGAGCCAGCTATGGCTCACGCCTTTAGTCCCAGCACTCAGAGGCAGAGGTGGGTGGATTCTGTGAGCTTGAGGCCAGCCTGGTCTACAAAGCAAGTCCAGAACAGGCAAGGCTACACAGAGAAACCCTGTGTCAAAAACAAAGATTTATGGTTATAACCATTTTCTTAAAGACTTAATAAAAAATATCTGTGTTTGTGTGGGCAGTGTGCTCTCAAATGCAGGTGCCCAAAGTTAAGAGGTAAGGGTTCCTTCTGGAGTTGGAGATACAGGCGGTTGGGAACTACTCAGTGTTGGTCCTGGGAACTAGACTAATGTGCTCTAAAATTTAGAGCAGCAAGCCCTTTTAACCACTGAGCCATCTCTACCTCACTCCTCATTATAAAAAAGATTACACTTATTTTATGTGTGCTCCTGTTCCATGGGTGGGGCTGGGGTGTGTCAGAGAGCAGCTTTTGGAGTCAGTTCTCCGCAACCCGTGTCTCGGGGATTGAACTCAGGTTGTCAGTTGATGGTAGCCCAGCAGTTTTACCTGCTGAGCTGTCTCTATGGTCCTGTTTTTTTATTTTATTTTATTTTTCACATAGAGTCTCTTACTGAACCTGGAGTTCACGGATTTGGCATGACTTGCTAGCCAACAAGCTCCTGGGATCTTAGTGTCTCTACCTCCCCTGCACTAGATTCATGTGTGCATTGCTGCCTGACTTTTGATGTGGGTGCAAGGGATCCAAACAAAGGTCCTCATGGATATGTGGCAAGTACTTTATCAGCTGAAGCACCTTCTGAATCTGTGAAATGTAATTTGACAACTTGATTGTAGTTAGTGTATCATTATATTTGGTTTTTGGTTTTTTGTTTGTTTGGTTTTCCTGAGACAGGGTTTCTCTGTGCTTTGGCTGTCCTGGACTCAATTTGTAAACCAGGTTGGCCTCAAACTCAAAAAGATCTGTCTGCCTCTGCCTCCCCAAGTGGGACTAAAGGTGTGTGCCACCATGCCCTGCTCATTTGGGAGTTTTAAAGATGGGGTGTTTTTGTTGTTTGTTTGTTTGTGTTTTTTTTTTTAAGTTTTCATTCTAAAATAGTGAAGTGCTTGTTTCGTGTTGGTTTTTGTTTTTTGTTTCCCCTTTCAGTCCTGCTTTGCAGCCTGGCCTGGCCTCTAACTTGGAATTCTGCCTTCCAAGTGCTGGGATTACCACCTCATCTTGCAAACACCACACACATGCATACACCAAAATCTTGCAACCACCAACCAACAAACAAAAAACCCAAAACAAAACAGAAAACTTTTATGTTCTCAAGGTAGTAAATCTTGATAAAGAACTGGAGTTGGCAAACTATATTTGTTCTCTTGCTAAGACTGTATTTGTTCTCTTCGCAAACTGTATTTGCAAACTGTATTTGTTCTCTTTGGGGCTGCTTTGAATTAATGCAACCTAATAGCTCCCCTTAAGTTTGCAGCTTAAAGTTCCTTTCTTTAGGGATGATGTTGTTAGATGGCTGAAAGCTCTGGAATGTTGCAGTTGCTATTTACTCTGGTTGCTTAAATAACTCCAGGATCATGTGAAATTATGAAGAGGTATTAGTAACTTTTTTTTCTCTGAAATTTATTTTGGTAGAAATCTAAGAAAATTACTAGTTGAGAAGAGCTCTGTGCCACTCTTGCTTTTGTAAATCACTAACTTACTGTGTGATAAAAATGTAAGTTATCTGAAACCTTTTAAAAACACACATTCTGGCCAGACAGTACCATGCCTTTAACCCCAACACTTGGGAGGCAAGGCAGAGACAGGTGAATCTCTGTGATTTCAAGGCCAGCCTTGTCAACAGAATGAGTTCTAGGCAGCAAGGGCTACATAGAGAAACCTTGACTCAACGAAACAACAACAAAAACCAAAACAACTAAAAAAAAAAGAAACCTCAAACAACAAAACCAAACCAATATACTTTCTGAAATATAAGCCAGCTAAAAATGTATGTAGTGGAAGAAGAAGTATGAGTCAGAAGAGATCCCCTACATGTTTTATTGTATTGTAAACTTAGCAGCTCAAACTGAACATTGTGGCTAAGAGACAAATGGGGTGATACAAAGAAACTCAAAGCAGCCAGCAGAAATGTTGAGCTGTGATATTGATGTCGGTTAACAAGCTGAGTAACAGTGTCAATAACTAAGGTGGAACTGCAGGAAGGAGGAACTATAGCACAATAGTCAATGGCAATATGCGATGTGTTTTGAAATTACTGGAGTTGGGTATGGGGGCTGAGGCAGGAGGACTGCAAGTTCCGGGCTTGCTTGGGCAACTGAGTACTGTTGAGTATTGGCTTTGTGAAATCACTCTTACTGCTTTTTTAAGAAGCTGCTCACTGTAGCCAGCCACAAGAAGCCTGAAGAAATCAGATGTCCCGGGTCCCACCCCGGGCTCTCCTCTTAGAACAGAGTTAGGCAGTTTGAGCTGTGATTGTACAGCCTCCAATTTATCCAGTCTCCTTGTCAATGTAGGGGGCTTCTCCTCCTGTATTACCCTGTCCAGGATGGCTCTGTCTTACTCTTATTTTAGGGAAGGGTTTATGGGGAAGCTTCTTTTTTCCTTCAGAGTCCTGTTTTGTTGTTTCTGGTACATGCACTGCGGCCTGTGTTGCGCTTCCCCACTGGGAGCCCTGGTGTTGAGGCCCCTTCTCTAATAGGCAGCGTTCTTGAAGGGCAGTTTTGTGTCAGTTCTTTGACAAACTAACCAGCCAGCTGTCCTGCCTTTTTCTTAACAGTCCCGGGGATGGGGGGAGTTTGATGGTGCACGCCTTTAATCTCAGTACTCAGGGAGGCAGAGGCAGGTGGATCTTTGTGAGTTCAAAGCCAGCCTGGTCTACAAGGGTAGTTTCCAGGACAGCGAAGGCAATTACCCAAAGAAACCTTAGCTGAGAAGGTGGGGGAATGTGTAGTGGAAAGGGGATAGAGAACCAATTACATTGTTTGCCTTGTACTTGAAACTGTAGACTGGCTTAACTTAAAAATGCCTATATTTAAATTACATATTTTTTACATACAAAATTTATAAATATATATTTTATATATACTATATATAATGTATGGGGGCTGGCGAAATGGCTCAGTGGTTAAGAGCACTGGATGCTCTTCCAGAGGACCCAGGGTTCAATTTGCAGCACCCACATGGCAACTCACCACTGTCTGTGACTTCAGTTCAGAGCCTAATACATGCAGTCAAAATACTAATAAATATAAAATAAAATTAATTTCTATTTTAAAATGCTTCTATTTAATCTTTGCACCTTTTCAGATGAAGTGGACTCTAGTAAAATGAAGCTAAAATGGAAACTATAAAGAAGAAACTTTAAGAAGCTCTAGTTTACACTCATAAAGCTACAAAGTTTTTAGCATGAGATTGCATTGTAGGGTGACTGCAGAGAGAGTTGTGTACAGTACGTCTCAAAAAGCCAGAAGGAAGGATTTTGAAAGTTTTCAACCTAAAAGTATACTTTAAAGATGTTTTAACACGAGAATGGAACTTGGGGAATGTGTTATACGTTGGGGAGGAGATTTGCCTATATTTCCACAGGTGATGAAAGACTATGGGTTCAATCAAAATTGATAAAGATCCGATTTGAATAAGAAAAGCTTCTACATGAAAGGCACGACTAAAGGGCAAAGACACAGAAAGACAGCATCGCAGAGAAATCAGATCCCTCTGCATGGAAACAGCCTAACAACAGTTGAAGAAGGACAGATCATCAGACGGGCAGACTGGAAAACCTTAACGAGAAAGTAGACTGTTGGTGAAGACAGATGATCAGGATTGCAGTTATGAAGGATCATCACATCAATGGATCTTCATAAGGACATTTGGACTGTTACCTTTATGGGATTGATAATTGTTTCTGTTGAAATAGTTAAATTCTGTACAATTTTTAGCTTAATGGAAAGAGGGGAAGATGTAGAGGGATTTTAATTCAGCAAATTGTCTACTCTGGCTGGAATACAGACATGCCCTTAGCACACAATTTTAATCCCAAACAATGAAGGTAAATTTGGTCTATAGAAGGAAGCACCCATGTTTTGAAAGTGATGTCTGAGAGGCAGACAAAGTGACGAAATCAGAGATTTGGTAGAATAAGATATGCACAACTCTCACGAGAACAGAGAGGAAAGAGGCGATTTAAGAAAGAGCCATGCAGAAAGAGAGGAGGCAGTTTTACAGAGACAGGTTAAAGAGAACAAGTCAGAGAATGAAGAAGAGCCAGAAAGGTAAAACATATTGCTAGAGATAGTTTGAGGCCAAACAGCAATTCAGTCAGAAGCTGGGAGAAGCCAATTTGAATCAGTCACGTGGGAAAGGAGTTTGAGCCAGAACAGCTGAGTTGAACCAGCCAGCCAGAGTTCAGAAAGAACTAGAGTGAGCTTATTCAGCAGGAAGCCTCAGAGGCTGAAAACATTCTAGGCCTAGGTTAGATTGTAATGTATGGAGTGCATAACCTTCCAGGACTAGGCCTAGGTTAACAAGTGGAGGCGGTAAGCTCAGAGATGACAGTTACATCAGGAGAATAAAAGGTTGGGTTTAGCCTGTTTCCAGCTGAACTGTGATACGCTCAGATCCTGGGCCATGATCAAGAGAGGACCGTGTGGAAAAATGGACATGATTTTTCTGACAGCCTTTGGAAAGGGAGGCACCGTAGCAGCAGCTGAGTAGGGACCAGAGACCACATTCTACACTTCCAAGTGCAGCACCCAAAGGGTTCTCATCAGAGACCTCTATTCAGAGGAAGCTGGGATTCTCGTCTTTGCCATAGAAAATCATCTCAGAAGGCCGCAGGAAGCAAAGTCTGAGTTTATTAAGAGATGTTAACAGATTTAAGGAAGGCTTTAATGAAAATAGCAACTCTTAGGTACTCAAGTGAGTGTGGGAGTCTGGAGAGAACCTATCTTACCATAGTCATATACAATGCTGGGGGCTTGTGAGGTTACATTGTTCAGAGGTTTCTAATTTTTTTTTTCTGGGAGGGCTTACTTAAAATAAGTTTTATGTGTATGGGTGTTTTGTAGGCACTCATCTTGGTGTGCTGTATGTGTGCAGGGTCTGAAGAGGCAGGAACAGGGCGCTGGATCCCCTGGCATCACAGATGGTTGTGAGCTGCCATGTGTGGGTCCTCTGGACCACTGAACTATCTGTAAGAGACTTGCAAAAGCCTCTTTTCCTGTTTTTTGTTTTTTGTTTTTTTTGTTTTTTTTTGGTAAATGAAGCTGAGGTGTACTGGGTAGGATTACAGGTCACAAGGGAATTCAAATGTGTTTTCCATTGTAAAGAAGTTTATAATTTTGGTGAGATTTCCCCCAAAGTTGCAGGTTTATAGCTGGGAAAGGAACACCTTACTCCAAGGCCAGGCACACAGAGACTGACACAAACACACAGGAACAAAACAACTCAACAAAAAGATACAAGAGTTTTAACACAGAATAAAGCTAGCTTGTAACAGTGTTCCTTTAGTTATTTATTTTTAAAAAGCACAGCAATGAGCTGGGCCTGGTGTTGCATGCCTTTGATCCCAGCACTCTGGGAGGCAGAGGCAGGCAGATCTCTGTGAGTTCGAGGCCAGCCTGGTCTACAAAGCTAGTCCAGGACAGCCAAGGCTACAACAAAGAAACCCTTTCTGGAAAAACCAAAACAACAACAACAAAGAAAGCACAGCAATGAATTTTGTTGCATTTTGGAGGAAGCATCAGACAGACATTATTTATTGAGAACTCTGGGTACTTGGTGCTCTGCAGCATTCTCATAGCACTGTAAATTCTACTAGACTCAGTCTCGACACACTGTAAGAAGCTTGTACTTGTCACTGTCATATTACAGTGTGTTAGACAGCATGTAAGAAGGTAGTTTTCTCAGTGTGGGGGATGGATCCAAGGGCTGTACACACTCTGGACAAACAGCCTCTTCACTGAGAATTATTAATACATGGTAAAATAATACATCAAGACTCCATTGTTTCTTTAAAACTTCAAAAGCTGAGACATCAAAAATAAAGATACTATATTTTGGAATCCAAAATGCAGAGACCAAAGAAACATGCTGAAGATTCAAGGGAGAGACACAAGTCAGAGGACAGGGCAGACTGGCAGATGCCTGCAGCACCTGCCCGAACAAGAAACAGGACTCCTTTTTCCTGTCCTGTCTGCATGGCCCTTTTGTAACCTCCACCTGCTATGCCAGGGTGCAGTTGCCTGGGGAGCCACTTTTGGTGTGCCTTCGACTTCCTCCTCTGAGTGGCTGCTGTCCTGAAGTTCAGCTAGATTCCCAGGTGTCCCAAAGCACCTCTGGCCGCTCCGATCCTGAGAATGGGCTTCGTATAGTGGTTTCAAAGTGTGGTCTGTGGAACACCAGTGTTTCTCGGACCTCGTTAGAAATGGTTCAGATCTACAGAACTGAAGTCTGTGTTTGAGTGATTGCCCAGAGATTCTGATGTTGTCCTGATGTATGAGAAACTGTCACTCTCCTTCCTCTGTGGTGTGCTGTTTGTACAGCACACTAAGCTACCATAAATCTTTCTTTTTTTCCTTCTTTCCTCTCTTTCTTTCCAAGCAGGATTTCTCTGTGTAGCCTTGGCTGTCAAGGACTCGTTTTGTAGACCAGGTTGGCCCTGAACTCACAGAATACTCCCTGAGTACTGGAATTACAGGTGTGGATTACTTCAGTAAACCCTCCCTTTTTTAAAGCTTTTTAATTTTTGTCAAACTGTTGTATAAAATCCAGCGAATGACTTTTAACCACCGTCTTCTATGGAACTCCAGATTTCGTAGGGCAGAAAGCTCAGTATCACTGTAGCATTTGGAGGTTCATTTTGCCAGTCCTCTATCACCTCCGTGCCTACACTTCAGTGCTTTCTCAAGTCCAAAGGAGCCCTTCTCCTTTGCACGAGGCTCCAATAATTGCGCATTCATTTTTATGCTCCTGGAACTTAAAAGGGCTTGTAAAACACCTCAGGGGCTGCATCTACTCATTTGAACGAGTAACAGGATTTTCGTGTACCTCACTGGTGCACACATTTCTATGGCCCGAATCGTAATTCCCTGATTTGTGTCCACATTAAGTTGTGAGCTTTGTCTCCTCAGCTGGAATCTGAGGACTGGAGCCAAACCAGTTAAGTTCTAGATCCATCGCTCAACCGGAATCAGACGGAGAAGCAAGTACTAGAAAGTGCAAAGGTGCCGGCGCAGCGGCGCGCCGGGGGACGGTCGTCCAATGGGAGCCGGGCAGCGGCGCCGCGTGCGGTGACGCGCGCGCTCGGCGCCGGGCCGGCGGTTGGCTGTGCGAAGGCGGGAGGCTTGAGCCGGGCGGCGGAGGCGTCGCTGGCCGCCGCGGGGCGCTCGCAGAGGCCGTCGGCGTGGCGGGTAGGTCTCCGCGGCGGAGGCCCGGGCAGGCGCGTGCGCGGCCTGGGGCGGGACGGCGCGGGTCCCGGGGATGGAGGCGGCGGGCACCGCGGCGCGGGCTGGCCGGGGGTGGGAAGCCGCGTGGGGCCCGAGAACAGCGCTGGCTGGCTCTGTCGCATCCCGGCAGGTGACACAGTAATCGTGGATGATTTTGTAGGCGGGTGCACTGCAGTCCCAACGTCTAAGGAGAATTTACAGTATGACGTGGAAATCTTACTATCCTATGTAGCCAAAAAGCTGAAACAGCAAGGGAGCTCTCCTGCTGCCAGGTGGAGTTTCACTTTCTTGCATCCTAGAGTTTGCCACACCTTTTCCTCAGTGAAGCTCAGAGGAAAGCCTTGATTTCTGGTTATGATCCTGTAGGCAGAACTGCATCCTTCTGTCTCTTGAAACCTCCGTTATCTCAGCTCTCATAGGGTTTTTGTGGATTAAACAGGCAACAGTAATTATATTACAGAAAGTATGAGTACTTATTGTGTGTCAAGCTTTTTTCCCCCCTAAATTCTAGAGCTATTGCATCTCATAGTTGCATAGTATGTTTAAGTGTGATAAAAGTACATGAGGAAACAGACACAGATTTAAGTTAGCTGCAGCCTCACCAGCTGGAAAGATCATTATACAATTACATTCAGATGTTTATCTTCAAAGATGTTTGGGGTTGGAGAGATGGCTCAGAGGTTAAGAGCACATCCAGAGTTCAAGTCCCAGAAACCACATGATGGCTCACAACCATCTCTAATGAGATCTGGTGCTCTTTTCTGGCGTGCAGGTGTGCATGCAAGCAGAATATTGTATAAATAATAAATAAACTAATTTTTTTTTTAAAATAAAAAGATGTGTTCTTAATCACCATACCACAGTGCCCAGTAATTAAGGACCCATGATGTGTTCCAGGTATCAGCCTGGTCTGGCCTTTTCCTGGTGAGAACTAAAGCAGGTTCATGTTATTTACCTCAGAAATCTCAGCATTTCAGCAGAGCTCCCAAGTGGCTTTATGAGGCCTGTGAAAAAGTTCTCAGCAAAACTGATTTACAAACCAGCTAGAGCCTGGCAGGCAACAGGAAGATATCAGGTTCAAAGCTAACCTAGGATACACAGAGAGCCCTTGTCTCACAAAACAAAACAAACAAACAAAAAAACTAGTAAAGGTGTCAAAGTATTTAGGGGGAAATGAATTGATTTCTGTAATTTGAAATGCATCAGCAAATTAGATCAACAAACCATCAAGTTCATAATTTGCTTTAAGATTGTAGAGATGGTTTGTATTTGAAGAAAACACAGCATGACCTCCACCAAAATCTTTTAAACTGGTAAAAACTTATATCAAATAATGTATATCAATCAATGTATTTCATTTTTACCAGTAATGAAATCGGAGAGATGTCAAGTTATCAGGGGGGCTGATTTTTTTTTCTTGATATTAAGAATGGTATATCTGAAAATTGATGGCATTTTAGATTTAACAAAATAATGGTAAATTTAATCAGTCATAGTTTACTATAAAGATAACATCTTTGTTGTAGGTAAGTTGAAATACACAGAAAGGAGCTAAGATTTAAAAATCATGGGCCTGGAGAGATGACTCAATGGTTAAGAGCATTGATTGCTTTTCCAGAGGACCTGGGTTCAGTTCCCCACACCCACAACGCAGCTTACAACTGTCTGTAACTCCAAGGCTTGACACCCTCACACAGACATATGTGCAGGCAAAACACCAGGGCACATTAAAAAAAAAAATCACTTGTTCTAACATGCAGAGATAGTGTTAATGCCAGAGTACGTACTTTGCAAGTTTTATCATGAAATTCATTTGTATTTCTTAAAAATTTATTTACACATATTTATTTACTTTTGTTTGTGTGCGTCTACATACATGCACATATAAAAAATAGGGGACAACTTGTAGGAGTTGGTTCTCTTTATCCATTGCATACATGGATTTTAGGGATTAAACTCAAGGCTTCTTGCTCATCAAATTTGTCTTCACTTACTGACCCATTTTGCCAGCCCAACAATTCCTTTGTTTTATGTATACCTTATTTATATTGATCCAAAGAAATAAGTTATGATTTTGCATTTGTTTGTTTATTTATTTTACTGTTTATTTGTGTGTTACTATGTGAGGGTGTGTGTCTACTGTGATGTTCCAGCAGAAGTCAGGATAACCTGGGAACCAAAAAGGGAATTGGTTATCCCCTTTTGCCATACTGTGTGTGTCCTGGGGTATCAAACAGGTCATCAGGCTTGGTGAGAAGTGCCTCTAATTATTCAGCCAATTTACAGGCCCAAAATAATAACTTCATGTAATATTTTTTGTGCACTTGTATTGTGACCCTGACTTGCTGCATTAGGTTAGGTGTGGGATACTCTATTTGTGATAATAATAATTGGCTCTCAAATTTTCAGAGTTTGGAGCATTTTGGATATATACTTTTTTTTTTTTTTTCCCTGAGACAGGGTCCCTTGTGTAGCTTTGGCTGTCCTGGAAATAGCTCTGTAGACCAGACTGGCCTAGAACCCACAGAGATCCACCTGCTTCTACCTCTCAACTGCTGGGATTAAAGGTGTACCCCACTTCTACCACCACCACCTGGCTTGGATTTATATTTTTAGGTCAGTTTGTAAGAAGGTTCTTGTTGGAGTTATATCCAGGGAAACAATGAGGCAGTCTTTATTGCCGCATGAAAAGTACCTGCTTAGTGCATATATGTCGAGGGCCTCAAGCTGGCAGTTGGGAAATGCAGAGTGCTCTTGAAAGACAAGGTGGAATTAAAGAAAAACATTCCAACTTCATATGGAGGAAAGAGTGGCCAAAAGCCCAGAGAAACAGAGCATGTTCGATAGAGGAATTTTAATTCAGAATGTGGCTGCTCTGGCAAGAGATCGCATCCAAAGACCTAGGTCTATGTGATCTGGCTGGAATACAGACATGCCTTTAAACCCAAGAGACAGAGGCAAGCAGATCTCTGAGTTCAAGGCCAGCCTGGTGGTATAGAGCAAGTTTCAGATAAAGAAAAGCTCTTGTCCCAATACTCAGGAGACAGAGGCATATAGATCTCTGAGTTGTAGTCAATTCTGTTTAGAAGTTCGGTTGAGTCAGTGAGTTGAGAGGAAGTGCAGTGGAGTTGAGTTTGGGCTGTTCAGTGTGTGGAAGTTAGAGGCGGTTTTTACCGGGAGAGTTTTACAGAGACAGGACAAACTAGACACAGCTAAAGACACAGTGTGCCAGAGAACGAGAAGGAGCCAGATTAGAACAGACTGCTAAAGTTAGTTTGAGGGTTAGTAGAGTAATTCAGTGAAAAACTGAGAGAAGCCAGGTTGAATCCGTCAGCTTGGAGAGGAGTTTGAACCAGAACAATTGAGTTGAACCAGTCAGTCAGAGTTCAGAAAGAGCTAAAAGGGTGAGATTATTCAGCAGTAAGTCTCAGAGGCTGAAAATATTCTGGGCCTAGGTTAGATTTTTGGAGGCTGGAAGCTTCCAGGACTAGGCATAGGAAAGCAGACAGGCAGTAAGCCTTGGAGAAGACAATTACATCAGGTGAATAAAAGTTACTGTTACAAGTTTAGATGGATGAGCTGCGGGAAATGCAGGAAAGGCTCAGAATTTTAGGAGTTTGTGAATACTATTTGGCTGTGTGCACAGGCATATGATGATTAATTCATCTAGGACCTAATTATGGACACGCCTCCCCTCCGCCCCCCTCCCACACCAGCCAGGGTTTCTGTGTGTATCCCTGGCTGTTCTGGACTGGCTCTGTAAAGCAGGCTGGCCTCAGACTCACAGCAGTCTGCCTGCCTCTGCTTGGCTAGTGCTGGGACTAAAGCCATGCATCACCACTGCTGGCTTTAAGCACATTTTTAGTACTTTCTTATACCAAAAGTTGAATTTCTGGGTTAACCAAATTATTTTGGTAACAATATGCTTAGCAATGGCTGTGTAAATGTTTTGTAAAATTGCAGTGAAGTACTGGCTGCCATCTACTGCAGAAAAATTATCTATGAATATATGTATCTATATGTTTGTCTGTCTATCTATCAATCACAGTGTTTCTGATTCTTCCTACCCATGTTAGTGGAAATAGTGTTGAGAAAAATTAGAAGTTTATTCCAGTCTCTTGATTTATCTTAGAAGAACACTGTTTTAAAAGGAAACAATAGTAAAATCAAAATTGCATTATAAACATGCTTTAAATTGTTAGTGTTTTTTTATTAACTTATTCAGAACATTTGTTGATGAATGTGATATGTTTGGAATCGTGGTTGGTCCTGTTTTTGGCATTGTCTTAGTTACTTTTCCGTGCTATGATGAAACATCATGGCTGTAGGGCTCTGTAGAGGAACAGAACTGCTTCTGCCAACTGAGTGCTGGGATTAAAGGCGTGAGCCACCATGCCGGCCCCCTTTTCTTCCTTTGCTTTGTGAACAGGTGTGTGTGTGTGTGTGTGTCTGTCTGTGTGTATGTATATGTTACTTATTCTTGCTTGGATAGGTGTATGTGGAGGCCAGAGTTGATGTTGAGATTTTTTTTCTCATTCACGTATCCACCTTCCTGGTCGAGATTGTCTTTCACTAAACTTGGAGTTTTGGCTACACCAGCTGGCTAGCGGGTCCTGAGATATGCCGCTCTCTGCCTTCTATATGGAGTTACTGATTCATGCTGCCTCTGCAGTGACTTGTACATGGATAGTGGGTATTTCCAACTTAGGGGCTCATGTTTGTACATACCCACATTATTCACTGAGCCATCTCCCCAACTCCAAGTATTCTAGGCTTATTTTTCTGGGCACAATGGTGCGCACCTGTAATCCTGGTACTTGGGGAGGCAGAGACAGGTGGATTGCTGTGAGTTCAAGGCCAGCCTGGTCTACAAAGTGAGTCCAAGACAGCCAAGGCTGGACAAGAGAAACCCTATCTTGAAAAACCAAAAAAAAAAAAAAAAAGGATTATTATTTTGTATGTATACTTGTTTGCCTTTATGTATGTATGTGTACCGTGGTGCCTTCAGAGGGCAGGAGAGGGTGTCAGATCCTCTGAGACTGGAGTATGGATAGCTGTTCTAATCATGCTCATGAATGGTTTCTGTTTTGGTATTTTTCAGGTTAGTGTTGTTGAAGATGAGACGATCTGCAGCACCAAGTCAGGTGCAGGGAAATTCCTTTAAAAAACCAAAGTTCATACCTCCAGGAAGAAGTAATACAAGTCCGAATAAAGAGATTACAAGCGTGAGTCCAGATATAAAACTATTTCAGGTAAATAAAAGAAGGAAGTCATAGAATGAGATATATACTACCTAGAACTAAGTATCGTGCCTCATACCCATAATCCAAGCATTTGGAAGGCTGAGGCAGGAGGATTGCCATAAGTTCACAACTAGTTTAGGCTTCATAATGAGTTCAGGCCAGCATGGTCGTCCTAATGACTGACTCAAAAGCTATTAAACAAAAAGTGAAACCTCTTTGCCTATTAGAACTTTCAGTGGCCTCTGTAAATGTTTTTATTTCCTTAGCCATGGGAATGAAATGAGAGCTACGTCCAAGCTGTGCGAAAACATGGCTTGTGCAGATCCCAGAGCGTTTGTATCTGACTATCCCTAGGTCTGGGCCTGTAATGTTTCAGCCTCTGAGACTTAGTGCTGAATAAGCTCACACTTTCTAGTTCTTTCTGAACTCTGGCTGGCTGGTTCAACTCGGCTCTTTTGGCTCAAAATTTCTTGCTGAGCTGACTTGCTCAAAATGGCTTCCCTTGGCTTCTCACTGAATTTTTCTGCTTGGAAAAACTGCCTCTGAGCTCCAAGACCTGAACTGCACTCAATTGAACTGCACCAAATTCAGTTCTGCGCTCTCTGTGCCACTCTTAAGTAACCTCTCTTTCCTATCTGTTCTTCTGAGCGTTGGCCGTATCCTATCTCTGACTCATTCTGTCAGATCTCTCTCTGATTTGTCATGTTGTCTGCCCTTCCATTAGACGTCATTGTTTGGGATAAAAGGTGTGCACTAAGGGCATGTCTGCATTCCAGCTGGCTCACACAGACCTAGGTCTCTGGATGTGACCCCTTGCCAGAGCAGCCATGTTGCTGGATTAAGTTTCTCTACATGCCTCCGACAAAATCTTCCAAAATTCTTAGAAATAATAATGTGGGCTTTTGTTAGTAGTAAATGAAAAATCTTTTCAAGGAAGAGGTGGAGCCTCTTAAAGAAGCCATCTGTGGGCTGGGAGGGCAGTTCAGTGGGTAGAGGCACTTACCCCCAAGCCTGGCAACCTGAGCTCAATCCCCAGGACTCATAGGGTGGCAGGAGAGAACCAGTTCCCGTAAGTTGTCCTCTGACTTCACATGTGTGCTGTGGCATATGTGTGCACGCCCATGCACACCTGCAGGATACACAGTAAATAAATGTAATTAAAAAGTCTAGTCAGTGTTCTTTCAAGCTTTTGATTCAGTGAGTTGAAACTTGAGATTAAGGTGGTTAAAGGGAAAAATACATAATTTATGTAATTATTTCAGACTGTGTTTTTTTAAAAAGATTTATTTATTATTTATATACTATTTTGCCTGCATGTGTGCCTGCATGCCAGAAAAGGGTAGCAGATCTCATAGATGGTTGTGAGCCACCATGTGGTTCCTGGGAATTGAACTCAGGACCTCTGGAAGAACAGGCAGTGCTCTTAACCTCTGAGCCATCTCTCCAGCCCTGTAGCATAATGTTTTTGAGACTGTTGTATCATGTGTCAGTAATAATTTATTCTTATTGTTGAAATACTGGTTTTCTTTTGCTCCTGTAACATAGTACCATGGATTTATGGCCTTAAATCAAACAGAAATGTATTTAATTTTTAGAGCTAAAAGGTGGAAACAACCAAGAATCCATCAATAGGTAGATAAATGATGAACAAATGGGGTATATACACACATCTGAATATTATTCAGCCATGCAGGGGGTCAAGGTCAAAGTGCCCATGTTAGTTATTTTTTCTGTTGCTATAACAGAACAGCATGACTAGAATCAACTTATAGGAGGAAAGACGTATTTGGGTTTATAGTTCCAGAGGGTAAGAGTCTCATCATGGTGGGGAAGCATGGCAGCAAGCAGCTGGCACGGTGGCAGAATTAGGAAGCTGAGAGACATCTGAAATGCAAACATAAAGCAGGTATGGAGGAAAGTAGGGTGAGCCTTGAGCTTTCAAGGTCCATCTCCACTGATGTACTTTGTTCATCAAGGCAGCACCTCCTAAACTTCCCTAAACAGCACCACTGACTGGGGGACCAAGTGTTCAAATGCCTGAGCCTGTGGGGGTCATTTTTCATTTAAATCACCACATGCATTGGGTTAAGATCAAGGTAAGGCTTAGGTTTATTTTAGGAGGTTTTAGGGAAGAATCCATTTACTTGTGTGCTTTCTTGATCCTTCAGTGTAGTCTCCTGGGATGGAGCAGCTACACACCCAGCTTCTATAGGTCATTATCATCTCCTTTTCTTTCTTTAAGCCAGCACTGGAAATTGCCATTTCTCTGCTTTTTTTGCAGTTGGAACTCATTTGGTTAGATTGGATCTGTTTGGATCACATAAGACTTTCTCTTAAAGTCCCTAACTAAATACAGCTTCTGAGCCCCCCTTTGCCACATAGAATAAAATGGCAACATATTTGTTGATTCTGAGCAGTAAACGATCTCTTTGAAAATGCTCACTTCACCTACAACACTTAATAATATTCTGTTGTATCCATTTACTGTCTTGTACATGTCCTTCATTAGTTAAGGAGTATTTAGTTTATTTCAACTTTCCTTTGGTGGTACTGGAGTTTAAACTCAAGGCCTTGTGCTTGGTAGGCAAGTGTTCTACTAATGAGCACTTGATTTCTTAGGACAGCTTGTTGCATAACTCAGGCTGGGTTTTAATTGCTGTGTAGCTGAGGATGACCTTGAACTTGTTATGTATTCTAGGCTGGCTTCCAACTTGAGAATCTAGGTTCCGGAAGAGAACCGTCCTCCCCCCAATACCAATTGTTAATACAGATATGTAGAAATTGGCAGCTCACCTATTAGAGCCTATTATGTAAAATTGTGGGAACTTAGATTTAATTCATGCACTAAATATGAATTTGCTTTTGTTTCTTTTAGGGTGTTAAACAGTCACAAAATGATCCAGGTGTATGCAGGTCAAGTCTTTGCTCTACTCAGGGAAGCACTAGGGAAATGGGTCATGGAGTAGATCCACTTCACACAGGTAAGACAGTGATTTTATTATGTCTCTACTTAAGAGACATCGTAGTGCTCTAGAAATGATTAGTTAAGAGTGGATGTTAATTTGATAGTTGTTGATAATGTAATGCCACTGGATTTTTTGCTTCAGATGATATTGTCAAAATTTGTCTTTAGAATTTAAATTTATATCCATTTAACTCAAGGCTGTGCCTCGGTGGTTAGAGTGGTTACCTTGCATGACAAGGCCCTGGGTTTGAGCCCCAGGGCTGCCAAAGCAAGCGGTCAGAACAAACCCCAAGACCATGTAATTGAAACTTTGTGTTTTGTAAAAGGTGTTTGTTTAAGAAAATTTGTTGATCAGATACAGTGTTTAAGTACTAATTGGTTGCATTTAAAATTCTGTAATAAGCATGTTGGTACTGCTAAACTTGAAGAGATAAATTTAAATAAACAAATCGAAACTTTATTGTAGTCTGGTAAGGTCAAATCAGATTTGAACTACTAATTTGGAAAAACCAAGCATTTCACTTATGTTCCATCTCTCCATTGTTGAATTGAGTTAAAATAATTATGATTCCTTTTGTATCTGCTAGAGATACAGGCAACTTGTAAGTAAGGTAGTTTACAAAGTTTCTTCGGCCTTGAGAAAGGCATAATTTTATTCGTGTTTCTTTGAACGGGCAGGTTTGGGAGCTGGCCTCAGTTCTGGGCTACTGAGCGCTAACTGCGTAACCAGTTAACGTTTTTGTAAACTCCTGTCCTGTAGGTAGAAGGGATTCTGTCCCTGGCTAGCCGTCCGGCTGCCACTCACGCACTTCTGTAACCATCTAAAAGAAACAGTTTTGTCAGAAGCGTGAGGGAGACCCTTCTGGAGTTGGGGTCAGTTTAGGAGGACCCCCAGGCACAGGTCTGGACTGTCAGGGTAGCCGCCCTGTCTCTGGTTTGCATTCCTTTCCTCCTTCTCTTCCAGACTCCCTTTTTCCTGTCCATTCTTCCATTGTCAGGTTGAGGGCAGATAATCAGTGCTGTGTGCCAGTGGGGTTTTGTTTGTTTGTTTTTTCTATTACGGTAGCTAATATCTTCATCTGAGAATGATGTTTTTACTATGGGAGATAATATAATCTATTACTGAGTTGTGCTTTATTTGTGTTCTACACAGAATTTTTGTCATTCTCTTCAGTACTAAATATGAGGAGTTCAGAGTTAAGATAAATTGAAGAGTCAGTTAATTCCCTTAACCTATACCTCTTTCCTGACTTAGTGAATACACGGGACTGTGGAGCCTGTTCCAATCTTCTGATACTCTCCTGCTCTTCCTCAGAGAGGTCAAATTGGAGACAGGATTGCTCTGAGAAATGTTTTGTTCTCTGGATTGCTGCAGAGGGATTTACTAGAGAAAAACAGGGGATGAGAGACATGTAGCATATACAGATTATACATTTTGACATTCTTTTAATTCTAGATCTGGCTCGTTCTGGAGGGAGATATAAGCCTGAATGCTTCAGTTAAATTATGTCCCCATGTCCCTACATTACCTTTTTGTTTTAAAAAAATTTCCTATATGTAAAGAAGTTGAAAATAGTTCGATTAGCATTTTGAATTCAGCAGCAGATGTCTTATTTGCAGTTTTCTCTCCTCCCATTGCCTATGTGCCAGGAGTTGAACCTATAGTTTTATGCATGTGAGGCAAGTTCTTTACCCCTGAGTTCCATAAGATGTTCTTCCTCAGTGGAAAGAACTCTAGTAAGTACGATTGACTATGTTCTGCCTCATTGGGTACTTGTCTCCAGCACTAATTATTTGCAGATGATGTTCTTTGAGGATGAAGGTGTCAGTTTATGTCTAATGACTTCCCAAGGCACAGATAATGTTCTTTCAGTGGAGGGTGTGATAGAAGAGGCTGTTGTGGACAGCCCTTGTCCTGCTTAGGGTTATCATTGCTGTGCTGAAACACCATGACCAAAACAATTTGGGGAGGAAGGGGTTTATTTGGCTTGCAGTTCCAAATCAGTGTTCAAGACTGAAGGAAGTCAGGATAGGAATGCTAACAGGGCAAGAAGCAGGAGCTGATGCAGAGACCGTGGAAGAGCGCTGCTTACCGGTTTGCTCTCATGGCTTGCTCAGTCTGCTTTCTTACAGAACCAGGACTCCCTTGGGTAGCCCTACCCACAGTTGGCTGGGCTCTCCCCCATTGATAGCTAATTAAGAATATGTTTTCAGGCTTACCTACAACCAGATATCATGGTTTCATTTTCTCAATTGAGGTTCCTTCTTTTCAGATGACTTTAGCTTGTGTCACGTTGACATAAAACTATCCAGCACAGCCTTTTTTCTTTATTAATAGTCAAATTGGGTCATCTTAGCCTGGGCCTGTGAAAACCAAATCTTGGAAGAGGGGAAATGTGAATTGAATATGTTCCCTAAAAAGGTATGAGATTCTAAGTCCTGATAATCTGTGAATGTGACTTTCTTTTCAAAAGGGAGTCTTTGCAGAGGTAGTCATGTTAAGATGGAGTCATATTAGTGATGGCTATTCTTAGTTGTCAACTTGACTCCATCTGGAACTAAGAGCTTTCTGAAAGTGGAGGGGTTTTTGCTTAACTTGAAGTAGGAAGACATACTTTTAATTCAGATCTAGAGGCAGAAAGACAGACAGGCAGTTACAGACAGTTGTGAGCTGCCATGTGGGTGCTGGGAATTGAACTTCTGGGTCCTTTGGAAGAACAGACGGTGCTCTTAACCACTGAGCCATCTCTCATGATGTATTTGGTCATAGAAATACTACTATGCTGTGGAGCAGTGGACCAAATACTTGTAACTGAATTTTGGTACTGTTGTCCAATCTTTCTCAGCCTTTTTTTTTTTTTTTTTTTTAAAGAGTGAAGGATTAAACATATAACAAACTATAATGAAGTCTTTCTCTGGTGGAGAAATCAGACATGTAGTTTTCAAGTTAGTATTAGGTCCCTAGACATGTTCTCAAGATTTATAAATTCCCAGAGATGTTAGAAAATTTCTTTTTTTCTTTTGAAAGATATTAATAAATATCTACACATTTGCTAAATCTTCTGGATAGCTCCCTTTTGTGGACAGACTGTAAGTGGCAGGCTTAGCAAATGAACATTTCCATTCAAAAGAATGGGGAGGTGCTGAGCTGTCACGTTTGCTCTTAGGGAGAAGGCTTGTTGAACATGGAAGAGCCTGAGCCAGATCTGCTAGCATTGTATTGATAGTGTGTGGTTATAAATTTAGGTACGGCAAGAGGTCATTATCAAATTAACGTGATTTTTAAAAAATTGCTTTTCATATTTGATTAATAATTTTGTGGTGGCCGGGTATGATGTCACCTGTAATTCCAGCATTTCTGGAGGCAGAGGCATGTGGATTTCTGTGATTTTGAGGCCAGCCTGGTCTCCACAGTGAGTCCAGGACAGTCAAGGCTATCTCACAAACAAAGAGCAAACAAAACAAACAAATAATTGTTGTGATGGACATATTAAAAATTACCATCTAAAGCATTTTAAAGTACATAATTCAATGACTGGCATTTAACAGAAGCAGTGTTTTATGACTGTCATTTCTGTGTAGTTTCACAGCATTTTTTTCTGTCTTAAATAGGATTTGCCTATCCTGAATATGACATTAGACAGAAAATAGGGCTAGTGAGCTGGCTTAGCCAGCAAAGGTGTTTGCTATGCAAGCCTGTCACTTGAGCTCAATCCTCAAAACCCACATAAAGGCGGCAGGAGACAGCCGACGCTACAGAGGTGTCCTTTGGCATCTACGCGTGCACTGTGGTGCGCATGCTCACCCATACAGTAGTAGTGACAAAAAGATCTTTAACATCTACGCGTGCACTGCGGCGCGCATGCTCACCCATACAGTAGTAGTGACAAAAAGATCTTTAAGAAAATGGTTGTAATAAACAGTGCGTGGACATGGTATGGTAAGAAGCCTTTCCCTTCTGTTTAGACATCTAGTTCTTTTTTCCAGAGGTAACCTCTTACATTGTGTGTGTGTGTTTTCGTTACTCTTCTAGTGCTGTGATAAACCTCCATGTCCCAAAGCAACTTGGGGAGGAAAACGTTTATTTCATCTTACAACTCTCAGGTCACACTGCATTACTGAGGGAAGTCAGGGCAGGAATGGAAACAGCCATGGAGGAGTGCTGCTAACTGGCTTGCTCTCTGTGACTTGCTGAGCCGGCTTTCTTACAGAACCAGGGCCACTGGCCTAGGGTGTGGTACCACCCACACTGGGCCAGGTCCTCCCATATCAGTCATTAATCAAGAAAATGCCCCTAGGCTTGCCTGTGGCTTGCCTCAGGAAGATATTTTCTCAACAGATGACCATAGCTCAGCATTTCTCAACCTGTGGGTCACAGCTCACCTAAGACCACCAGAAAGCACAAATATTTACATCACAATTCCTAACAGTTACAAAGTAGCAACAAAAATATTTTTATGTTTGGGGATCACTGCAACATGATGAACTATATTAAAGGGTCTCAACATTAAGAAGGTTGAGACCCACCACTCTAGCCTGGTGTCATGTTGACGAAAGCTAGCCATTACAGATATTTTACATACTTGAATTATAGGTCTATATTCTCTGAAAATAGCAGTTAACTAGGTGCCCTGCATCTGAACATTTTTATTGTCTATTTATTTGTTTGTGTCTGTGTGTGTGTGCAGGTCAGAGGATAACTTGTGGGGATCAGGTGTGCTCCTTTCACCACGTGGGCCCCAGAGATCAAACTCAAGACATCAGGCAACTTTACCTGCTGTGCCATTTTGACCACTCTGCATTGTTTTTTTACATTTCATTTTTATCTATAATAGTGTTGATGCAAAAATATAACATTCACCTCAAAGGGAATAAGAGATAGTTTCTTCTGGAGCCAAATTTGAGTGGCTATGGCTTGTGAACACAGATTTAGGTTACCACAAATTGTGTTCCATTAAGGAACCAGTTTCATGAAGATTTTTGTAGTAACAGAACAAAGTCATAAATCAAGACACTTTAGAAATACATTGGTGGAAATATGAAGTAGGTGTTCACAGCAGAATGGAGAGATCTCAGCTCTAGGCCTCAGATGCTATCTGATAGTTCTTAGTTAGCCTCTCGGTGATGAAAACTAGCCTTTAATGAAGTTAATACCAAAAAGATTTTTATCGAGGGGGTTAAAGGTAGCCTAAGGAGGGCTGGGAGTGCTGGCTTATACCTTTAATAGCAGGAGAGGCCTGGTATTAAAGGTATAAGCCTGTGAGGCCAGCCTGTTTTACAAAGCCAGGACAGCCAAGGCTACACAGACAAACCTTGTCTCAACAAGCAAGCAAACAAAACACACCTGGGCATGGTGGTGGTTCCTTTAATCACAGCTCTCAGGAACACAGACAGGTGGCTCTTCGTGAGTTAGAGGCCATCCTGGCCTATGTACTGAGCTCTAGGATAGCCAGGTCTATGTAGAAAGACTGTATCTCAAAAACTAACAAACAAACAAACAAAACAACAACAACAACAACAAAAAACCAGACAAAAGAAAAAACCAAGAAGCCTAAAATAACTTGTAATTCAACTCTGTAGTCACTGAAGTTCTAGTCAGTTAATCAGCCTTGCAGAAGGTTCATTTTGAAGATGTATCTTTTTTTTTTCTTCTAGGAGTTGTCATTTACAGTAGTTTATCTTAGAATTTTTTTGTTAGAACTCAAGAGATCCTCCTGCTTCTGCCTCCCTAGTGCTGGGATTAAAGGCATGTTATACCACCGCCAGGTGACGTTCAGCTGTGTGTAACTATATACTTTTGCTTTTTGATATTTGATCGTTTAATAGTTAAAAGAAAGTGTTTTTGTTGTATTTTTAAATTTAAACTTTTTACTCTTCATATTTTCAGATTATTTGAGTCAGAAATGGTGGTACACTCTTGTAATACTAGCCCTTGGGAGGTTGAGAAAGTTTTGGGTCAGCCTGAGCCATATAGCAAGATCTCTATGCCCCTAAATATTCAAGACTAGAATAAATAGTCATGAAGTGTACTTTCTGTGTGACTTCTGTGTGCATATACTTTTTCTGAACTTGTTGAAAATAAGCTGCTGGCGTGATGCCTAGTCACCCGCAAATCTTCAGTTATGCTTTTTAAATAAACTGGGGAGCCTCATGAGTGGCTTTGTTTTGTTTGTTTGTGTTTTGTTATTTTGAAACAGGGTTTCTCTGTGTAGCTTTGACTGTCATGGACTGGCTTTGTAGACCAGCCTGGGCTCGAACTCACAGAGATCCACCTGCCTCTGCTTCCCTGAGTACGGGGATCACCATCATGCCTGGCTCTGGCTATGCTTTTTAATGCTAGACTCTGGGGTTTGGAGAGATGGCTGAGAGGCAGAGAGCACCACTGGCTGCTCCTCCAGGAGACCCAGGCTCGATTCCCAGCACCCGCATGGTGTGTCAGAGCTCTCTGTAGCTCTAACTCCAGGGGATTTGATGTTCTCTTCTGAGCTCTGCAGGCACTGGGCATGCACACGGCATACATACATAGGTGCAGACAAGTACTCATAAAGTAAAAAGAAAAGAAACAGGAAACAATTAAAAATAGGCTCTGTAGAGTGCCTCTTCTACCATGTGAAGACACAGGATACCATGTACACAACCCTCAGAAAGTGTGTCTTCTCCAGATACTTAATATTCCCGTGTCTTGGTTTTGGAGTCTCTAGTCTCCAGGATAGCTGGAAATAAAATTTTGTTGTTTGTGAGCTACTCAGTTTGTGGTATTTTGTTATAACAACTTGAATGTGTTAAGATGGTGTGTATGGTAAAAGGTGTTTTTCTGTTAGTTTTGGATTATGGGCTATATCTTGTTGCCTTGCCATTAGTTTTTTGTTTGTTTGTTTGTTTTTGTTCTTTCCTTTTTTCTAATTTTGTTTTGTTTTTGAGACAGGGTCTCATTTTGTAGCCCTGGCTGACCCGGAACTTGCTGTGTAGACAAGTTTGGCTTTGAACTTGCTGAGATCTGCCTGTCTTTGTCTCCTGAGTGCTGGGATTAAAGGTGTATACCACCTCATTCAGCCTTTCTGCTTTCTTTTTATTGGTTTTTAAATTTATTCAAGCGTGTGTGTGTGTGTGTATGTGTGTGTGAGTGTATATGTATGTGTGTGTGTTTTGTCTGTATGTAAATCTGTGAGCCACTTGTGTGCAGTGTCCACAGAGACTAGAGAGGGTATCAGATCCCCTGGGACTGGGGTTACAGTCAGCTGTTAGCCATCAGATGGGGTGCTGGGAATTGAACCCAGGTCCTTTGGAAGAGTATCCGGTCTTTTTAACCGCCGAGCCATCTACCCAGCAACTCTACGTTATTTTTTGAGAGAAGTGTTTGTACACTGAATTTGGAGCCACCATTTTGACTAGTGAGCTCTCTGATTCCCCAGCTTGCAGGGCAGGGCTTTTCGTGTGCCTCCAGAGGACCAGTCTCAGGTGCTCATGACCCCCGACCCCACTGTGCCATCCATGCAGACCAACTTTTCCACTTTACATGGTACAGGCCAAGCATGTGTAGGCTGTTTTCTCATTTGGACCTTTTTTGATGTTGTTTCATGATTTGTTTCTCATAGAAAATTAAGAACTAAGACTATCCTTTGTGTTTAAGGCTCTTTTAGGAAGCTTTAGGTTAGCGGGTGACTAGTTTTCGCGAATCTGGAGGTGTGTCGAATTATTTTCCAGTGAGAGGGGAAATGGAATACCTCTATTGTAAAGGCACAGTTGAAGATAATTCTCCCCTAACCAATTTGCTTTTAGTTCTCTGGATAAAAATGCTTCTAAAGTGATGTATGTGTAGG
The DNA here is from genome assembly GCA_028658305.1 of Pachyuromys duprasi. Taxonomy (NCBI): domain Eukaryota; kingdom Metazoa; phylum Chordata; class Mammalia; order Rodentia; family Muridae; genus Pachyuromys; species Pachyuromys duprasi. The sequence goes on from CM053760.1 coordinate 4,408,220, forward strand.
GACTGTTGGAATTTTTGCTGTGGAGGCAAGCAAATATACTTGTTAAATTTTGTTCTGGCATCAGCCTTGTTGAGAAAAGAGTGATTATTCAGCTACTAGCCTCTCCTGTTCACCCTTCCAGCTCATTTTGAAGTAGGTATATGCTTGAAGCTACACAGGAGTACCCAGAGCCCTTGAGACCGGAGCATTGCATTTTCTGTTATGCAATGACAGAATATTAGAATATTAGCAGCTTTTGTATTAGATGAGCCTAGCATGGGGAGAGGCAGTAGTCAGATGGCATTCATATCAGTCACTAGTTCTTAACCCAGATAGCTTTTAGGGATGAGTGGGTACTCCCTCCTGCACCCTAGTGCCTGGGACAAAATGCAGGTCTTCTATATGACAGGGAAACATTTTGCCCTGAGCTTGGCTCTTCACCCAAGGTACAATTTAAAAAACTGATTTCAAAAGTAGACTTTAGGGCCAGTGAGATGACCAGTGGGTACAGGTTGCCTGATGCACCATTTGATCCCTGGACCCATGTGATGGGAGAAGTGACTCCTGAAAGTTGTCCTCTGACCTCCACATACACATGTGTACATACAATTAAAGAAAACAGAATACACACTTAGAACACTTAATTGTGTGTATTTGAGCCTTGCCATGTGATGGCATAGAATACTTACAGATAGTAAAATCGTAGTGAAGTAAGTTAACATATTCATCATCTCAGTTAATTTTTATGCCAAAACAACTAAAATCTACTTAAGTGTTCCTAATACAATAGTTTTATTAATTAGTTCTCTTATTGTAGATTAGATCTTTGGATTAATTCAGCCTACACAATTTGTTTTGTCTTTTGAGACAGGATCGCATGAAGGCCAGACTGGCCTCAGACTCATTATGTAACTGATCCTCTTTCAAGCACAAGAATTTCAAGCTGTACCACCATGGCTGACCAAGCGGGTTTTTTTTGCATTTCTCTGATGATTAATGACATGAGTACATGTTTGTGAACCTCTCTGACCTTTTAAATTCTTTTTTTGGAAAATGTCTGTTTAGGTATGTTGTCCTTTTTAAACTGATGATTTGTTTCTCTGCCCTAGCGGGGTTCAGGCGCTTGTTCTACTGAGTCACACCCCAAGTCTGTCTTACTTCTTTTGAACTCTCAATAGCATAAGCTGCCACGAGGGTCTTGTACAGACCGTGTTCCTCTGTGACTTGTCTGTTGCAGTATGGAGTCCCAGCGGAGGTAGCTCCTGTCTGAAGGGTTGTTGTACGGCTCCTGCTTGTGATTAGGAAGCAGGTTTTAGTTCCTTGCCAGCCACCATGTTAAAAAAGCCAGTCTCATTCTCTTCTGACTTGCAGGCACTGGCCGTTCACTGAATTCCTCTGTGGCCTTCAGTGAGTAGGATGGTGTGGGTTTCAAGGCCTGTGACTTTATGTGACTAATGAACCGTGGTCCATCTCCCATTTACAGTGTCAGGTGTTTTAATATTAGAGCAGAAATTTGTTCCTCATGCATTTTCAATTGAGGGACATTCATGTGTGACACGCATTTTTCTAAGTGGAAGGTTACTGTTTTGTTGTATTTCTCAGAGTTTTTTTATTAGCCTCCTCGGAAAGCTAATAAAAGTTTGTAAGACATGTTCTCCAAATCGTCGTTCAAAAAAACTCCCCCCCCCCCCCGGCAAGTGGTTTATAGACTTGTTCACTTACTTTGAATCCACTTTTGTGGGACCAGTGTGGGGAAAAATGAAATTATAATATTCACAGATTTCTCTGACCTCCCAGGCCAGCAGAGTGTCAGCCTGTGGAAGATGAGAAGGCAAAGGCAGTTCAGTTCAACACGTCTTGGTAGTCAGTGTTGGTCCAAACTCCAAGAGTTTATGTTAGGTATATGTAAGCACAGCACAATTTGGAAAAAAGTTTTTCTGGTGATAATTAACTCAAGTCCTTGTGTGCGACAGAGCTTAAAACATAACTACATTGAAACTCTTCCCATGTAAGGGGCAAATGACCTCTTCCATAAGGATAGGTTCTGTATTAACTGAGAAAACAACCTGAAGGGTCTCGGGAAGATAGGGTTATGGGTTGACTGAGACACAAGCTCAAGATGAGGCCCTGGGGGAGTCTGCTGTGGTCTCAGCACAAAGGCCACCAAACCACCTTTGTCCCAGCCTCCTGGGCTGAAACAGCTAACATCTCTGAAGAGACCGCCCAGTGCTTGGCATTCCTGCTCCCCTAGTGCTTCTCTGTGAGCACCAGGACCCACATGCCTCCCACAGTACTGAACTTCTGCTTTTTAATTTAATTTTTTTGCATGAGGTCTCAAACTTGTGATCCCGATGTCTCAGGCTCCCCAGTGGCCTGAGCTGAGGTGTGGACCATTTCTTTCAGCTTCAGAATTTCTTTTTAAACATTGAGACAGGATCTCAGGATGTTGCCTGGGCCGGCCTTCAAGTTTTGATCCAGCTGGGTCGAGGGTTGCAATGTGCCACCAGCCTGACAGAGCCTCTGTTTTATACTGTCTATTCTCATCTTTCATATGAATCCTGCCATTTATTTATTTATTTTTGTGGAGCTTGATCACAGGGTTCTCAGGAATGCAATTTTTTCTATTTTTAAGATTGAGTCA